>CM075992.1:2558156-2637328 GCA_038087875.1 Malacoraja senta
CAGATGCTGGTTTATACCGAAGATAGACACAAAGTGCTGGAGTAACTCAGCGGGTCAGGCAGCTTCTATGGAGAAAAAGGATGGGTGAAGTTTTGGGTCGAGACCATTCTTCTGCCTGACTCGCTGAGTTACTCCAGTACTTTATGCCTGTCATCAGTACTAATCCCATATGTCACCTAGTTCTCTACTCCACATTTTCCTGGGCACATAAAGCCCAGCCAAAGGGCAACACATACTGCAGTCTATCTGGCTGCTTCTTTGCACTCTACGTAACAAGTGGAAGACAGAACAGCAGTTAATGCCAACATTTTTCAGAGATCTAGGAACTATGGTCAATGGTATGGCTGACAATGACCGAGATGAGAATTTTTTTTTTCACACAGAGTGGTGAATCTGTGGAATTCTCTGCCACAGAACGTAGTTGAGGCCAGTTCATTGGCTATATTTAAGAGGGAGTTAGATGTGGCCCTTGTGGCTAAAGGGATCAGGGGGTATGGAGAGAAGGCAGGTACAGGATACTGAGTTGGATGATCAGCCATGATCATATTGAATGGCTGTGCAGGCTCGAAGGGCCGAATGGCCTACTCCTGCACCTATTTTCTATGTTTCTATGACTAGGATCTATAGTCAAAGTTCAATAATTGGAATATGATGTTCTGTTCTCTCCCTCTTGCTAAGAAGTAGCCAGATAGTCAGCAGTATGTGTTGCTCCTTGACTGGGTTTCATCTCCCTGCATTACCCTTCCCAATGGCTGAATGCAATGCTAGGTGCTGAACAGGCTTTAATAGGGAGTACTTTGGACTTGATCACTGAACACCTCTGCAAGTAAAAAGATTGCTACAATTCAGTCCATCATTGCACAGATCACTATGTAGGGGTGGGAGATGGTGTGGTGATGAAATGGGGAGCGATACATGGTGTTGGAAGGAACAGCAGATGCTGGTTTAAATCGAAGATAGACACAAAATGCTGGAGTAACTCAGCGGGACAGGCAGCATCTCTGGAGAGAAGGAATGGGTGACATTTCGGGTCGAGACCCTTCTTCAGACATGAAGACCCTTCTTCAGATCCATGGTGTTGGTGGGTCAAGTTACAGATTGCAGGAACAGGCCTTAATATGGAGGTCAAATCAAGTCACATTTATTTATATAGCCCATTTAAAAAACAACTCTCGTTGGCCAAAGTGCTTTACATTTGTTATAAGAATAATATAAACAAACAAACTACATACATATATACATATAGCCCTCGCTCAGAGGACGTCAAGAAAGGCTTGGGAGTATAGATACGTTTTTAGTCTTGACTTAAAGGAGTCGATGGAGGGGGCAGTTCTGATGGGAAGGGGGCTGCAACCGCAAAGGCGCGGTCGCCCCTGAGCTAATTGCCTAGACCACGGGATATTCAGCAACCCCCAAGTCAGCCGATCTGAGGGACTTGGAGGTGGTGTGGTGGGTGAGCAGACTTTTAATGTACGTGGGGGCAAGCCCATTGAGGGCTTTGTAGACATAGAGGAGGATCTTGAAATGTATACGGAACCGCACAGGGAGGTGATGCAGCACATGGCCACCTGAGGGCAAAATTATTTCTCTATTGATCGTGGTGTGAGTTTTCTCAAGCTCTGACTGCCATTCATCAGTGATATCTCTCTCTTTTCATCAACTGTGTGACATCTTGTTTCTTTCGCTGCAGATGTCTGTTCTGAAGATGAAGTTGAAGAAGCAGTCGGCAGTGACTGGAGACGGGGTGTCCCATGCTTTTCTGAGGACGCAAGCTGCAATCTTTGGAAGCTACCAGGATGCCCTCGAGTTCAATCCTGTGAGTGTCCAGGATGGGTTAGAGTCAGTCCAGTTTAGTTTCTTGTCGCGAGGACTGAGGTGCAGTGAAAAGCTTTTGTCGCGTGCTAACCAGTCAGCGGAAAGACAATGCATGAGTCGGGCCCAACTGCATGCACCATGCATGCGGCCTAGCACGCACACACACTGACCATTCCCTTGGGTGTCCTCCTCCACTGATGCTGAGGACAACTCAACCGAGGAATGAGGAAGGTGTGGACCAAGCTAGATACTTTAAGAGCTACAATGAAGTAAATCTCAATGCAAGCAATGAGACCACAAACCTGGCCTTTAGATGCCTTTAAACAACAGGGAGTGATTTTGTGAGACAAAGTTACACAGTTTAGAGGAGGGTCAAGATGGTGTAATAGCTGTGATGATGAGGGGGATACAACACGATACAATAGAAGTTTATTTATCCCAGGAGAGAAATTGATCTGCCAACAGTCATAAAAACACAAAATACATGAAATTAAAGTGACGAGTGGAAAGGATTGGGGATGTGCAAAGATTGGGGTGGAGGGTGGGGAGGGGAGGAGAATCCGTCTACCCTACGACAGAATGAGACAATCTGTGGAGACGTCAGAAGTTCTATGAGCATAATAATGGCCATTTGGCCCATCAGGTCTAGGCCGCCATTCACTCGTGGCTGATCTATCTTCCGCTCTCAACCCCATTCTCCTGCCTTCACCCCATAACCCCTGACATCCCACACCCGAGAGACAGTGAGGCTCAAGAATGGAAGGCTAGGAAGTTTTGGTTTATAATTGTCACGTGTACCGAGATTCAGTGAAAAGCTGTGTTTTGCATGTTATGCAAACGGATCAGATTTACTATCAATCTCCAAAGCATGACTGAAAATAGAAAGAAGAATATGAAGTGGGGAATTGAAATGGCCTCCTGCAGCATCTTGTTCTAGACCAGGGGTTCCCAACCTTGTTCGTCCCGTTTACCCCCGGCAACTTTAATAGCACATCACAATGTTATTTCTCTTATTTAAGAACAACTAATGGTGAACAGATACCGGAACCAAACACAGTCAGTCAATGAGAAAACATATGTACAAATCCAGAATTGACAAATTTACCCCTGGGGGGGGTAAATATACCCTAGGTTGGGAACCCTTGTTCTAGACTGAGAGAAGCACCCCCTACATGGTCTGGAATAGGAGGCATCCCGCACGGGATCACTCCCTGATACTGTATATTGAATATAGATACCTTGTGAAGTGATGAGACGCCACTATGTGTTGGATCATCACTTTTCCTACAATTCAACATGAAGTTGTTTTTTTAAGTCATAGTCTGTTGACTCTCTGTGACAGCTAAGGCGGAGAAAAGTATCACACAATGTTGATGATGTTGTGATGCAGAAAAGTTATGAAAATGAACTGAACTTTCCAAAGGGAAATGCGCAAATAGTTAAAACGTGAAAGTTTGCAACCTAACGGGAATGTTCGGAGAAGTGGGGCTAATTGTGGACCTCTTTCAAAAGAGCTGGCAAGGACTCAATGGGTTTAATGGTACTGTGGCCTCTGACTGACACTATTTAAGGCAGCCATAAAGAAAGATAGGAGTGAAGGTGAAGCTGCTGGTGCATGTTTTCTTTCTGTCTGCTCAGGGGGAACCAGTTACGTTTTGCGAGGAGACATTTCTGAGCCACAAAGCGAGCTCGATGAAGAACTTCCTGCAGCACGCTGTGCACCTTCAGCTGTTCAAACAGGTGAGGCTTCCTGAGAGGCAGAGACCAGAGGTCTATCCCGATCGCAATCTTGTTCAGGCTCATTGGTGCCACTCTCCGTCCAACACTCGGCACGGTGGCGCTGCCTTAGAGCGCTTGCAGCGCCGGAGACACGGGTTCGATCCCGACTACGGGTGCTGTCTGTACGGAGTTTGTACGTTCTCCCCATGACCTGGTAGACAAAAGTGCTGGAGAAACTCAGCGGGTGCAGCAGCATCTATGGAGCGAAGGAAATAGGCAACGTTTCGGGCCGAAACCCTTCTTCAGTCTGAAGGCTGAGTTTCTCCAGCACCTTTGTCTACCTTCGATTTTCCAGCATCTGCAGTTCCTTCTTAAACACTCCCCATGACCTGCGTGAGTTTTCACTGAGATCTTCTGTTTCCTCCAATACTCCAAAGACATGCAGGTTTGTAGGTAAATTGGCTTGGTAAATGTAAAAATTGTCCCTAGTGTATGTGTAGGATGGTGTTAATATGCGGGGATCGCTGGTCGGCGCGGACTCAGTGGGCCTGTTTCTGCACTGTTTCTCTAAACTAAACACTCCCTCAGTGATGCTGACAATATTCAAGTCCTCACATTTCCAGCACAGAAAACAATTATTCAGTTCAACTTGGGTATTCCAGCTACATTCTAGAACAATCCCTAAATAATCCCACTGTGTTGTCTTCCTTTATCCTTCATCCTTCCTTTATAGAGTCATGGAGTGATGCAGTGTGGAAACAGGCCCTCCAGCTCAACTTGCCCAACATGTACCAGCCGCACTAGTCCCACCTACCTGCATTTGGCCCATATCCCTCCAAACCTGTCCTATCCATGTACCAAATCCTTATGCGTACTTGTCCTGTTTTTCAAGATTTAATGGTCTCTGCCTAAAGATTTAGAGGGATGTAGGCCTAGATGGGACATGAAATGAGTCCGAAGAAGGGTCTCGACACGAAATGTCACCCATTCCGTTTAACCAGAGATACTGCCTGTCCCGCTGAGCTACTCCAGCATTTTGTGTCTATTCTAGATGAGACATGTTGGGCGGTGTAGAAAAACATCCAGCAACCCCACGAGCAAAGAAACTTCCCTTCTCTCTCAAAGCCACTTTTACATTTGAACACCTCACACTGACCTCCCTCTCTTCCTCCCAGATCCATGTAATCAAAGGAAATGGCCTTAACCATTTAAATCCATTCAATCTGCCATTAATTCTTCTTTTTCTCTTTTCTCCGCTGCTCTGCTCACATTCTTCTTTCATTTTGATTCAGTTTATAGATAATCGGTTGGAAAAGCTTAACGAGGGCAAAGTGTTGACAGATGTATTCGAGGAGGAGGTTAATCTGGGCGGTTATTCTTCAGGTGAGGGCTGAGCATCGAGAGTGAGTTCTCACACGAACCAACGCAGGTATCGAGCTGCTTCCCTCCGCCGGCCCTTCCCTTCACATCGGTGAGCATTAACTTTGTGTCCCTGCTCATTCCCCTAGGCTCATCCAAGATGTATCAGCTATGGAAGCAAAACGTAAAGGTAAATGGAAACCTCCCTACTGTTGATTAAAAACTGACAGTGTTGATCGGACACAGGGTTGGGGCACTCACAGAGGGGAAATAGAGATGCGTGGAGTAAAGGGGAAGAGAGCGAGGGCAAGAGCTAGAGATAGATAGTTTCTTGATTAGTACGGGTGTCGGGGGTTATGGGGAGAAGGCAGGAGAATGGGGCGGGGAGAGAGAGATAGATCATCCATGA
The DNA here is from genome assembly GCA_038087875.1 of Malacoraja senta. Classification (NCBI taxonomy): domain Eukaryota; kingdom Metazoa; phylum Chordata; class Chondrichthyes; order Rajiformes; family Rajidae; genus Malacoraja; species Malacoraja senta. The sequence continues at coordinate 2,563,459 of CM075992.1, forward strand.
TTGAATTGTGGCATGGAATTAATGGGCCAAATGGCCTTATTCTACTCCTATAACTTGCGTATTTATGAGATGTGAATGGTAGGAACAAAAGTGCAGGGAGGATGGAGGGAAAATGTGGAAAGAAGGGAAAGGAGAAGATGGTGTGTGGAGCTCAAGAGGAGAAACAAGGGAGGGACAGGGTATTGGGAGGAAAGAGAGTAACCTGATGTGGAAGACGTATGCATTGGTACAGAGATACCACCTATTTACAAGAGCTGAGGGCAGTTTTGGCCGAATGGATGGTGATGAGAGTCTAAACATATTTAATCCCAGGGGTTTACTCCAGTGGAGAGAGTGAAATACCTGAAACTTGTGAAGCTGAAACCTGGAGAATGGAGAAAGTTAATAAGTTTGGAGGAATGTGGGAGCTTAATGATGAAGTGAGACCTGACATTTGAACAATTCACTGTTTATGTGCAGAGAGGTGGCGGGGCCCTGATCCACACAGTGAAAACTAAAGCCAATCCAGCTATGAAGAACATGTATAACTTTGTAAGTACTGAGGAACTACTGGAGCCTTCACACTACGGGGTCACCGTGACTCCTGACATCAAAGAGCTGTTTCAATGGGCTAATGGCCAGGAGTGTTTACAACTGGCTGCTGTGGCGATCTGAAAAATAGTGCAATCTCTCAGCCTGAAACAACTCATCATTACTTACATCAAAGAACTTGCAATTCACAATCTCGGATGTTCAGCCAGCAATGCATTTTTGAAGTGTTCAGGACCTTGCACTAAAGGAAGTACAGTCAAGAATCCGACAAACATTTAGTTTAGAAACCAAATGCTGGAGTAAATCAACGGGCCAGGCAGCATCTCTGGATAGAAGGAATGGGTGACGTTTCAGGTCCAGACCCTTCTTCAGGGGTTTAAGAAGGAACTGCAGATGCTGGAAAATCGGCCCGAAATGTTGCCTAATTCCTTCGCTCCATAGATGCTGCTGCACCCGCTGAGTTTCTCCAGCACTTTTGTCTACCTTCTTCAGGGGTTATGGGGAGAAGGCAGGAGAATGGGATTGAGAGGGAAAGATAGATCAGCCATGATTGAATGGCAGAGTAGACTTGATGGGCCGAATGGCATTATTCTGCTCCTATAACTTAGGAACTTATGAATTTATGAGACCTGAATGGGAGGAATAAAAGTGCAGGGCTGAAGAAGGGTCTCGACCTGAACATTCTTTCTAAATTCCATATTCACTGGAATTTAGGATGAGAGGGAACTTATAGAAACATGTAAAATTCTTCAGGGTTGGACAGGCTAGATGCAGGAAAAATGTTCCTGATGTTGGGGGAGTCCAGAACCAGGGGTCACAGTTTAAGAATAAGGGGTAGGCCATTTAGGACTGAGATGAGGAAAAACATTTTCAGCCAGAGAGTTGTGAATCTGTGGAATTCTCTGCCACAGAAGGCAGTGGAGGCCAATTCACTATGTATTCAAGAGAGAGTTAGATTTAGCTCTTGGGGCTAACGGTATCAAGGGATATGGGGAGAAAACAGGAACAGGGCACTGATTGTGGATGATCAGCCATGATCATATTGAATGGTGGTGCTGGCTCGTAGGGCTGAATGGCCTGCTCCTGCACCTATTGTTTATGTTTCTATGAATGTATGATGTTTAAGCCCAATATTTCACTTGGTTAGCTTACAACCCAGCGGTTTCAAGAACAGTCACTCCAATTTCAGAGGGACTGGGAGGATTTGTCCTTTAGACCACACAAGGTTGATTTAATAGAAGCAAGTTGGTCCAAACAAGTTATCAAAAACAATCAGAGTGGCATGAGGAAAATCCTCCCTATATAGCAGGTGAGCACAATCTGTAGGTTAAGTCTGAGGATGTTGAGTGAGGAAACCAGCATTGGTACTAAGCTTTTTCTTCCTGTATGATGGAAACTGGTTCAGTTTTTCTTCCGAAGTACTTGTGGGCGAAAAATATTACAAGGCTGCAGAGAACAAAAATCAGAGAGAAGGATTGTGCACTTATTTTTTTGTAACGAGCGAAAGGGGGAACTCAATGACTAACTTACCTCTTGCCATGCTCAAACAAATTTATAATCTTCTTGTAAATGGAAACTCGTTTGTTGGAAGACATGAGTGCTGTTTTGCCAACGGAACAATAAAGATAAGATTTGGAGATAGAAGAGTGAGGGAGGAGAGGGTGAATTAGAAGATTGCAGATGAGAAGATGAGGACCATGGATCAATGGTGATGGAATCAGGGGCCGAGAGAGGATGAGTCAATGGTTTTTGAGATACAGAAATATTAATGCTGTCATTATTATTTCCAGGCTAAAGGTCAAGCTAAATTGGGCTTCAAAGGGATGAAAATTCGTCTGAAGCACAAGGTACTGGTGACGCCATCATTTAACCTTTTTTTCCCCTCTTATGCAAGTAATCTTACAACTTTTTCGTAAATCCCCATCCGAGCTTTAACAAGTTGTTAACATGACTCCGGGATTTTCTTACAACTTGCCCACAGTCCAGTCCATGAATGGTTAATTGGCCTTGGTATAAATTGGCCCTAGTGTGTAGTGTGTGCTAGTGTAATGGGGATCACTGGTCAGCATGGACTCGGTGGGGCGAATGGCCTGTTTGCACACTGTATCTCTAAACTAGACACTCCCTTTCCTCAACAATATGTTGTCCTTCACCATCACTTGAAGACAGGCGTTCAGCTTCCCAAGTATTCAGATGTCGCCCATCTCCTCCATCACCTCTGCATTGTTCAACGTCCAATCCTAGATGAGCTGCCGTTCCCTCCATTAAATGTTTGAAAGATTGAACCCATTGCCGTCACTCTTTGCTACAAATGCTATGTTCTCTCCCCTCCCTCGTTGGTTACAACCGAATGAATGAATGAATATGTTTATTGGCCAACTAGGTACACATACAAGGAATTTGCCTTGGTGCTCCGCTCGCAAGTCACTGAAGCCAAACAAGGCACTAACTTCCAGCCTATTATCTGTTCAGTCAGGAAGGTTGCCTACCTGCCCATCTCAGCTTGTGCTGAAACACTCTCAAGTGTGTTTTTATTAGTCGTCAAGTCACATTTATTTATATAGCACATTTAAAAAACAACTCTCGTTGGCCAAAGTGCTTTACATTTGTTATAAGAATAGCACAAACAAAACAAACTACATACATATATACATGTAGCCCTCACTCAGAGGACGTCATGAAAGGCTTGGGAGAAAAGATAAGTCTTGACTTAAAAGAGTCGATGGAGGGGGCAGTTCTAATGGGAAAGGGGATGCTGTTCCACAGTCTAGGGGCTGCAACCGCAAAGGCGCGGTCGCCCCTGAGCTTATGCCTAGACCGTGGGACATTCAGCAACCCCAAGTCGGCCGATCTGAGGGGCCTGGAGGTGGAGTGGTGGGTGAGAAGACTTTTTATGTAGATGGGGGCTACAAAGCCCATTGAGGGCTTTGTAGACATGGAGGAGGATCTTGAAGTTTATACGGAACCGCACAGGGAGCCAGTGGAGAGAGTCCAGGATCGGGGTGATGTGGTCCCTTTTTCGGGTGCCCGTCAGGAGTCTCGCTGTGGCGTTTTGGACCAGTTGCAGGCGGGACAGGGAAGATTGGCTGATGCCAGTGTAGAGGGAGTTGCAGTAATCTAGGCGGGAGGAGATGAATGTGTGGATGATCTTTTCGAGGTCATCAAACTGGAGGAATTGTTTTATTTTAGCTATCGTCCGAAGCTGAAAGAAGCTAGCTTTTACCACGGCTATTACATCCTGGCTACTTCCTGTCCTCTGTAAAGTTTGTGTATCTGCGTTTGTAACTTGAAAGACAACCGCCTTTAATGCATACAAGCCTAATGATATCGGCCACGGCTGTGTTTTAGTCTATGCCTGCCAGACTCATCACTGTGCAAACAAGATAGACACAAAATGCTGGAGTAACTCAACGGGACAGGCAGCATCTCTGGAGAGAAGGAATGGGCGACGTTTCGGGTGAAGGGTCACCCATTCCTTCTCTCCAGAGATGCTGCCTGTCCCGCTGAGTTACACCAACATTGTATGTCTATCTACGGTGTAAACCAGCATCTGCAGTTCCTTCCTGCACACTGTGGAAACGAGCAGTGTGTGAATGTGGAGGAGCCTAGCTTTGGCTTTCACCCTAGAGTCATAGATCGTCTTGTGGCCGTCTTGCAGCCAGGTGCCACGGTGCTGATTGCTGTTTGATTTCCAGGACCTGGGTGACGAACAAGGGTTTCAGCGCGGTGGTTCGCTCAGGTATCAACCCGTCCATCAGCGGCACATCCAGACAGAGAGCTTACAGAACCGCCTACCAATCACCCAGCACTTTGGTCAAGTAAGGAGGCTCTATTATGGGGGCATTTGGACACCCAGCAAGAACAATCATCAGGCTTTCTGTCATCTGTATTTTCCTGATCTTGCTTTCCAATATCCAAGTTCAATGCTGTTTTATTGCCTCACCAAACAACTTAATGTTGGCAATATACTCATTGGTAGTAAGTGATTTGACTGTGGAGAAGGCATCACATAAGTTTCACTGTTTGTATCCCCTCATTATCACCTTTTATACAACCAACAATTGACCATTGTGGGCTCCACCCTTCCCTGATCATCAGTGCTGCCTTAGATTTGTTCTTTTCATGCATTTCATTCTTTTATTTTTTGTAGCTTTTCATATCTCTAGATTCCCTCTCCCCCGACTCTCAGTCTGAAAAAGGGTCTCGACCCAAAACATCACCTATTCCTTCTCTCCAGAGATGCTGACTGACTCACTGATATACTCCGGCATTTCTGTTTCTATCTTTGGTGTAAACCTGCACTTCCTTCCTACACAAGTCCTCAGCTCTGTTTCTGAGGAAAGATGCTTGGGTGCCAGCCAAGGGTGTGTGTTCTCAGCTATTTCTCCTTCATGATCTCTTTCGCTACAAGGCATTCTGAAGAGTTGTATTCCTGGGCGTCTGGCATTGGATAAAGGCAAGCTGTACCCCTGAAAATGACAAATTACCTCCAAAATTGTGATTGATGTGAGAGAAGAACTTCTCACCAACCTGACACGAGAATATTTTCCCAGGCTGGTCACCTTCCTGGTTCACGTTGGACAAAATTGCTGGAGAAACTCAGCGGATGAGGCAGCATCTATGGAGCGAAGGAATAGGTGACGTTTCGGGTCGAGACCCTTCTTCAGACCAACGTCACCTATTCCTTCGCTCCATAGATGCTGCCTCACCCGCTGAGTTTCTCCAGCATTTTTGCCTACCTTCGATTTTTCCAGCATCTGCAGTTCCTTCTTAAACATTCCTGGTTCACAAAATACTTACCTGAGAATATGGCTCCCAGATAAAGGCCAAGTAATGCCTTGGGTACCTGGAAGTCTGAATTTAATTTAACTTTATGGAGGGTTTGTATATGGAGAGTGGCACCGCAGCCTTGCAGCGCCAGGGACACGGGTTCGATGCTGACTATGGGCGCTGTCTATGCGGAGTTTGTACGTTCTCCCTGATTTCTCCTGGATCTCCAGTTTCCTCCCACGCTCCAAAGACGTACAGGTTTGTAGGTTAATTGGCTTGGTATAATTGTAAATTGTCCCTAGTGTGTGTAGGATCGCTGGTTTATCTGTTTCCCCACTAAACTAAACCATAAATATATCTTAAGTGGGTGGTTCCCCAGCTACAAGGTGCCATTGGTAAAGGTGGAATATTCTATCAGATGCATACATGTGGTGTACCAGCCCCTCCCCGCCCTGTTTCATTTTTCCACCATTTCTCCTCCAGTCTCGTCCTCGACGGCCAAATCGCCACTACACGAACATCGATGGATCCCTCTCCACTGAGACAGACAGGTAACATCTTCCTCTCCTTTCCCCTCAGGATGACCCACCTCTTCCCAGAGTACATACATCTTTGTTACCCTTGCACCCTGACCTATTGCCCGGGGCAGAAGCAGAGTCCTCTCCTATCATTGTCACATCAACAGGGAGGCACATCCATGTCTGTGGGATTCTCTGCCTCAGAGGGCGGTGGAGGCCGGTTCTCTGCATGCTTTCAAGAGAGAGCTGAATAGGGCTCTTAAAAATAGTGGAGTCAGGGGATATGTGGAAAGGGCAGGAACGGGGTACTGATTGGGGATGATCAGCCATGATCACATTGAATTGCGGTGCTGGCTCGAAGGGCCAAATGGCCTACTCCTGCACCTATTGTCTATTGTCAATGTCCCCACCCCATGGCCTTTGGACTGAAGTTCCTCGTTCCATTGACATGAATATGGGGCCCACTGTTAAGGGGATTTAGTCACCATTTTTGTACTGGGGAAAGGGTATAGGTGACGTTTCGTGTCAAGACCCTTCATCAAAAGTCTGAAGAAGGGTCTGACCCGAAACGTCATCCATTCCTTCTCTCCAGAGATGCTGCCTGTCCCGCCGAGTTACTCCAGCATTTTGCGTCTATCTTTGGTGTAAACCAGCATCTGCAGTTCCTCCCTGCACACAATGTTTGTCACTTATCTGCCCGACGTCCTCTGAAACTTACAATCCTACTACTGATGCTGTTCATTTGCTTGACTTGTGCAGGTCCACCTGTGATGAAGATGAGCAGGACAGCTCCCTGGACACAGTCAGTGATGAGCTCCTGCAGATAGAGGATATGGACCTGCTCGGGGAAATCTTCGATACCCTCAGCACTCAGACAGCTCATGACAAGGGCCTCCTGTACGGGACCCGCAGCCTCGACTTCTTCAACCTGGACTCCATGGAGGACATCCGCAGGGTGAGTGAGGCCTTGTTTAATCTCAATTAGAAGCTAAATCATGGAGTGATACAGCGTGGAAACAGGCCCCTCAGCCCAACTTGTCCACACCGGCCAACATGTCCCAGCTACAGGTAGACAAAAATGCTGGAGAAACTCAGCGGGTGCAGCAGCATCTATGGAGCGAAGGAAATAGGCAACGTTTCGGGACAAAACCCTTCTTCAGACTGCACTAGTCGCACCTGCCCGCGTATTTCTAAACTAAAAAAAAACTAAGTACACTCACCTTGAAGAAATAAAGCTTACAAATATGTTGCCTTTGAGTCAAAGATAGACACAAAAAGCTGGAGTAACTCAGCTGGACAAGCAGCATTTCTGGAGAGAAGGAATGGGTGACGTTTCTTGTCGAGATCCTTCACCCATTCCTTCTCTCCAGAGATGCTGCCTGTCCCACTGAGTTACTCCAGCTTTTTGTGTCTACCTTCGGTTTAAACCAGCACCTGCAGTTCCTTCCTACACATGTTGCCTTTGTGTCTGCAGGTCAGGGGTACCAACCCCAGCGAGGAGAACATCAACAGGAGAGTGTCGGAGCCAGTGAGACCCCAGGTGTGGAGTTTTGACGGATCCACAGAGTGTATGAAGTCCCTGTCGGCCTCCTTGGAAGAAACATCAGACATGTCCTCCGTGTCGACCAGCCAGGCAGACCTTGGAGATTCTGGGAGTGCCTCAAGTCACGAAGAAAACGTAGCGTCTCCAGAGATTCAGCGCCCGAATCCCAATGCTCCGAGCAACAGCAGTTCAGAGGAGCATGGATCACAGGACGACTCCTTGTCCGTTTCACCATCTGCCAAAGGCAACGAGAAGTGTAGAGGGATTCACTGGGATAAAGGGTCCTTACTAACTCAACCAACGGGAGCACTGACTGAAAATGGAGCCCTTCAGCCAGACACGACCGAGACAGGAAATGAAATACTGATTGAGGACTCGGCCTCCCAGGGTTCAGCTGCAGAGATCGGCGAGCTGAAACCCTCAGCAGAGGAATTCAAGGACCACCAAGAACAGGAGGTGGAACAAGACGAAGGTCCGGCAACATGTGCAGAACAAAGATCCAGCCTAACCGAGCGTTCACCTCCACCAACAGCTCCAAAAACATCAACCACGCGGCAGAGAGCGCGGTTAACGTCGCAGGCGCTTGAAGGCAGTGGGGGTGAAGCCAACCTCAGTGTGGAGGAGGAAAGCTCCTGTAATCATGGTGCTGGGATAGCGGTGGAGGCTGGCAGCGAGGTGGACCCCTCGTGTGTTCCCACTGTCCCAGCAACCAGCAAGGAGGCGGCAGCCCAAAGTGTGCAATCAGCCCTGTCCTATTTCCAAGCCCGTGCTGGCGAGAAAAAGGCCGAAATCGCCAGGGGAAAGGTTCGCCCAACGTCAGTCTCCTTTAGATGTGGAAAAAAGGAGTGGAAAGAAAAACTAGGTGAATCCTCCTGCAACGCCTCCACCACCCAGCCTCCTAGCGATGGGAGACCAGAAGAAACATTGTCTGTGGATCAGGAAGAACAAATACCAGAAACTGTATCAGCACCAGAGACGGATCCAGATATTACAGCGGCCAAGAAGGTCTCGGAGCTGAAAAAGAGATTTGAAGCCTAGGAGCTGAATACATTTAGATTTTATTCCCCAGCATTGATGGACCAGTGACAGAGTATAGACGCAAAATGCTGGAGTAACTCAGCGGGACAGGCAGCATCTCTGGAGAGAAGGAATGGGTGGCGTTTCGGGTCGAGACCCTTCTTCAGACTGGTCTCGACCCGAAACGTCACCCATTCCAGACTGTTTCATAGCCTTGACAAGGGCACCCACATAAGACGGGGCCTCAAGCTTGTGTCCAGGCAACACTCATCACCTTGATATGTCCTCCTAAACATGTTGAGAAAATGAGCAGAAAGGTGAAGCTTTTTGATTTGTCGTTGATCTTTTCCTCACTCACACTTTTGGACTTTGAGCTGATGCAGTTGAAGGGGGCAGAGAGGCTTGTGGCTGGGGAGGGGGAGGCAGAAACAGAGGGAGGGAGGATGGGGAGAGTTGACCTTTCAGATGTTAGGCCAGTGTAATTTGGAATTTGCTGAATTGGGAGTGTGGCATGTAGCAGACAAGCCCACAGTTGTCATAATCTGCTGCCTCACAAACACAGGTTGGCCATTGAACAAGTATTTGTAACTGCAAAGATATGTTAATAATGAGAATACAACAGGAAGATAAATTAAAAGATTAAACTTTAGCCATGTTCTGATGTGCAAACTTTCAAGATGGTAGGATGTTAAGAAAACTCTTTACAAAATACTTAAGGGGGGGGGGGGGAAACATGGCTCTTTAAACTGTGTGAATGCAAAGTTCTGCCAAAGTGTTGCCAACATCTAATGAGACCCAACTGGAAGGTTGTGTCCAATACTAGACTCCACACTCAAGGAATTTAGAGCCCGATAATTAATGCAATACGACCAAGGACAAGTACTACCAAGGTTCACTTAACTAGAGAAAGGCACAGGAAACTGGAATTGATCCCTTTTAGAGGAAAGTTAACACGTTCAAAATCACAAAGGTCTTTGATAGAACTAGGCTAGAGATTTTTAGCAACAGAGTGCATTCTGAAAAGAAACTTCAATAAAAGCTTTCAAAAAGTGGAAATATTTATTGGGCAGTTGGGAAAGAACAAAATGGGATTCTTCAGAGAGTTTCAATCTCTATTTAGCTACATGCCTTGTGTGGAGTACAATGCTTGAAATGTAATCAGATTTTACCATACTGACCTGTGGCCTGGTGAGGATAATGTGCAGCAAACTAGCTGGTTACGTTCAGACAGGAAACGTTGCACCAAAGAGGAAATGATGCATTAACATGTTGAGGAGATTTCAAACCTCAACCATGGTCACTGTTGGAAACACAGCAAGATAAATCTCCTGTTGCCTTTAAAATAAGCAGTAGGTGAGGGATAATTATTGACGTTGCCTGCACATCTTCTTGCAACCTCACTTCCCCACAACTCATGCTTGAAACAGTGACACACCACAGCTTCCAAGATGGCCGCCCAACCCAGGCGACTATTTTCCTGCTGGCCACAGCAGCAGATCTACAGTCACATTACAATCGCTCCACTCTTAAATCCGTATTCCGACAGCAACATTTCTTACTCTAACTATGATCTTATCTGTACACTGAAAAATTTGATTGATTGTAATCGCGTATTGTCTTTCCGCTGACTGGTTAGCACGCAACAAAAGCTTTTCACTGTTCCTTGGTACACGTGACAATAAACTAAACTGAACTTTGACTGGAACCAATGTATCCAACTACAATAGTACAGAACTCTTCAGTATCCAGTAATTATCCAAATCCTCTCTGCAATTCCTCTATCCAAACACCACCACAATCCTATGATTGTTCCCCAATTTAATCTAACAGAATGAAAGTACAGGGTTAAGCCCCTGTCCCACTTTCCCGAGTTTCTCACGAATTCTCCCGAGTTTTCCCCTTGCTTCAAACTCGGAGAATGTCCGTAGCGAGTCCGTAGGAGGCCGTAGATATTTCGTAGCGGCTCGTAATGCCAGCCGTAGGTACTCGGGGCATCAGGTAAGTCAGGACGTTTTTTCAGCAGATTGAAAAATGTCCACGAGTAGCCCTGAATACCTACGGCTGGCTATTACCGTAATTCTCCGAGTTTGAAACAAGGGGAAAACACGGGAGAGTTTGTGGTAACTCGGGAAAGTGGGACAGGGGCTTTAATGAAGCAATTCAGACAGCCCCACTCTAACGAGCAAGGTTCGACTATTACTGGTTTGCAACACGAGTTGTGAACTTACAACGTGGAAGCTAAATACATTACCATGGTACAAAGGAGTGCAAATTCATTATCGCACTTAATATAAATACTGTGTAGGAAGGAACTGCAGATGCTAGTTTACACCGAAGATAGATACAAAAACCCGGAGTAACTCAGCGGGTCAGGCAGCATCTCTGGAGAAAAGGAATAGCTGATGTTTCGGGTCGGGGCCTTTCTTCAGGTGGAGAATCGGGGGGGGAGGGAACACAGAGATATGAAAAGGTACATCGAACAAATGAATGAAAGCTGGACCATTAATGCTCCCGCTCACAGGGTTAAAATCCCCCCAATCTTGTCTATATTTCTTTCTTTTTTTAAATCAAAACACAATGACAGAGAGAAATTATCCATTTCTGATGAAAGAACCTCTGCTGTCAGGGGTTATGGGGAGAAGGCAGGAGAATGGGGTTAGGAGGGAGAGATCGATCAACCATGATTGAATGGTGGAGTAGACTTGATGGGCCGAATGGCATAATTCTACCCCAATTCCTTATGAAAGATCCTTTACCTGAATTGTTAACATCTTCTCTCCCTCCTGATGGCACCAAACCTGCTGCCTACACCCAGCACTGGTTTTTATTTCAGATTTCCACGATCTACAAGATAGACACAAAAAGCTGGAGTAACTCAGAGGGACAGGCAGCATCTGTGAAGTGAAGGAATGGGTGACGTTTCGGGTCGAGACCCTTCTTCATCTACAACTCTTTTTGATTCGGATGTATCCCGAATTGAATAGGGGATGGGTTTGTGGATATTGAACCCAGCTTTATGTAGTTTCCCAGCCTCCAGTTCAAGCGCCAGTTAGAACTATGTTCAGCCACACATACTCTGGTCTATAACAAGAGTGGAGCTTTGAAAACCACAGCAATTGCCTGCACAGAACTCTCACCTTTTGATTCATGATCCACTGAACTAACTGAATTTGCTTGTTCAGCTGAAGCAATATTATTGGGGGTCAGTATAACTGAACCTAGATTCTGGCCCCTTAATGGTCAGCACTTGAGTTGATGGTATTACATGTAATGAGACTTGATCAACTTGCTACCAGTTAAGTTTCTCCCAAGTACAAGCCCTGGTGAAGAAGTGAATGAACACATGACAAGTTTACAATATCAAATTCTATTATCCACTTGAACAATCATCGAGAAAAAAGTCATAAAAAATAGTAAATGATTTTCTTTTAGACAAAGTGCATACAAAATGTATTAATAAAACAGCATGGAGTGCGTGTACAATTTCTGACTTTAAAAATAAGAAGCCAAAATATCAGAGTACGGACGTCTTAATCTCAGTTTGATTGTGGCATAAATCCGTGCAGAGTTTACTTAATATCAGAGGTCTTTGGCCCCTGATACATACTAGTCCAGTGTTCACACAACAGCAATTAACTTCCGAGCATTGAAGAGATTTAAATTTACACATTGCCGTTGAAAACAGCTATAATCTAGGGAATAGGGGGTCTGGTCTCTTTGCTGAATGTACGCTAGGTCTTTAAAAATATAAGTAATTATCTAGTGCAAGAAAGTTACATTAAAATCAGCAACAGAAAAATAAGTGGTTCAAAATTTCCCGTTGAGGTATTAACACTTGCCCTTTCCCACTTATGCATTCTGTGGTGTTCATATTGCTTTTTCATCCACCCATTGACATCTTCCAGTGACTAATAGCTCTACCTTAGAGGACCCACTTGGCTAAAAAGGGACCGTTAGTGGCTGAACAGGGAATAAAGTAACCCCGCACCAGAATCTGTGCATCCTAAATTATACTGCAATAATGCTGAACTATTAATATGCAGTAGGCATAAACCAGCAGTTTCCATTACAGCGAAGACACAAGGAACTGCAGATGCTGGTGTACCTTAAACAGATACAAAGTGCTGGAGTAACTCAGCGGATCAGGCAGCATCTCTGAATGTTTCAGGTTAGGACCCTACTTCAGACTGTTGCCTGACCTGCTGAGTTACTCCATCACTTTGCCTTAGTGTCCAGTACAGATTCCTTTAGAGAAAAATATACAAACTAACATTATTTTAAATTACAAAGTCATTGAGTCAATGAAGGTTCCTGGTGATGCAAAGATCACGGCTGAAATCCATGACTTTCCACCAGGCAATGTTGGCTCATTGATACCACTTAAGTAGCGAGAGATTGCCTGTAAAGGGGAGGCAAGGCCATGGACAACCCGGGTATTAGTGGGATTACCAATCGTTACCAGTGCCTGCTGCCATGTGCCGACTCTCAATTCACCACGCTGCAGCTTTGATCGTGGGAGAGATGCTTTGCTGGTACTGGGTCTACGAGTATACGAGGTTAGATTATTGTCTGCTTCTAATTTCAAGGGAGAGTGTCTGCAACACAGCCCCAGTCACAGTTCAGCTTAGCTGTCCCGTCTAAAGATCTCAGAGAAATGCCTCGTGTCCTTATCCTCCCAATCTGTTCACTCCGGGTGTTATCCCAGGGCAGCCAGCAGTTCAGTTACGGGCGAGGCAAACATGTGGTTGGGCCACTGACATCCCCCCCCAGACTACCTGGGCAGTGTAACCCCATCATTCCAGTAGTCCCCAGCTATCGGAAAGATATCACGGTCAAGGGGAAATACCGTCAGATAATCAGCTGGATATCCTTAACTTCTCGACCCTCATGATAAGGGCAGAGATCACAGAGTCTCTCTCTCACTCAATCAATGACAATCCCCTACAGAAAACAAGTGACAGTGTTGGACTTTTTTAGCTCCGACTGTTTCCAGCATCAGTTCCGTGGGCCGAGCGGTCTCTGGGCGCCCGGCTAGATGAGCCGCTCCTCGGGAGGCATCTTCAGGCCGTGCTGGGGCAGCGCCCGTGCTCCACTCTGCTCCAGTTGGCTTGGGTTGTACGTGCCCTCCTCCCTCCGCTTTCCCTTCAGCTTCACGATGCCCAGCGCGAGGATGATGGCGATGAGCAGCAGGCCCCCGACCACGCAAGGAACCACGATGGCTGCAACCTGTCAAAGCCCGTAGAGGCACAGGTCAATAACGCAGTTACCCCTCACACCCCACCCCCACCCGCTGAGTTACTCCATCACATTGTCTTAGTGTCCAGTACAGATTCCTTTAGAAAGAAATATACAAACTAACATTATTTTAAATTACAAAGTCATTGAGTCAATGAAGGTTCCTGGTGATGCACACACACACCACCCCCACCTCACAGCTACCCCCCTCCCCACAGCGTGCGTTTTGATACCATTCCCTTATCTCCATACCCCAACAAACGCTGGCACTAATTATGTACACAGTCCCAGTTTTCCTCCTCCAGAGTTCCAGCAATCACCTCCCATTGTCATGCCGCAGAAAGCCCACGCAGGCCACAGGGGGAACCTGCAAACTCCGCACAGACAGCACCCGTACTCGAGAATCTCCCAACACCCCCACCCCTCCCCACCCTCAATCAATCACAACACTCTGCTCTGATAATATAACAACCAATTCCCAATGTTAACGCTAGATTAGCCGGAGGCCACAGCAGGGTGGGAGGTTATGGCCGTTCTTCATCTGAAGGCACATTGATCCAAATCGCCATTGAAGACCCAACCTTCACCCTCGGCTCCATTGGTGGAACCGTGGCTAACATTAAATCCAAGATAGAGGCAAAATGCTTGAGTAACTCAGCGGGGCAGGCAGACTGATCAGTCTGAAGAAGGGTCTCGACCCGAAACGTCATCCATTCCTTCTCTCCAGAGATGCTGCCTGCCCCGCAGAGTTACTCATTTTGTGTTTATCTTCGATTTAATCCAGCATCTGCAGTTCTCTCCTAACATTAAACCCTGCCGCACAAACAAATCGAACACCGAAGAGAAAGACTTACTGGCGTTTTGGATTGTGTCGCCAATGTGGGAGATGGAATCGTCGTGCTGTTCTCTGTGAGGAAAAGTTAAAAGATTGTTTCAAAATATACATCAAATAGATAACTAATAACTGAAATCTTTGCAGTCACAGTGAGAGCATGCAAACTACACACAACGAGCACCCAGAGTCACAAGCGAATCGGGGCCTCTGGCATTGTGCAACAGCAGCACTAACTGCTGCACTACCACGTCTCCTAACTTCCTTAGTGGACAAAGACCATCAGTCTAAATTTAAAAAAAGGCTAAGTTGGAGGAGGAGAAAGCTTTGAGAAATTGATTCTATAAAGGACAGCACAGGCCCCTTGGCATAGAGTGATAGTGTGGAAACAGGCCCTTCAGCCCAACTTGCCCACACTGACCAACATGTCCCAGCTACACTAGTCCCACCGCCTGCATTTGGCCCATATCCCTCCAAACCTGTCCTATCCATGTACCTGTCTAACTGTTTCTTAAACGTTGGGATAGTCTGGCAGCTTGTTCCATACACCCACCACCCTTTGTGTGCATTCCATGGGTGACTCGGCAGCACAGGAGGGGAGAAAAAAGAGTGGAAGGGCAATAGTAATAGGGGATTCCATTGTAAGGGGAATAGATAGGCGTTTCTGCGGCCGCAAACGAGACTCCAGGATGGTATGTTGCCTCCCTGGTGCAAGGGTCAGGGATGTCACTGAACGGCTGCAGAACATTCTGGAGGGGGAGGGTGAACAGCCAGTTGTCGTGGTGCATATTGGCACCAACGATATAGGTAAAAAAAGGGATGAGGTCCTACAAGGTGAATTTAGGGAGCTAGGAGATAAACTTAAAAGTAGGACCTCAAAGGTAATAATCACTGGATTACTACCAGTGCCACGGGATAGTCAGAGTAGAAATAGGAGGATATTGCAGATGAATACATGGCTTGAAAAATGGTGCAAGGGGGAGGGATTCAAATTTCTAGGGCATTGGAACCAGTTCTGGGGGGAGGTGGGACCAGTACAAACAGGACGGTCTGCACCTGGGCTGGAATGGAACCAATGTCCTTGGGGGAGTGCTGTCGGGGAGGATTTAAACTAATGTGGCAGGGGGATGGGTGCAAGAGCAGAGAGGCAGAGGGGTGTAAAATGAGGGTAGAAGCAATAGGTAGCAAGGTGAAAAGTAAAAGTGGCAGGCAGACAAATCCAGGGCAAAAATCAAAAAGGGCCACTTTTCAACATAATTGTTTAAGGGGTAGGAGTGTTGTAAAAACAAGCCTGAGGGCTTTGTATCTTAATGCAAGGAGCATTCGTAATAAGGTGGATGAGTTGAATGTGCAGATAGTTATTAATGAATATGATATAGTTGGGATCACGGAGACATGGCTCCAGGGTGACCAAGGCTGGGAGCTGAACATCCAGGGATATTCAATATTCAGGAGGGATAGACAGAAAGGAAAAGGAGGCGGGGTAGCGTTGCTGGTTAGAGAGGAGATTAACGCAATAAAAAGGAAGGACATTAGCTTGGAGGATGTGGAATCGATATGGGTAGAGCTGCGAAACACTAAGGGGCAGAAAACGCTAGTGGGAGTTGTGTACAGGCCACCTAACAGTAGTAGTGGAGTTGGGGATGGCAACAAACAGGAAATTAGAAATGCGTGCAACAAAGGTAAAACAATTATAATGGGTGACTTCAATCTACATATAGATTGGGTGAATCAAATGGCAGGGGAGCTGAGGAAGAGGATTTCTTGGAATGTATGCGGGATAGTTTTCTAAACCAACATGTAGAGGAACCAACAAGAGAGCAGGCTATTCTAGACTGGGTATTGAGTAATGAGGAAGGGTTAGTTAGCAGTCTTGTTGTGCGTGGCCCCTTGGGCAAGAGTGACCATAATATGGTTGAGTTCTTCATTAGGATGGAGAGTGACATTGTTAATTCAGAAACAAGGGTCCTGAACTTAAAGAAAGGTGACTTTGAGGGTATGAGACGTGAAATGGCCAAGATAGACTGGCAAATAATTCTTAAAGGGTTGACGGTGGATATGCAATGGAAGGCATTTAAAAACTGCATGGATGAACTACAACAATTGTTCATCCCAGTTTGGCAAAAGAATAAATCGGGGAAGGTAGTGCATCCGTGGATAACAAGGGAAATCAGGGATAGTATCAAAACAAAAGATGAAGCGTACAAATTAGCCAGAAAAAGCAGCCTACCAGAGGACTGGGAGAAATTCAGAGTCCAGCAGGGGAGGACAAAAGGCTTAATTAGGAAAGGGAAAATAGATTATGAAAGAAAAGTGGCAGGGAACATAAAAACTGACTGCAAAAGATTTTATAGATATGTGAAGAGGAAAAGATTAGTTAAAATAAATGTAGGTCCCTTGCAGTCAGAAACAGGTGAATTGATCATGGGGAACAAGGACATGGCAGACCAATTGAATAACTACTTTGGTTCTGTCTTCACTAAGGAAGACATAAATAATCTGCCGGAAATAGCAAGGGACCGGGGGTTAAATGAGATGGAGGAACTGAGTGAATTCCAGGTTAGCCTGGAAGTGGTGTTAGGTAAATTGAATGGATTAAAGGCCTATAAATCCCCAGGGCCAGATAAGTTGCATCCCAGAGTACTTAAGGAAGTAGCCACAGAAATAGTGGATGCATTAGTGATAATTTTTCAAAACTCTTTAGATTCTGGAGTAGTTCCTGAGGACTGGAGGGTAGCTAATGTAACCCCACTTTTTAAAAAGGGAGGGAGAGAGAAAACGGGGAATTACAAACCAGTTAGTCTAACATCGGTGGTGGGGAAAATTCTGGAGTCAGTTATTAAAGATGGGATAGCAGCACATTTGGAAAGTGGTGAATTCATTGGACAAAGTCAGCATGGATTTATGAAACGTAAATCATGTCTGATGAATCTTATAGAATTTTTCGAGGATGTAACTAGTAGAGTGGATAAGGGAGAACCAGTGGATGTGTTATATCTGGACTTTCAGAAGGCTTTCGACAAGGTCCCACATAAGAGATTAGTATGCAAACTTAAAGCACGCGGTATTGGGGGTTCAGTATTGATGTGGATAGAAAACTGGCTGGCAGACAGGAAGCAAAGAGTAGGAGTAAACGGGTCCTTTTCAGAATGGCAGGCAGTGACTAGTGGGGTACCGCAAGGCTCAGTGCTGGGACCCCAGCTATTTACAATATATATTAATGAACTGGATGAGGGAATTGAATGCAACATCTCCAAGTTTGCGGATGACACGAAGCTGGGGGGCAGTGTTAGCTGTGAGGAGGATGCTAGGAGGCTGCAAGGTGACTTGGATAGGTTGGGTGAGTGGGCAAATGCATGGCAGATGCAGTATAATGTGGATAAATGTGAGGTTATCCACTTTGGTGGCAAAAACAGGAAAGTAGACTATTATCTGAATGGTGGCCGATTAGGAAAAGGGGAGATGCAACGAGACCTGGGTGTCATGGTACACCAGTCATTGAAAGTAGGCGTGCAGGTGCAGCAGGCAGTGAAGAAAGCAAATGGTATGTTAGCATTCATAGCAAAAGGATTTGAGTATAAGAGCAGGTAGGTTCTACTGCAGTTGTACAGGGTCTTGGTGAGACCACACCTGGAGTATTGCATACAGTTTTGGTCTCCTAATCTGATGAAAGACATTCTTGCCATAGAGGGAGTACCGAGAAGGTTCACCAGACTGATTCCTGAGATGGCAGGACTTTCATATGAAGAAAGACTGGATAGACTCAGCTTGTACACGCTAGAATTTAGAAGATTGATGGGGGATCTTATAGAAACTTACAAAATTCTTAAGGGGTTGGACAGGCTAGATGCAGGAAGATTATTCCCGATGTTGGGGAAGTCCAGAACAAGGGGTCACAGTTTAAGGATAAGAGGGAAGTCTTTTAGGACCGAGATGAGAAAATCATTTTTTACACAGAGTGGTGAATCTGTGGAATTCTCTGCCACAGAAGGTAGTTGAGGCCAGTTCATTGGCTATATTTAAGAGGGAGTTAGATGTGGCCCTTGTGGTTAAAGGGATCAGGGGGTATGGAGAGAAGGCAGGGATGGGATACTGAGTTGGATGATCAGCCATGATCATATCGAATGGCGGTGCAGGCTCGAAGGGCCGAATGGCCTACTCCTGCACCTATTTTCTATGTTTCTATGTTACAAGACCAGGATGGATGGCAAGCACCTGTAGTGAAGGGCAGGAGGCACGTACGTACGTGGTCCTGGACCTGCTGTCAGTGCATTAGGCCGGCAAACAAAGCCTATCCAACTAGGACAGCGACTGGGGAAAAGCCAGTCTTTGCAAGGGTGCAGATGACAAGCAAACAAGCTCGCTGGCCTTGTGCTCTGTTAGCAGCATGGCCCAGAGCCAAGACACATTACTATAGCAACTGGAACACCTTGAAGAACATTCCAGAATCATTTTGAAACCCAGTTTCAAAATCAAATTGATTGTATTCTCCTCATTAAGATCACAGGCAGTAAATAAATGCCTGTAGGAGCATCACACATATCAGCCCAGTGTGTTTCAGCAACACCTTCATAGAGCAATGCATCTCCAGGCTGAGTTATGTTTGGTTTAGTTTGGAGATATAGCGCTGAAGCAGGCTCTTCGGCCCACCGAGTCTACGCGATCCCTGTACACCAATACCATCCTACATACACGAGGGACAATTTACAATCTTTACCAAAGCCAATTAGCCTACAAACCTGCACGTCTCTCGGTGTTTGTGAGCGAGTCACTTCACGTCTCTGCCTCAGAGGGCGGTGGAGGCAGGTTCTCTGGATGCTTTCAAGAGAGAACTAGATAGGGCTCTTAAAAATAGCTGAGTCAGGGGATATGGGGAGAAGGCAGGAACGGGGTACTGATTGGGGATGATCACCCATGATCACATTGAATGGCGGTGCTGGCTCGAAGGGCCAAATGGCCTACTCCTGCACCTATTGTCTATTGTCTATTGTCTTCAGGGAAATAGGTCAGAAGACAACTAGCCGACCCCATTCCTATCTCTGCGAACATCCTCTGGGACCAGTGACACAGCCGAAGAAGTCACGTGTCCCGGTGCTGGAGACTGCCTTCAGGAACTGAACGTCCTTCAGGTCTGAAGAAGGGTCTCGACCCGAAACGTCACCCACCCGTTCTCTCCAGCGATGCTGCCTGTCCCGCTGAGTTACTCCAGCATCTCGTGTCTATCTTCACTTTAAACCAGCATCTGCAGTTCCTTCTCACACACTATGTGTTTCACTGCACCTGCTGCAAGTGACAATAAAGAAATCATTGACCATCCACCATTAAGGGAGACAGCGTTCAGAGGTGTTGTCCTTTAGAGGCGTCAGATGTGAGAGTGTTAGCCTCTGGTGCAGCAAGATGGTAGAGTTTTTTACTGCTTCGTACGGGGAAGGACAGAGTTACCGATAGTCCCACCATCTCTGCTGGGGCAGCAACCCAGGAATAGAAACATAGAAAATAGGTGCAAGAGTGGGCCATTTGGCCCTTCGAGCCAGCACCGCCATTCAATATGATCATGGCTGATCATCCAGAATCAGTACCCCGTTCCTGCTTTTCCCGCATATCCCTCGATTCCATTAGCCCCAAGAGCTAAATCTAACTCTCTCTTGAAAACATCCAGTGAATTGGCCTCCACTGCCTTTTTGTGGCAGAGAATTCCAGATTCACAACTCTCTGGGTGAAAAGGTTTTTCCTCATCTCAGTCCTAAATGGCCCACTCCTTATTCTTAAACTGTGACCCCTAATTCTGGACTCCCCCAACATGTGGCACACATTTTCCTGCATCTAGCCTGTCCAATCCCTTAAGAATTTTATATGTTTCTATAAGATCCTCTCTCATCCTTCTAAATTCCAGTGACATTTAGACAAGCCTGGAGATACCCATTGCTGCTCAGATAACAGTGCAAGGCTAAACCTGCTCTCTCTTTCATGGTCAGTCTATTAGCAAAAGTGATTTCGCTGGTGGGCGCTGGAGCAAAGCCAATCGAAATCGCTATTCCAGAGAGGCACGAGGATATTAGAGATCAAATTGCCAGGAAAATTTTAAATTAAAGATTGAAACATTGACATAGAAAATAGGTGCAGGAGGCCATTTGATCCTTCGAGCCAAGATTCAAGATTCAAGAGAGTTTATTGTCATGTGTCCCAGATAGGACAATGTAATTCTCGCTTTGCTTCAGCACAACAGAACATAGTAGGCATTGACTACAAAACAGATCAGTGTGTCCATATACCATTATATAAATATATACACACATGAATAAATAAACTGATAAAGTGCAAATAACAGATAATGCGCTATTAATGTTCAGAGTTTTCAATATAAATTCAATATGATCACGGCTGATCATCCAGAATCAGTAGCCCGTTCCTGCTTTCTCCCCAACACAGAGAAAGTTCAGTCCTCTGATCCACTGCGAGTCTGTTAGATGTGTGGTCCTGATCGCCTTCTATTCTTTGCTTCAGTCCCGACCATCTCAAACTCCTCACCCTCACCACAAATTCTCCCTCCCACCACTTTTCCCCCCAACGAGGGATGAGAGAGAACGGAGAAAGTATTAGGTAAAAGGTCTAAAGAAAGAGTCAGACATGTAAACAATGAAGATTAATCATATTAATACAAAGTGTGGGAGAGAAAGTAATTTTTATTTATATAGCACTTTTAAATCAAATTACGTTGAAGCCAAAGTGCTTTACAGAGAAGAAATTAGATTACCATACATCCAAATAAAAGAAAAAAAGACACAATACACTATAGGATTCAACATGAACGTCCCCCCAACAGCAGAATCAACACTTTCCACTGTGAGGGAAGGCACCAAAAAGGTCCTGTCCTTCTCCTCCTCCTAGTGTGTTTAATAGAGACACACACACGCGTACACACATGTACACACGCGCGTACACACACATGTACACACGTATACACATACACATGTACACACGTACACACACACACATGTACACACGTATACACACACACATGTACACACGTATACCCACACACATGTACACGTATACACATGTACATGTACACACATACACATGTACACACACACACACATATATACACACACACACATGTACACACGTATACACACACACATGTACACACGTATACACACACATGTACACACATACACATGTACACACATATATGTACACACATATATACACACACGTACACACATATATACACACACACATGTACACACATGTACATGTACACACACACATGTACACACACATATGTACACACATATATACACACATGTACACACATATATACACACACACATGTACATGTACACACGTATACACATGTACATGTACACACGTATACACATGTACATGTACACACGTATACACATGTACATGTACACACACACACACATGTACACACGTATACACATACACATGTACACACATACACATGTACACACATACACATGTACACACATACACATGTACACACATACACATGTACACACGTATACACATACACATACACGCATACAGACTAAAATATAATATCTTGTTTCAGTAATGTCGGTGTAGCTGGTGCTACCTCTAGTCATTTAGATTCTGTTCTTCAGTTTAAAGAAATGTTGCTTTAACCGACTGAACACAAGCAGGCTCCAGCTGTGCAGCTCAGACTGAACCTATTGCAGTTCAAAATTCCAGGTGACGATATCACTACATGGGCCACGTTAAACAGTTTACATGGATTCCATGAAGCTGGTTAACGACCTGGTCTGTTTGTGATTTGAGTGAATCTTATAAAATGTGGCAATATATTTCCTCCCCACCCCCCCCCTCTTCCCCCAGACTTTGCTCCCTCCTGTCCCAAAGTTGCTGACTCACTGGATCAGTTCCACATTAGTCACCCTCGCCTGTACACTTAGTACATCGAGCTTCAGCAAACAGCGAAACCCAGTTCAGCGTCACTACCCTGCCAAGCTTTTCCACACCACAGCGTGCAAGAGTAGCAACAGTGACTTTTCCTTCCTTTGTTAATTGTAACTAAAAGATGCTTAAATTTCCAAGATGCTGTCTGACCCGTTGAGTTACTCCAACACTTTGGGTCTTTTAAAAACATTTAGAAACCAGCATCTGCAGTTCCTCGCTTCCACTCCTTTAATTTCCATTGCTACCTTTCATTCTTTTTTTACGGCTCTTTACAGCTAAGGAACATTTTTTTTAATTGGCAAGTCACTGTTGCAGACTGTTGAAGAGCAAGATCGCAGAAATAGAAAAGCAAATCGCAAGCGGGCCTGTTTTTTTGTGAGTTGAGTCTATCGTCACGCGTACCGAGGTACAGTGAAAAGCTTTTGTTGCGTGCTAAACAGTCGCGATGGTGTTTGGGGGGAAAGCAGGGAGCCACGATAAATCCCTGCAGAATAAAGACACGTGGGCGGCACGGCAGCGCAGCGGTAGAGTTGCTGCCTCACAGCACCAGAGACCCAGGTTCGATCCTGACTAGGGGTGCTCTCTGTACGGAGTTTGTACGTTCTCCCCATGACCTGATTGGGTTTTCTCTGAGATCATCCGTTTCCTCCCACACTCCAGAGACGTACAGGTTTGTAGGTTAATTGGCTTGGTATAATTGGAAATTGTCCCTAGTGTGTGTCTGATAGTGTTAGCATGCAGGGATCGCTGGTCAGGGCGGAAAGGGGTACTGATTGTGGATGATTAGCCATGATCACATTGAATGGCGGTGCTGGCTCCAAGGGACAAATGGCCTACTCCTGCACCTATTGTTTATTGACTCAGTCCTGTTCCCGTGCTGTATCTCTAAACTAAAGTACGCTCGCTATCCCTCCCCCCCCCCCCCCCCATCTCCACACCACTCCAACCACCCTGTTCCCCAGAGATAAGAAACACACCAACACTGACCTGCAAAGCTTCTGCCAGAAGCTGCTGCTCCAAGTGCAGTGATGAGCAGTAGATGATGTAATCCATCCATCTCTGATGTGGACCGGTCCAGCGACACTCGGCTTAGATTGTGTGTCTCAGACACTGTCTGGACACAGATCGCAACAGCTCCAGAGGCAGGGGCCAGGTCAGGCACTGGGATCTAATGTGGTGGAATCTGAGCTGTGAGTGTACCTTGTCGAGGAGGAAGGAATCCCACTAATTATCACTGTTGCCGCTGCCTCAGGGTAGCTGATGCAGGTCACAAAATATTCATCACCGCAGCTGGGTTTCCTCCTGACTTCAGAAAAAAACAAAAACAAAATCATTTTGCATGCAATATTCCAGAACACCAAATTATCATTCCATCATAATTAGCCTCAGCCCTTCAGGGTAAAGGGCCGTTGAGAGATATTGCATTGATTAATCCCCTTTGGCCTTCACAAGTAAGTATAGAGGCATGGGGATTGGAGTGAGGACTGGATTGAAGCCAGTGGTGGTCTCTCCCTTGGTTTGGTGGTTCAACAATCCCTGCAGATACACAAGGAGGAACACAGAGGAGCACAAGAACATGGGGCCAGTGGTCATTCCTCAAGTCTTTGGCTGATCAGCCCCAGACCTCATCTTCTCTTCTGTGCGCAGAGTCAAAGATTAATACAGCGTGCAAACAGGCCCTTCGGCCCAACTTGCCCACACCAGCCAACATGTCCCATCTACACTGGTCCCACCTGCCTGCGTTTGGCCCATATCCATCTCAACCTATCCTATCCATTCACCTGCCTAAATGTTCCTTACACGCTGCGATAGCACCGTTTCCCCAAAGCCCTTAATTCCTCTATCTTTCAAAAAAACATTGCCCCACCTCCTCTCTAAATGCCTCTGGCGATGCAGCCTACACAACCCCCAGAGTAGAGACTCCCAGAGACCGATCTGAGCAGAAGTATCTGCCCACTTCAGTTTTATATAACTACCCCTCGCAATTCACAAAGACAACTGGACATCTATCCTAATTTGACCCCTCTGGGCCTTGTACCTTTCAATAATATCACCCCACAAAGTCTTAAATTAAACACATACATATCTAACTTTTTTCAGCTCCATATTTAATCATATTACTTTTCCCAATACCTCATCTTGCATGATAGGAATTGTTAATAAGTTTTTCCAAGCTATTTAAAAGTAGTCAAAATATTACATTTCGGATCCATACAGTGCCCTCCACCACAAAGACTGAAACAAAGTACTGGTTTAAATTATGTGCCATTGCCTTGTTTCCTGTTATCCATTCCCTGCTCCCGACATGGGATGTGCTCAAGAGAGTTAGATTTAGCTCTGAGTGCTAACAGAATCAAGGGATATGGGGAGAAAGCAGGAACGGGGTACTGATTCTGGATGATCAGCCATGATCACATTGAATGGCTGGCTCGAAGGGCCGAATGGCATACTCCTGCACCTATTGTCTATGTTTCTACTCAATCTCCTGATTGCCACACTTATATTAACTAACCACTTCCTTATTATATATCTCCACTGAAATCTTTGCTGTCTCTTTTGATATTACTTGTTAGTCTCAGCTCATTCTCCTCCTCCTTATTAGCTTGCTGGTTCCTGAAAATCTCCCAGTCCTCTGATGCTCATATTTCTCTTGACCTCCTTTTGTTAACCATGGCTGATTCATCTTTCTTATCAAGTTCCATTTTCTAAATGCTGACTGAGCATTGTGAAATAGCTGCTTAAATATCTGCCCTAGTTCATCTATTGACATTTCCTTTAACCCAGTTTCCTCTCGGCAATTCTTCCTTCATTCCTTCCCAGTGACAAGTCCAGCAGGCTGCAGTTTGCCCAGATAAAATGAGGTAAAATGGGATAATAAGATATAAAATTCCCTCTCCTCCCTCCTCTCCACCTTCCTCTCCCTCCTTCTCTCCCCCCACCCCTGGTGGAGCAGAGAGTGTTCCTCAAAGTTCACCTTCACTGCCTTAGTCTTTAAAATAATGTTAATTATTTAACCTTAACGCAGCTTCAAGATTAAGTTGTGTAAGAAGGAACTGCAGATGCTGGTTTACACTGAAGATAGACACAAAATGCTGGAGTAACTCAGCGTGTCAGGCAGCATCTCTGGAGAGAAGGAACGCTGCCTGACCTGCTGAGTTACTCCAGCATGTTGTGCCTATCTAACATCAGGTGTTGTTCATCAGTCAGAGGAAATGCCCTTCACAACTCAGGCACCAGCACAGTAAAGGACACACAGCTCTGAAGAAGGGTCTCGACCTGAAACGTCACCCATTCCTTCTATCCAGAGATGCTGCCTGTCTCGCTGAGTTACTCCAGCATTTTGGGTCAATCTTAGTTTTAATTTAGTTTATTGCCACGTGTACCGAGGTACAGCGAAAAGCTTTTGTTGCGTGCTAACCAGCCTGGTCAGAGACATGCAGCACAACAGGCCCTTCGGCCCATCACACCCATCCACGCTATTCCCATTTACCATCTTTCAACATCTGGCCTCGACACTGAAAGTCTCCACCTCCTCTCGGGCAGCTGCTCCAGATATCCAAACACCATCTGAATGAAAAATAATCTTTGTGTGTGTGGGAAAAGTTACCCCTTTAGTTTAGTTTAGAGATACAGCATGGAAACAAGCCCTTCAGGCCATAGAGTCCGCACCGACCAGCGATCCCCAGCACACTAGGGACAATTTACATTTATACCAAGCCAATTAACCTACAAACCTGTACATTTTTGGTTCCTATTAAGTCCCCTCCCCTCCCCCTCACCTTAAACCTATGCCCTCTGGTTCTCGATTCCCCAACTCTGGGCAAGAGACTCTGTACGTTTACCTGATCCGTCCTTTGTATAAAATGATGAGAGGAATAGATCGGGTAGATGCACAGGGTCTCTTGCCCAGAGTAGGTGAATCGAGGTGCAGAGGACATAGGTTTAAGGTGAAGGGGAAAATATTTGATAGGAGTCTGAGGGGTGACTTTTTCACACAAAGGGTGGTGGGTTATGGAACAAGCTGCCAGAGGAGGTAGTTGAGGCTGGGACTATCCCAACGTTTAAGAAACAGTTAGACAGGTACATGGATAGGACAGTTTTGGATATGGAGTAAGCCATTTAGAACGGAGACGAGGAAACTCTTTTTCTCACAGAGTGATGAATTTGTGGAATTCTCTGCCTCAGAGGGCGGTGGAGGCAGGTTCTCTGGATGCTTTCAAGAGAGAGCTAGATAGGGCTCTTAAAAATAGCGGAGTCCGGGGATATGGGGAGGGGTACTGATTGGGGATGATCAGCCATGATCACATTGAATGGCGGTGCTGGCTCGAAGGGTCGAATGGCCTGCTCCTGCACCTATTGTCTATTGTCTAAACGCGAACAGGTGGGACTAGTGTAGCTGGGACAAGTTGGGTCGAGTAAACACGGTATCACTCCATGACTAAAACAAGCAGCAAAATTGAACGACGGCAGCGTTGGCACTGGACTGAGCCACACACTAACTACAGGGTCGCTGCCTGTTTGAATCCAGGTCGCCAACGTGGAGGAGCCACTGAAACATCCTCACCTGTAGACGCGCAGAGCCACTCCACCAGACTCACTCACACACACAGAGTCGCCCAGAGAAACCGCATCTCCACCGACAAGTACACACAGCCCTCCCACACACAGCCTTGATGGACCAGGAATGTAGGATTAATTAATAATTAACACCATAACCAGGTCACGGGAATGATTGTGTAACAAGAACGCGTCCTTATTTTAGAAGGAAATGCTGGAAATAAGTCGGTGGAGACCAACATATATGTTATAAATATTATAAATATAGTATGATACCTATATAGTATGATATATATATAGTATGATGGCCTAATATATATATAGTATGATGGCCTAATATATATATATATATATATAATATAGACTAACATATATCTTATATAAACCATGATCTCTCTCTCTCTCTCTCTATATATATATATATATATATATATATATATATATATATATATATATATATATATATAAAGAGAGAGAGAGATCATGGTCTATATAACATATATGTTAGTCTATTTTTATATCATTATATTTACATTATGTATACATTTATATGCTATATATATATCTATATATATATATCTATATCTATATATATATATTGGGCTCCACCGATTTTTTTCCCTAGCATTTCCTTCTAAATATATATTAAAAGAGAAAGCATATTGCAGAGGGCGTCATAAGTAATAGGAGCAGAATTAGGCCATTCGGCCCATCAAGTCTACTCCGCCGGTACACATAAATGCTGGAGAAACTCAGCGGGTGCAGCAGCATCTATGGAGCGAAGGAAATAGGCAACGTTTCGGGCCGAAATCCTTCTTCAGACGCGAACAGGTGGGACTAGTCTGAAGAAGGGTTTCGGCCCGAAACGTTGCCTATTTCCTTCGCCCCATAGATGCTGCTGCACCCGCTGAGTTTCTCCAGCATTTTTGTCTACCTTCGATTTTCCAGCATCTGCAGTTCCTTCTTTAACACAAGTCTACTCCGCCATTCAATCATGGCTGATCTATCTCTCCCTCCTAACCATTCTCCTGCCTTCTCCACATAACCTCTGACACACCTGTACTAATCAAGAATCTTTCTATCTCCGCCTTAAAAAAAAAGTCTGAAGAAGGGTCTCGACCCGAAACGTCCCCCATTCCTTCTCTCCAGAGATGCTGCCTGTCCCGCTGAGTTACTCCAGCGTCTCGTGTCTAGCTTCGATCGGTGTAAACCAGCGTCTAGTTCCTCCCTGGAGCTTCATTGCGGGTTCCCTCCCTCCCCCGGCCAATGTCCTTTGTGCCGCCGACCAGAGTGGCCACGGCGCTGCACAAACTCACCTTATTCCACTCAAATCCTCGCTCCTCTTCACCCCTCCCGGGGGGATGGCGGTCCCAGTAGAGGCTGCGTTCCCCAGCGCTGGCTCCCTGTAGCCGCTTGTCTGGGACTTGCTCCCTCGATTTGCTACGCGTTTCCGATTGCAACACCTGTAACCTGACGGGCTCAATCCTCACAGCCAGCGCTGTCGTGCCAGTGGTCCCCGGGACAGGCGGGCATATACCTCCCAGACCCACCCCCATCCCACTCCCCTCCCCCTTCCTCCCACTCCCCCAATCCTCTCCCTCTCTCCCCTCCTTCTCCTCCCCTCTCTCTCCCTCCTTCCCTTCCCCTTCCCCTCTCTCTCTCCCTCCCATCCCTCCTCTCTCTCTCTCCCCCTCCCCTCTCTCTCTCTCCCCCTCCCCTCCTCCCTCTCTCCCTCCCCTCTCTCTCTCCCCCTGCCCTCTTTCTCCTCCCCCCTCTCTCTCCTCCCCCCTCCCCTCTCTCTCCCCCCTTCCCTCCCCCCCTTTCCCTTTCCCCCTCCAATTTTCTTCTCCTCCAATCTCTCCCCTTAGGCAGCCTGGACCCTGAGGTCAGAATGTGTAGGAAGGAACTGCAGATGCTGGTTTACACCAAACCAAATGCTGGAGTAACTCAGCGGGACAGGCAGCATCTCTGGACAGAAGGAATGGGTGACGTTTCGGGTCGAGACCCTTCTTCAGACTGAGAGATTGTCCCGCTGAGTTACTCCAGCATTTTGTGTGGTTTCATGTCGGAACCCTACTAAGATAGAGAAGGTAGACAAAAATGCTGGGGAAACTCAGCAGGTGAGGCAGCATCTATGGAGCGAAGGAAATAGGCAACGTTTCAGGTCGAGACCCTTCTTCAGACTGATGTGAGGGTGGGGGGTGGGGGGGGGGGGCGGGAAGAAGAAAGGAAGAGGCGGAGACAGTGAGCTGAGAAGGGGAAGAGAAAGCAGGAACTACCTGAAATTAGAGAAGTCAATGTTCATACCGCTGGGGTGTAAATATGAGGTGCTGCTCCTCCAATTTACGGTGGTCCTCACTCTGGCCATGGAGGAGGCCCAGGACAGAAAGGTCGGATTCAGAATGGGAGGGGCAGTTGAAGTGCTGGGCCACCGGGAGATCAGGTTGGTTAGTGTGAACCGAGCGGAGGTGTTGGGCGAAGCGATCGCCAAGCCTACGCTTGGTCTCACCGATGTAGAGCAGCTGACACCTAGAGCAGCGGATGCAATAGATGAGTAAGATAGAGAAGGCCAGAACAAACCAGGGCCAGCAATAGATGACCTCAGGAAGGGTGGAGTCCATAATGGCCCATTGTTGTGTGGGGAAGACGTGTTAACGACAGGAATAATCTTGTTGTCTTTGACTGGGTAGCATGAAAACAAAGGCTTGTCAATGAGGTGATTATGTACATAAACTGGAAGATGTAAATGCTTTCAGAACATCAGACATAGGAGAGAAATTAGGCCATTCGGCCCATCGAGTCTGATTCGCCATTCGATCATGGCTGATCTATTTTTCCCTCTCAAACCCATTCTCCTGCCTTCTCCCCGTAACCTTTGACGCCCATACTAATCAAGAACCTAACAATCTCTTTAAAAATACCTACGACTTGGCCTCCACAGTGGAAATGAATTCCATAAATTCGCCACCCTCTGGCTAAATAGTGAAACAGCGTGGAAACAGGCCCTTTGGTCCAACTTACCCACACCAGCCAACATGTCCCAGCTACACTAGTCCCACCTGCCTGCGTTTGGTCCATATCCCTCTAAACCTGTCTATGTACTTGTCTGTTTCTTAAACGTTGGGATAGTCCCTGCCTCAACTACCTCCTCTGGCAGCTCGTTCCCTTTACCCACCACCCTTTGGTGAAAAATAAACTAATTCCTCCTCAAAAATCTCCTTCTAGTTCACAGTATTCTAGCCTCTCACATCTGTAGGGACAAGATTCAACCCAGGTTTACAGTGTTTTGATGCATCCTAACCTGGGCACTTACCCTGAGGACAACCTCCTCTTGAGCTCCCCTCTGAAAACCAACTCCCTTTGGAACCAACAGGGTTGGGGCGGCATGGCGGTAGAGTTGCTGCCTTACAGCGCCAGAGACACGGGTTCGATCCCGACTACGGGTGCTTGTCTGTACGTTCTCCCCGTGACCTGTGTGGGTTTTCTCCGTGAGTTTTGTTTTCCTCCCACATTCCAAAGACATACAGGTTTGTAGGTTAATTAGCTTGGTATGAATGTAAAAATTGTCTCCAGTGTGTGTGTGTGTAGGATTGTGTTCATGTGCGGGGATGGCTGGTCAGCGGGGGCTCGGTGGGCCAAAGGGCCTGTTTCCGCACTGTATCTCTAAACTAAACTAAAGGTGGCATGGCTGCTCCCACCTCATCGGTGAACCCTTTGTACCTTGCACCGTCCTAGACTCTCCCACCAATGGAAACATCCTCTTCACATCCAACGTATCCAGACCTTTTGTTTAGTCAGATGGTGGTGAATTTGTGGCATCTCTAAACCAAAGATCCTATAGCGAGCAAGATAGTCTACTCGAGGAAAAAGACAGGAAAACTGAAACTTTGTAACGCGGTTAGTGTTCCTGGAAGGTAGACAAAAATGCTGGAGAAACTCAGTGGGTGAGGCATAGATGCTCGCTCCGTAGATGTTGCATCACCCGCTGAGTTTCTCCAGCATTTTTGTCTACCTTCGATTTTCCAGCATCTGCAGTTCCTTCTTAAACATAATGTTCCTGGAATCTGGGCTGCGATGCTAGAAAAATTACAAAGTGCTGGAGTAACTTAGCGGGTCAGGCAGCATCTCTGGTGAATATGGATAGGTGACGTTTCATGTCGGGACTCGGGTTACTCAGGCACTTTGTGCCTTTCTTTGTAAACCAGCATCTACATGCAGTTCCTTGTAGAAACAGTATGTGAAGTAGGGTCCTGACCCGCTAAGTCACCTATCCATGTTCTCCAGAAATGCATGGAGTTATTCCAGCACTTTGTGTCCTTTTCTGCAGTTCCCTGTATCTCCTCAAGAAAATTACAATACCGATACATGCTACAAAAGCAGGCTGACAATTTAATACAATATCAAGAGGCTTTTGTGCTGTGGACTCACAGAAGGAACAAGAGTTATCTATCCATCCAGACAGGGCGTTTACAACAGATGAGTGGACTGGCACCTCTTTGATTTGCACGGTGTGTTGGATGTGTTGACTCGCTGCATCACACAAACAAACCTTTCAGATCTGCAGCTCTTCTCTCCTGATGGCTGGTGTTTGGTACGTTTCAGAAGATTGGGATCAAAGTTGAGATAAGTAGAGATTGTGATTCCCAGAGAGGGAGAAACTGGTAAAGAAGAAGGTGTTTAGATAGTCTTCAGGTTGCCTGCAGTGTACAGGAGATTCACCCCATTACAGAACACACAGATGAGGTTGCACACCATGCTGATGGCGTGGTACTTCCTAAAGCTCGAGCTGAGCCTCCTGTACTTGCCGTCGCTCTTATGCAGCTTCTTGTAGGCCTCGATGTTGGTGACAAACCCCACCTCGTCGCCGAGGCCATTCTCCCGCTCGATCTTATGCTTCTTGAACATAACCTCAGTTGTGGTCTGCCCGAACCATTGGGCGTTGAGACCAGAGAAGATCACGCACACAAACATTGATGCGATCTGCCAGAAAACATTTTTTTTTTTTTTTTAGTGTTCAGTTTGGAGACACAGCACGGCAAAAGACTCCTTGGGCCCATCAAGTCCCTGCCGACATCAATCACTCACTCATTCACGCTAAAGATAGACACAAAAAGCTGGAGTAACTCAGCGGGACAGGCAGCATCTCTGATAAGAAGGAATGGGTGACGTTTCCAGTCGAGAACCTTCTTCTCAACCTGAAATGTCACCTATTCCTTCTCTCCAGAGATGCTGCCTGTCCCGCTGAGTTACTCCATCATTTTGTGTCTATCTCCGGTTTAAACCAGCATCTGTAGTTCCTTCCTACCCATTCACACTAGTCCGATGTTACCCCATTTCTGCCAGGACGCGAGGGCCTGAACGAAAGAGACAGGTTGGGCAGGCTAGAGGGCTAAGAGGTAATCTTTTAGAGGTGTTTAGTTTAGTTTAGTAAAACAGTGCAGAAACAGGCCCTTCGGCCCACCGAGTCTACTGACCAGTGATTTCTGCACATTAATACTATCCTACACACACCACTAGGGACAATTTACAATTTTTCCAAGCCAATTAATCTACAAACCTGTAAGTCTTTGGAATGTGGAAGGAAGCCAAATATCCCGGAGAAACCCCAGGCTGGTCACGGGGAGAACGTGCTAACTCTGTACAGACAGTACCCATAGTCAGGATTGAACCCGGGTCCCTGGCGCTGAAACTCTACAGCTGCGCCACCGTGCTGCCCACTCTAAAATCATGTATAATATCATGAGAGGAATAGATAAGGTGAATGCACCGAGCCTGGGTATTGCTCTCTATCTAAGTTACCTTAGTTCTATCCGAGTTACCTGTACAGATTCGGCCTTGTTGAGTAACTGCTGCGGGTGATAGAGGGCAAAGAGAGACAGATTAATGAAGGATCCTCCCAGAACTGTGTAGAGGTAGTAGGGAAACAGGCTGCTCTGCACCAGGCCGAATGTGTGCCTGCTGATAGTGTTAATCAGAACAAAACCTGCGGAGAGAACATACACTCGTTCAATATCCTGAAACTCTAATTGTTTATTACAGATAAGGCATACTAATTCAGAATTGATGTTGAGTTGAGCGGTAGAGTTGCTGCCTTACAGCGCCAAGGACCCAGGTTCGATCCTGACTACGGGTGCTCTCTGTATGGAGTTTGTACGTTCTCCCCGTAACCTGTGTGGGTTTTCTCCAGGTACTCCGCTTTCCTGCCAAGCTCCAATAGACAGACAGGTTTGTCGGCTAATTGGCTTGGTAAAATTATAAATTGTTATAAAGTGTAGGATAGTGCTGGTGTACGGGGATCGCTGGTCGACACGGACCAATTACAGAAGCCAATTAACCTACAAACCTGCACGTCTTTGGAGTGTGGGAGGAAACCGGGGCACCCGGAGAAAACCCACACAGGTCACGGGGAGAACGTACAAACTCTGTACAGAATGCACCCGTAGTCAGGATCGAACACAGGTCTCTGGCGCTGTAAGGCAGCAACTCTACCGCTGCGCCACTGTGCTGCCCTTCTTATAAACGTTGAATGTTTGGGATATTCCTTTATCTTAAGTTCAATAGTGTAAATCTATTTAGAAAACCAATCTTGCAGCTATATAATTGTCGATAATAAATAGTGGATCTAAGGTTTAAAGGTTCTGGCGTCTAAACGTTATTGCTATATCCTGTATCTGTACACTAAATGGCTGGACTGTAATCATGCATTGTCTTTCTGCTGACTGGTTAGCACGCAACAAAAAGATTTTCACTGTACCTCGGTACACGTGACAATAAACTAAACTGAACTGAACTAAAGTGAATGAAAAGAAAAATGAAAAGGTTAAAAACACACTGTTTGAAAATTGTGCCCTAATACACTCAGCAGTGCTGATTCTTTTCCCTGACCTTACCTGAGACAAACGACATCCATATCTGCATGCCCCATGTTGTGGACAGTATGATCAGGTGGGTGGCTTTGACCAGGCTAGTAGGATCTCCTTCTGTTGGCATTCTGCAGGCTGGTTAGACCCTGTTTTATTGCAATGAAAATGAATGCAACAGTGAATTTCCCATCTCCAGCATCTTCCCCTCCCAATACAGGGCCCAGTGGATTGGATTGTGCAGAGGATGAAACAAAGTTAGTGTAAAAATGGCCGCTTGCTGGTCAGCGTGGACTTGGTCGGCGGATGGACCTGTTTCTGTGCTATATCTGTGTTGTATCCTCCTCCACCATCACCCCTGGCAACGCGTTCCAGGTACTCACCACACTCTGTGCAAAAGACTTGTCCTGCTAATTTCATTTGAACATTGCCCCTTTCTCCTTGAAGCCATGCCATCTAGTCTATGACATTTCCACCCTGGGTTGCCACCTCATAATTTGATATACTTAGTTAACCTTTGTATTCCAGAGAAAATAATTTCTGTCCCTTGCCCAAACTTGCAGCTAATACCCTACAATCCAGGCAGCATTCCGGTAAACCTCATCAGCAACCTCTCCAAAGCCTCCACATTCTAGCTGTAACGGGGTTACCAGACCCCCACACAATACTACAAATACAGCCTCACCAAAGGCTGTAACATTTCTCCGCTGGTTTTCCTGTAGCTTCTATCTGTGGTGCCACACAATTTACCTGCTGGAGAATCTGCCTGTCCGTGCCGAATGGATTCCTCTCCTCACGCCCCTGTGTACTCTTCCCAACGCAGTCCCCGTCCAGCTGACAACGTTCAAACTGAAGGCAAACAAGCTGTAATCTCCATTGCAAATATGGCTGAGAGGCACAGATAACAACGTTCTGAGCACATTAAACAAAAATTCTCAATTTCATCGCTTGAGACACTGGCTCGTTAAACGGTCTCCCCCATCCCCGGATATCGTCAATATAATGTCAAGCAATAATTCTTGTGAGAAATGCCATGAGTGTGACAACAATAACTGATCAAAGGCAGCTGGAGACTCTGCTCACTTGAACTACTATCGATTATTGACAATGGAGTTGACACACACCACGTTAGTAACACTGGTGATTTTGGGTTCAGATTACAGTTCTAGAAACTACTGTAGACAACATTAAAAAAAGGCCCAGTAATACCTTCAATACATCTTGGCCAGCTTATAAACTTCAGCACATTGTTCACCATTTCCTCTGAAGATAGACACGAAAAGCTGGAGTAACAGCGGGTCAGGCAGCATCTCTGGAGAAAAGGAATAGGTGATGTCTCGGGTTGAGACCCTTCAGTCTGTCTTATTACAATCTATTTGCCTATAACTAGTTGTTTTTTGATGAATAGTCAATAAATTCAATAACTCTGAAGAAGGTTCTCGACCCGAAACGTCACCCGTTCCTTCTCTCCAGAGATACTGCCTGTCCTGCTGAGTTACTCCAGTATTTTGTGTCTATCTTCACCTCTTCGGTGTAAACCAGCATCTGCAGTTCTTTCCTACACATTCAATGATACATTATTGTCACAGGTACAGTGAAATCCTTTGTCATCGCATACAATCTGGTAAAATCATACAGCAGACGTCACCTCGGTGGTACACAAAGGGCTTTGATCTGTCGTTTTCACACCTTACCCATCCATATCTCTAGTCTCCCTCTGCCCTGACTCTGTCTGAAGAAGAGTCTCGTCCTGAAACGTCACCCATTCCTTTTTTTCTCCAGAGATGCTCATGTGATAGGAGCTGAATTAGGCCATTCGGCCCATCAAGTCTATTCCGCCATTCAATCGCGGCTGATCAATCTCTCCCTCCTCCTAGCCCCCATTCTCCTGCCTACTCCCGTAACCCCCGACACCCTTTGTTGCGTCTATTTCCGGAAGTGGAAATGATAGGATTGTTCCCCCACCCCACCATTGGAGGGGGGTGGGGCTAGCATGGAGCTGTCGGGCCGAACAGCCTTTTACGGGGGTTGGCCCTGTCAAAGCAGTGCTTCCCCTTTAAAGTAGACATTACTTGTCTACTTAGTGAAGCAAGAGGATTAAACTGAGGATGGGAGGTGGATTTGAGAGGATTAAATTGAAGAAAGGGGGGTGGATTTGCTGCACATGGAGCCACGCAGTGCTGTGGGGCCCAGTCGGCCGTTCAGCCGCTCTAGCTGCTGCTATCACTCACCTACCCCGGCGCGCAGGCCCGCTCTGCTCCCGCCGCCGCTGACGGACAGGCCCGCCGACCAATCAGGTCGAGGGATGACGCGAGTTCCCGCGGGCTGCGCCAATCAGAGGCCGGAGGGCGGGGCCCGCGGTGATCCCGGCCCCGGGCTGAGTGACAGGTTGATGTTGCAAAAGCTGATGTGTAACAAAAGGGGCGGCAGCAACGTCAGGCGCCTGTGTTCAGTCATACAACCTGAAGCCTGGTGGTGTGTGTGTGTGCGTCTGTGTGTTTGTGTGTGTGTGTGTATATGGTTAATACAGGTAAGTACAATTTTAGATCCTGAATTACAAGGCGTTGCAAGGCAGCAATTTATAATCCTAAATTTATAATTTAGATCCTAAATTATATTCGTACAAAATCATGAGTGGGATAGATCGGGTAGATGACCGATGCATCTCTTGCTCAGAGTAGGGGAATCGAGGACCAGAGGAAGTAGTTTCAAGGTGAAGGGGAAAAGATTTAATAGGAATCTGAAGGGTAACTTTTTCACACAAAGCGTGGTAGGTGTATGGAACAAGCTGCCAGAGGAGGGAGTGGAGGCTGGGACTATCCCAACATTTAAGTAACAGGTAAGTACGTGGATAGGACAAGTTTGAATCGATATGGACCAACCGCAGGCAGGTGGGACTAGTGTAGATGGGCATGTTGGCCTGTGTGGGCAAGTTGGGCCGATGGGCCTGTTTCCACACTGTATCACTCTGTATGACTATAAATTATATGTTAGAACAAGGGTGGAAAGATTTTTGCAATAAACAAGTTTTTTGCATCTTTCATTCATTGATCTATATCACTCTTCATCATCGTCTATATCTCTTGTTTCCCTTTCCTGTGATTTTGAGTCTGAAGAAGGGTCTCGATCCGAAACGTTACCCATTCCTCTCCAGCGATGTTGCCTGTCCTGCTAAGTTACTCCAGCATTTTGTGTCTAAAATTATTACAGGGCACAGGTGTATGATGCAGAACTCCAGTACTGCACTGGAAATGTTGTTTTAGATTATTATAGCGAAACAATGTGGGAACAGGCCCTTCGGCCCAACGCCCACACTGGCCAGCATGTCCCATCTACACTAGTCCCACCTACCTGCGTTTGGTCCATATCTCTCTAAACCTGTCCTATCCATGTACATGTTTAAATGTTTCTTAAACATTGCGATAGTCCCTGCCTCAACAATCTCCGGTAACCATCTAGGAAGACATTTCAATCCACATTGCAAGGAGGACCAGTTCACAGGATTGTTAAAAAACCCTCAATCCGATGCTGTGAAGACTAATTTATCAAAGTTTGGATGTTTCTGCACTAAGATGTACAGAAGTTTAGAAGTAATAATACTGGGACTAGCAATCCAGAAACCTGGACTAATGGCAGAGGGCACTAATATCAAATTGTTTGTCAGCAGCTGGGGAACGTAAAGAAATATATTGGGAAATCATTTTTAAAAATCCACCCATTTCACTCATGTTTTTTGGGAGAGGAAATAAGACCATAAGACCGAGGAGCGTCACGGTGGCGCAGCGGTAGAGTTGCTGTCTTGCAGCGCCAGAGACCCAGGCTCGATCCTGACTACATGTGCTGTCTGTACGTTCTCCCCGTGATTGCGTGGGTTTTCTCTGGGTGCTCCGGTTTCCTCCCACACTCCAAAGACATGCAGGTTTGTCGGCCAATTGGCTTTGGTAAAAATTGTAAATTGTCCCAAGTGTGTAGGATAGTATTAGTGTGCGGGGATCGATGGTCGGCATAGAATCGGTGGGCCGAAGGGCCTGTTTCCACACTGCTTCTGTAAAAAAATCTAGATGAAACTAAAAAGCCGAACGAGTCCCCTCCGCTATTCAATCCTGGCTGATTTATTTTTTCTGCTCAATCTCATTCTCATACCTTCTCGCCATCACTTTTTGACATTGTTCCTAATGAAGAAAATCTGCCATCCTTATTTGTATCTGATTACAGATCCACACAGTTGACTCTGCTGCCTTGCGAAATAGCCTCGCCACTCAGTGAAAGGCCAACTAGGGATGGCAATAAATGCTGGCGTGGGCAGTGATGTACTTTTAAATTAGTGTGATTGCTTGAAAGCACCAGTCAGCAGCAGTGTGTGGAGTTGCCTGTGGCGGGGAAAGATTTAATGGATCTTTGTGCTTTGTTTTGCAGTTTAATAAATTGGAAAGATGAATACCGATATTTCTCTCATGTCTCGGATAGTCTCCGACACTGATGGGGATACAATGGTAGGTAACGTGCTTACATCCACATGTCCATCGTGTGGGAGAGAAACAGAATTACAAGCTTAGCTCCATGGCTTTTTCATAGAAGGGTCTCGACCCGAAACGTCACCCATTCCTTCTCTCCAGAGATGCTGCCTGTCCCGCTGAGTTACTCCAGCATTTTGTGCCTATCTTGGGTTTTCATCAAAACTAGGTTCTGATGAAGGGAATAAAAACAAAACACTGGGAGATCCCCAGCGGATCAGTCAGCTGAGTTACTCCAGTCACTTCTGGGGGGGGTGGGAGGTGCTTCTGTCATACCTGTGCTTTCCCAGACACGAGCGGCTTATCTGGGGGTGGTTTTGATCCAAATGGAGCCGCAGTGCTGGAAATACATGCGGCCGTCAATGGTGGAGCCCTGGCCGCAACATGCTGGAGTAACTCGGCAGGACAGGCTGCATCTCTGGAGAGAAGGAATGGGTGACGCTTCGGGTCGAGTCCCTTCTTCAGACATTTTACCCAGTGTCTCCTGGTAGAGCAACACTCTATTAACCTACAGTGCACTGACTCCAAGGGATGTATATCTAAAACTCCTGATCTACCGAGTTGAACAACAGCACAAGTTACTTGGCAAATAGGAAGAACATCATGAGACGAATGTACAAAATGTACAGTGTGATCAGGTACAAAATCTGGAGAGGAATAGATCGGGTAGGTGTGCACTCTTGCCCAGAGTAGGGGAATCAATAACCGGATGACATAGGTTTAAGGTGATGGGAGAAAGATTTTGTAGGAACCTGAGGGGTAATATTTTCCACACAAAGGCTGGGGAAGTAGTGAAGCAGGTACTATCACAATGTTTAAGAAACATTTGGACATGGATGGGACAGGTTTAGAGGGATATGGGCGAAATGCAGGCAGGTGGGACTAGTGTAGATGGGATATGTTGGCCAGTGTGAGCAAGTTGGGCGGAAGGGCCTGTTTCTACACTGTAAGACTATAACATTGGTGTAAAGGGATCAAGCGATCATTGCTAACTGATTGCGCCAGGCTTTGTGGGGAGAACTCCAGTCTAGTGTAAGGCTGCAAGGCCACAAATAGGCCCTGACCTCGGGTGGTCACAGAGGAAGAGGACTAAACTTTCTGGTGCCTTTCCCCAAAGTGGAAAATTTTGATTCTGTTGTGGGGAGACGTTTATGTTGAACTCTATAATGTGTTGTGGCAATTTTTCTTTTTTTAATCTTTTTCTATGGATGTACGGAAACTTATTATTTATTTTATGTAAAGCACTTTGGTTTCAACGCGAGTTAATTTAAAACGTGCCATATAAATAAAACTTACTTACTTACTAGTGCAGACAATGGGGAAGGTTGCAGTCAATCACAAGCTCTCCTGCAAGTTGGTTTGAGTCACTGATATTATTTTGTTCCCTTGCAGCAGACGTTGAAGTTTGGCGGTTGTCACCAGAAAGGTGGGGACACGTTAATATTTAAACTCAAAACATCCAGTTCACTAGCACTGATTAACAAACAGACATCACTTGATCAGCAGGTCTGACGAACCTCTCCTGTGTTGCATTTAACAAGGTGCGGAGCTTCAGTGACACCCATGCAGGATCTTCGCCCGACAGCAAGCACGTGATAGACGAGCTCGAGGTCATCAAGTTCCACATTGAAGTCCAAACCCGAGTATGGCTCAGGCACAGTTTTACTTCTGTGATTTCTTCAGTTATTCTCTCTCCCATTGCAATCTGAAGCTAAAATAAAGAGGACATGCTTTCAAGAGAGAGCCAGATAGGGCTCTTAAAAATAGCGGAGTCAGGGGATATGGGGAGAAGGCAGGAACGGGGTACTGATTGGGGATGATCAGCCATGATCACATTGAATGGCGGTGCTGGCTCGAAGGGCCAAATGGCCTACTCCTGCACCTATTGTCTATTGACATGCTGGAAATGCTCAGCAGTTCGGACAGCGTGGGTGGGGTGAGAAACATTCTGATTAGCCTTCATCACAACTGGGAATACGTAGAAAGTACATGCTGGAGTAACTCAGCGGGACAGGCAGCAGCATCTCTGGAGAGAAGGAATGGGTGACATTTCGTGTCGAGACCCTTCTCCAGACTGATGGAGATGCTGCCTGCACTGCTGAGATACTCCAGCATTTTGTGTCTATCTTCGGTTTAAACCAGCATCTGCAGTTCCTTCCTACATATTTCTTCCTGGGACATATAGAACATATAAGCTGGGACATACAAGCCATTTCCTTGTGTTGCTAAGAATAGCAACAACAAATGAAAGAATGTGTAAGAAAGAACTGCAGATGCTGGTTTAAATCGAAGGTAGACACAAAATGCTGGAGTAACTCAGTGGGTGAGGCAGCACCTCTGGAGAGAAGGAATGGGCGACGATTCGGGTTGAGACCCTTCTCAACATCTGAAAGAAGATACTTGCTGCAATCTTTCAGCATCTGTGCCAGTGTTATTTGATATCACCTAAGCGCACATCAACCATCTGCTCCACGTCGACATCATCCTCCGCTAACATTGTGTGATGTGCTCTGTCACATTTGTCCATGTGCCACGTGTAATTGTGATAGAAATGGTAGTGTGTTGTAATTGGAATTGGTGCCACTCTGTACCTGCTCCTGTCCTCACACTTCATTTAATTCCTAGACCATTGAATCCTTGAATCAGACCGTGAGCCTCTTGGCGAAGGAACGAAGCCACCATCAGCAGCAGATCCGACTACTAGAGGGTAGGTATGGGGGGGGGGGGGGGGGGGGGGAAGGGTCTCTCGGGAATGTTTGTGCTGCAGGCGGGGTGGGTGGGAGCAACTCCAGTGGGCGACAGAAGCAGGGATGGTGCTCTATTAGATGCATGAGATGGTCCGGTACATTGCCTGGTAATCCGCTCCTGTTTCATTCCACATCCCAATCCACATCAGCTGCTGTCAGGCAGCTGAACCATCCTACCAACAGAGAGCAGTCCTGAGTTACCATCTACCTCATTGGTGACCCTCAGACCATCTTTGATCAGACTTTACCTTGCACTAAACATTATTCCCATTATCATGGATCTGTACACCAAAGATCCTATAGCGGAGCAAGATAGACCACTACTGCTAAATGCAATGGGCTGACGTGTAGTACGCAACGGAGCGGAACGTGGGCCTTTTTTTCATCCATTTCCGTAACCCGACCCGCAGTGTAATCAACGTTGCCGGGGGAACAGTTTGTGTTAATAAATTAAAAATCTGAAAATGAGAAGATTTTTACCAAATAACTTTTATTTTTACAAGGATGTTTCCGTAACTAGTATCCTATGGGATCTTTGGTGCGGAGACGGAAGCCGGTTACGGAAATGGGGCAGAAAATTACCCATGAATCTGCCCATGACCGTACTACGTCTTTTATCTTGCTCGCTATAGGATTTTTGCTGTACACTGTGGATGGCTCGATTGTAATCACGTATTGTCTTTCCGCTGCCTGGTTAGCACGCAGCTTTTCACTGTACCTCGGGACACGTGACAATAAATTAAACAATAAACCTTCCCGTTCACTGAATAGGGACAAATTTCATGCCAAGTTTACATTGTTATAATGCACCCTAACCTAAGCACTTACCCAGAGGACAACCTTGAGATCCCTCCTAGAAACCAACTCCCTTTTGGCACGGACAGGCAGCGTGGCTGCTCCCACCTCACCGGTGAACCCTTTGTTCCTTTCGCAGCGGAGGTGAGGAGACTGGGCATGTGCAGCAACATCGAAGAGGACAGGATTAACCTAATGATAGACAGAAAGATTGAAGACTGGAAGAAGGAGCTGTGCTCGAACCCGACCAATTCACAAGACCCGATCCAACAAGCAGAAAAACAGGGGCAATCAATGGATACCAACAGCCATACTGAAGAACTTGCGACAGAAATACACGAGAGGTGAGCCAGGCTAAAACAGAGGCTCTCTGACAAACTAGATTTACTATTCTTATCAGAGCTCAGTGGGATTTAAGCCCTTTTGTGCCAAAATCCATTAGGGCACCTCCAATTCAGATAGAATACAGTGGGGGCACAAAAGCTTTTCGCTGTACCTTGGTACACGTGACAATAAACTAAATTGAACTGATTAATGGGAAAGA
Source organism: Malacoraja senta (assembly GCA_038087875.1). Lineage (NCBI taxonomy): Eukaryota > Metazoa > Chordata > Chondrichthyes > Rajiformes > Rajidae > Malacoraja > Malacoraja senta. The sequence continues at coordinate 2,605,866 of CM075992.1, forward strand.
ATCCAGCCACATCTCTGGGCGTTGGACAAGAAGTGTAATTTAGGTGATCGTAGACTCTATGCCCTCCCCCAGTTAAACCACTCACAATCAGGCACGGATTAGGTTTACCGTTAGTAATGGGTCCATTCTGGTGCCTGTAGAACCATAACCAAGTCCAATAGCATCGATTCCAGCACCATTTAGTTGCAGTGAAGCCCAGGCCAACAACTAATTAACTCCAACTCAACATTAGAATCAGATGTGTGGTGACCTGACAATACTGTAACATTAGAACCACCCAGGAAGTCTAGCTTTGATTCTGTATGTATTTGCATTCAGACCTTTCCAGGTAGTTTCAGAGCAGAAGTCATTTCCTTTACATACAAGATAATGATCGGATAGGGGGCTTTTTCTTGCTCTAGATTTTAGTTTCAGAACTTGTCCCGTACATGCTGAGGTGAGAATTACAATTAAAACACAAAGTACTTGTGTTATAACACCAAAATAAGCGCTCAACCAAGAAAACCAAGCCCAAAACCCAAGTCGTTTTTGCACTGATTATACACACACGTGTGCTAAGGACAATAACTAACTCCATATGCAATAATCAGCTACCTACATGTTAGCAAGAAAATTAAAAAAACGATGCAAGTATATCATTGGGGTTAGACACAAAAAACTGGAGTAACTCAGTGGGACAGGCAGCAGGAAAGAAGGAATGGGTGACGTCTGGAGAGAAGGAATGGGTGACGTCTTGGGTCGAGACACTTCAAGCAAAGATCCTATAGCGGATCAAGATAGACCACTCCTGCTAAATGCAATGGGCTGACGTGTAGTATGCAACGGAGCGGAACGTGGGCCTTTTTTTCATCCATTTCAGTAACCCAACCCGACTCGCAGTGTAATCAACGTTGCGGGGGGAACAGTTTGTGTTAATAAACTATAATTCTGAAAATGAGAAGATTTTTACCAAAGAACTTTTTTTTTATGAGGATGTTTCCGTAACCGGCTTCCGTCTCCGCACTAGTATCTTTGCTCCGCTATGGGATCTTTGGTGCGGAGACGGAAGCCGGTTACGGAAATGGGGCTGAAAATTACCCCATGAATCTGCCCATGACCGTTACTACGTCTTTTTCGTCGAGTGGGGCGATTTGCTTGCTATAGAATCTTTGACTTCAAGTGGGCACCTTCCTTCACTGGTGTTTCATTGAGTTAGGTCCAGCACCTTGGGAAGGCTCAACAATTAGTTCCTGTGTCCAGAACCACCCCCCTCAATACCTGCCCTCACCACCTATGCTACTAGTATCGACTCAATGGAGGAAACGACAGATGATTAATTCACTTCAAACAAACAGATGGGTTGTCAAAGGAGCCCACTCAAGCTGACAAGCCCACTGCGTACCCATTTGGAGAAACGACAAGCAAAATAACAATCAGATGTTTAGTCCTAATTCGACCAGAGGTATTCAAGAGAAAAATGTCACCAGAATAATCTGATGGGGAAACACAAAGGAGGGCATCTTAGCCACAGTAGACAAAATTGCTGGAGAAACTCAGTGGGTGAGGCAGCATCTATGGAGCGAAGGAAATAGGCAACGTTTCGGGCAGAAACCCTTCTTCAGTCCGGTTTGAAGAAGGGTTTCGGCCCAAAACGTTGCCTATTTCCTTCGCTCCATAGATGCTGCCGTATCCGCTGAGTTTCTCCAGCAATTTAGTCTACCTTCGATTTTCCAGCATCTGCAGTTCCTTCTTGAACATCTTATCCACATGTTGATTGTAAGTTACTGTCTGTGATATCACAATCAGTGAGTTAACCCAGTTCTCTGCCTCTTGCAGCAAAAAGTTTCTATGGGAAGAATGCGAATCATTGCATAAAGAAATAGAGCAAATTAACAGAAAGCTAAGTGAGTATCCGTTGCCTCCTCTTTGTATGATGTTAATCGGGTTGATAAACAAATACATAGCCATGATCAGCCATGATCACATTGAATGGCGGTGCAGGCTCGAAGGGCCGAATGGCCTACTCCTGCACCTATTTTCTATGTTTCTATAGCCTGAATTGGATCCAGACCGGGAAATTAGATTTACTGAATGCTAAAGACTTCTGAAATTAAAATGAAAATAAATATTTTTCATTCCTTTTGTGTTGCAGCTATTCAAGAGGATGATCTGTTAAGTAGTTTGACAGATTGCAAAATACTCAGGCAGAACCAAAAGAAATATAATCAGGTACAGCAACATGATAAACACTCAATTTACTCTTTATTTTGTTCCTTGGTCAGCTGTTCCTAAAGGAGCTTCAGAACTGATCCAAATCCCAGTTAGACTTAACGAGTCTCGCAGCATGGAAACATGCCCTTTCAACCCAACCAGTCCACACCACCAGGGTGCCTTCCTGAGGTGGTCCTATTTGCCTGCATTTGGCCATTAACCTATGGTGTTATTCTTACGGGTGACATTAGACTGTGAAGATAACGTCCTGTAATTCTTTATTCCCATCCAGATTCTAGAAAGACTAATACAAAGATGCAGGCAAATACAGTCACTGGATCCTGAACAGGAGCTAAAAGACATTAAGTACGTGGCAGAACAACAGGTTCAAATGTAGTTAATGTGAAAGAGTGGGTAGGAAAATGCTGAAGGCCAGGATATTTATGCCTGGCAGAGGTGACTCGAAAGACCGTATGGCTAACATATGGGGAGCGTTTGATGGCTGAGCCTGTACTCACTGGAGTTTAAAAGGATGAGGGTGGATCTCAGTGAAGCCTCATTGAAACAATGAAAGGCCTAGATAGAGTGGATGTGGAGAGAATGCTTCTACTAGTGGGACAGTCCAGAACCAGAGGGCACAGCCTCGGAATAAAAGGATGTACCTTTCAAATGGAGATGAGGAGGAATTTCTTTAGCCAGAGGGTGGTGAATCTGTAGAATTAATTACCATGGACAGGTGAAGGCCAAGTCATTGGGTATTTTTAAAGCGGAGATTGGTAGGTTCTGGATTATAAGGGTATCAAAGGTTACAGGGAGAAGGCAGGAGAATGGGGTTGAGAGGGAAAAATAGATCAGCCATGATCGAATGGTGGAACAAACTCAATGAGCTGAATGGCCTAATTCTGCTCCTCTGTCTTATGGTTGTGGATGTCTCTTCCCAATTCCTTTGTCATAATGGCATGAGATTGAACTGCCTGTTGATAATGCACCAACTATGTTGATCCTGATCAGTCTATATAATAAGAAACGCTATAAATACAGGGTTAAGAAGAGAGAACATGCGCCAGTCTCCTTGCCCTCCTCGGACACTGTGGACTGCGAAGGAGGAATTAAACTTGGCTGGGAAAATGGATCGTTTTACCCAGGGTCATACACTTAGTGAGGACAGGCCATAGATAGCACCTTCAGAGGGAGCAGAGAAAATTGGAACCAAAGTGTGGGGTAAAGATTGAATAGAAGGGGTATAATAGAGTGACCTCTATCAGGTCTCTTAACCTTTAATGTTGCCCACTTGTATTTCAATGTAGGCTGGCAATGGTCGATATGCAGGAGCAGATTCAGAACCTGTGCTATTCCAGCAAAGGAACCACGACCGTAGCCAAGATTAAGAGAGGTCAGTCTCCGGACTTCACTCAGTCAATGACTTTATGACCTTACTTAAAAAGAAAAATCATAGTTAAAGATAATTTATCTCGCTTGAAAAGGAAAGCAGAGCACAAAACTCAAAACACATCCACAATCCATTCATGGGTGCATGTTGGTAATCTTCATGTTGTGAGTATGTGCTCCCTGATCGTTTTTGGCCATTTGCTTTCATTGGTTTAGTTTATACAGAGATACAGAGCGGACACAGGCCTTTCGGCCCACCGAGCCTGCGCCGACCAACGATCCCCCTACACAACCACTACCCTACACACAAGGGACAATTTACAACCAAAGCCAGTTAACCTTCAACCTGCACATCTTTGGAATGTGGGAGGAAGTCGGAGCACCTGGAGAAAGCCCTCCCATGGAACAGAAGGTCCACAGCCCAAACCTAGGTGTTGTATACCTGCTGAACTAAGCCCAACCAAACAGAGGGCAGCCTAATATTTTACCGAAAGAGCCTCCCCATTTAAATATGTGCAGGCTGTAGCCTAATAGTAACCTCTTGCCCAATGATTTCTTCGACATTTGGTTGCAGTCAACTAAATCGACCCTTTTCTGCGCACTGCAAACATATCAAGAAAAAGTGTGCTAATAAAACAGGATTTCTCTTTAACAGGTAGATGTATTGATAACACAAGGAAAGAGTTGATGGTGAAACAAATGTGCAATACTTCAGATTCTGAGGTAAGTTGAATGCTCAGTGTTATGAATTCCCAACTGCTCTCCCTCGTATTGTCTTCTTCTTAAGCCCTTTGCTCCTCTAGGGAGCACAGGCCATTGACAAATGTCCTCCACCTCGGTTGTTGGCAGTTCTTTCGAGTTCTCCCCAGTTGAGCCCACTCTCAGACATTTCTGTCTGGACACCTCTTCCTGAGGCAACTCCTTTTTCCTTGGGTTTCCATTTCCGGGGCTTGCCGGTGATGTTTGTAGCAGGTTTCCTGCGGATGTGTCCAATCCAACTCCATTTTCTCATTCGAATTTATAAGTCTTGTTCTTTTCCACAGGTCCACATTGCTTATTTTGTCTTTCCACCAGATGTTAAGTATTCTCCTAAGGCAGGTGTTGGTGAATGTTTGCAGCCTGTTTGTAGTGTGTTTTGTTGTTTTCCGTGTCTCTGATCCATACAGCATCACCTGTTTCACATGCGAGTTAAAGATGCGTATTTTGGTGTTGATTGAGATGTGTTTTGAGCTCCAGATCTTCCTGAGCATGTTAAACTCCACCCTAGCCTTATTGATTCTGCACCCCCTTATAATTACTGGATTAACTGTGGGCAAAACCTGCCACCTAGTACAAGTAAGGATACAGTGCGCTGGCGTAACTCAGTGGGTCAGGCAGCATCTCTAGGGAACATGGATAGGTGACGTTTCGGGTTGGGACTCTTCTTCAGATGGATCCGAAACATCACCTATCCATGTTCTCCTGCGATGCTGCCTGACTCGCTGAGTTACTCCAGCACTATGTGTCTTTATTTTGAAAACCCGCATCTACAGTTCCTTGTTTACACCTATCTGAAGTAGTTGAGTTAATAAAAAGCCCCCAGAGAGCCCTTGTCAGGAGAAGGTAGATAAAAGTGCTGGAGAAACTCAGCGGGTGCAGCAGCATCTATGGAGCGAAGGAAATAGGCAACGTTTCGGGCCGAAACCCTTCTTCAGACTGCTTAAGTTAAACACCTTGTCAGGAGAAGATTACTATCAAGTCCTTTTGCAGAATTTGCAATCTCCTTTTTATCTACTATTTCCCATTGCAAAGTATTCGTTGACATGAAAATAAAGTCACTGTAAATCTGAAATATGGACCAAAAAAAGGCTGAAAATGCAGCATCTGTTGAAAGAGACAGTAAACATTTCAAGATGAAGGTCTTCAGAAGCACGATGATTGTTAATTGTAATTAAACTTGCTTTCTCACTTTCCCAGTTCTGAGGAAAGGTCTTTGACCTAAACATTCACTCCATTTCATTTTTCACAGATGCTGCTTGTCTGGCTGTTTTGGGCATTTTCTATCTTTAAATTGGTGATAGGAGCCTACGTTCCTGAACCAGCCCAACGCCACATTTCTCTTACGCAGTACAATTCTTCCCTACACACCACACTGGCAATTCCGGTCTCAACAACTCACAAACAGGAAAATGCACCCTCAGACCTCCAGGTTGTAGTTTAAAGTATACCTCGACCATGACTATACAAAATAGATGAACATCACATCCTCTCACTGGAGTCTGCCACTCTGCTGCTGCAGTTTAGAAGGATGAGGGCAGATCTCATTGAAACCTACCGAACATTGAAAGGCCTAGATAGTGTGGATGGGGAGAAGATGTTAGCCAGAGGGTGGTGAATCTGTGGAATTCATGGCCACAGACAGCTAGAGCAGGCAAGTCATTGGATATTATTAAAGGGAAGATTGATGGGTTCTTGATTGGTAAGGGCTTTAAAGATTATGAAGGGAAGGAAGGAGAAGGGGGTTGAGGAAAAATAGAATAACCATAAAGTCAAGTGATAAATAGAGAATTAGGCCATTCAGCCCATCAAGTCTACTCTGCCATTCAAACATGGCTGATCTCTCTCTCCTAATCCTATTATCTTGCCTTCTCCCCATAACCTCTGACACCTGTACTAATCAAGAATCTATCTATCTCTGCCGTAAAAATATCCACTGAGGAAAGGTCTTGATCGAATGGCAGTGCAGGCTCGATGGGCCAAATGGCCTAATTCTGCTCCTATGTCTAATAGTCTCTCTCTCTTCACGTCTGTAACTCAGGCTGGTGGAGAGTTAGATGGCGTGCTTGTCAGTTGAACAACTGTATTATATATAAAGTAAATAGTACTAAATCTAGCCATTGCAATTGGAGGATTTGTCCTGGAGTGTACCAATGCAATTATTCGACCTTCACCAGGAACCCATGGATGGCCCACAACATTAACTCACATTTCATAGAGAACCTCTTCACCAGCCTGTGATTTTTGTGTTAGGATCTCCCAACATAACCCAAAGCGAGTTGAGTGGAGAGATACCCACTAGCCCAGTATCTTGCTGGATGTCAGCTGAGAATTCAGAAGCAGAGCTTGGATCTTTACTCATCAGGAATGTCCAGTGTATCTATACAATGCAAAAGGCTCGATTGTAATAATGTATTGTCTTTCCGCTGACTGGCTAGCAAGCAACAAAAGCTTTTCACTGTACCTCGGTACACGTGACAATCAACTAAACTGTAAGTGGGGCTTGATCCTTCAAACTCAGATGGGAGTTAGATCACTAAACCAGCATTTGCACCAGAATTCAAAGAAAGAAAGGCTTGCATTTCCATAGCATCTTTCACAATCTCAAAATGTCGCAACCAACTCTGCAACAAATGCCAACCGATTGCTCCGCGGTTAGAAATATAAACCTTACCGTGACTCAGCAGCGTAGAGCCATCATCTCCTTTGGTTCATCAGCTGGATTTTCTGACAAGAACAGCAACGGGGTGAAATTAATAGACAAGCAATACATCTTATGGGCCGGTTCAATACCAGCTCCATATAACCATGCAATTAAAATGATGTCCATTTAGGTTAGTAAAGCAAGTCACAAATCTATCTGGAAACCATTAACTGAGACTAATCTACTCAGAGAGGAATAATAAGTACAATTGTTTATTGCCGTTTGTTCCTCTCCCAAGAATTTCTTCCTCTGCCTCTCCCAAACCAAAAAGATTGAACTGTGTCATTGTACATTTCAAATGAGTTGATTTTGGATAATTCAAGATGAACACGGAAAAAATAAGGGAAACTGTCCCCTCACCTGGGAGGTCAATAAAATGGGGAATAGATTTATGGTAATTCGTAGCATGATGACAAGGGGAATTTGCAGGTGGGGAGTCAGAAACGATTGCCTGAAAATTGAAGATGGAAGCAAACACCCCTCATAACATTTCTCAAGTCTCTACCTGATGTAGCACAACTGTGTTAAAGAGATGAGCAGATGGGATGTGAGATTAATGAGATTATAGGTGGCATAGACATGAGGTGAATGGCTCTCCATTGTCCTCCAGATTTCAGTCATTCTAAGATACTCCGACAAAAAGCTCAATCAAACAGTTCTATAGTTATCTTAATGATGTACAATCTATCCATACATTTAGGCATGCACTTGTCCATGAGATTAAAGGAAAAAACTACTCCTTTTTCTCCTTGACCGATTCACTTCTTCTTGCATATGGCGTGCACAGCCTAAAGTTGTAGATCAAGTAGTCATCCAGGCCAGGACAGCATCAGTTACTGGGTGGAGGGCTTTGATGCCCCCAGGGATGCCTCAGTGGGCAGTCATTCACGATGTGTGGTCTGGTTGTCCGCAGGGGCTGCCTGTCATCCCCCACTTATGCAGGTGATGGGCTGTTCTTGCATGGAGGGCGCGGATTCTGCCGATTTACTGCATCATTTTAATAGCACTCATGACTGACTGAGCCTTTCCTTTCTGTTTATAGACTGATACATGGTAAAAGAGTTCAAGAGCAAGCTTTTGACGGCTGCTGCTGCCCATAATTCCATCATCTTCGACCGACTGCCTAGACAACATCATAGTCAACATTATACCAGCAGCCAGATGCTCAATAAAGTGAAAATACACAAACGCCACAGCAGCTGGTTATTAGAGAGCTAGCAAAGTACTCTCATGCCTCAGGAGGTAGAAGTGCACTCTGGTAAGGGTCTCTATGCATAGGATCACTGCAAAACACAGCAGAGCTGGAGGAACTTTGAAGTCAACTTCACTCTCACGGGACCTCCAATTACTCCTTGACTCCAGATGTCTTACCAGATTGTCAAAAAGTTAGAAGCTATTGAACCATGGACACCAATGTTTAACCATGTGGGACGTCCATGGTGGCGCAGCAGTAGAGTTGCTGCCTTACAGCACCAGAGGCCTGAGTTCGATCCTGACTACGGGTGCCGTCTGTACGGACCGCTTGTACGTTCACCCTGTGATCTTGTGAGTTTCCTCCAGGTGCTCCAGTTTCCTCCCACACTCCAAGACATAGAAACATAGAAAATAGGTGCAGGAGGAGGCCATTCGACCTTCGAGCCAGCACCGCCATTCATTGTGATCATAGCTGATCGTCCCCCATCAATAACCCGTGCCTGCCTTCTCCCCATATCCCTTGACTCCACTAGCCCCTAGAACTCTAACTCTCTCTTAAATCCATCCAGTGATTCGGCCTCCACTGCCCTCTGTGGCAGGGAATTCCATAAATTCACAACTCTCTGGGTTGAAAACGTTTTTTCTCACCTCAGTCTTAAATGACCTCCCCTTTATTCTAAGACTGGCCCCTGGTTCTGGACTCGCCCAACATTGGGAACAATTTTCCTGCATCTAGCTTGTCCAGTCCTTTTATAATTTTATATGTTTCTATAAGATCCCCCCCTCATCCTTCTAAACTAGTGTGTAGGATAGTGTTTTTAGTACAGGGATCGCCGGTCGGTGCGGACTCGGTGGCCGAAGGGCTTGTTTCCGTGCTGTTTATCTCTAAACTAAACTACACTAAACCTACCAGCAGAGGGCACAAGTAAGCAGATCAGAGCAGCAATGTGCATTTCCTCCTGAAGCACAAAAATCCAGCCCCATTGTTCACATCCAGGCAGGTATAACATAAATCAACAAGACCAAAGCTCCCTCTGCAGTAGCCCGTTAATCACTTCCATGACAGGAACAGTAGGGATTAAATGCACAATAAATCTCCTTCTGCAGTTGCACACAGCAGAAAAAAGCTAACAGCCAGACCAATCATTCTGAGCTTTTCTTTCCCCCCCCACTGGTCATCCGAGTTTCCGAAAGGCCTTGAATGAAGCTGTGAATTAGCAAGCAGTGCATTCATCCCGAAGGTTGCTGCTATTTTGGTTTTGATGAACAATTGGCTATACCTTCAATGACTCCATTTATATGGTCTGTTGAACCAGCGTCAAAAGTCAAAACATACAAAGTGGTTAAATTTTTTTTTTAAATTGGTGAGGGGAAAGATTATATCGCACTCGTAACATTTGTAGTGGTGAATTAGAAATACATAGCCAATTTAGCTCCCAAATTTTATGATTCTGATCCTGACGACTCGTACATCAGGAAGCAATCAACCCCACATTCCAAAAGCGAGGAGAGCACTGGAATAATGCCGCTCCACTCCTACTGCGGCAGCCTTGTAAAAGCAAAGCTGTTGATGCTTAAGTGGCCTAGATGCCTGTTGGAATTGCAACTTTTATAATGCCCTTCAGGATATCCCAAATCTCGTCCTTCTGAAGTATAGTGCTCGGAGTGTTACAAGAAATAAGCTGCAAGGAGACATTCCCCACAGTTTTTAAATCTGCAAACAGGATACACGGACATACAGATCAACCAGGGTTCCTAGAGTGGAACGTTGGGAACACAACAGATCTGCGAAGAGATGCTGCCCCATTTATTTCTCCCACACCTTATAGAGTCATACAGGGTGGAAACGCCCTTCAGCCCAACTTGCCCACACCGGCCAACATGTCCCATCTACACTAGTCCCACCTACCTGCGTTTGGCCCATATCCCTCCAAACCTGTCCTATCCATGTACCTGTCTATTTGCTTCTTAAACGTTGGGATAGTCCCTGCCTCAACTACCTGCTCTGGCAGCTCGTTCCATAACCTTCTCGCCCAACTTTTGTTTTCACTTTCCCCATTGCTGACATCTTTGACCCGAAACCATAACGCCATTTCTCTTTGGAGGAAAGCTGCCTGATATGCCGGGCATTTCCAATGTTATTCTGTTTTTGTTTCAGTATCTACAGATTTTTGTTTTCTTTCTCACTAATGATCTCTGCTGTAAAGAGTTCTATGGAGAAATGGCTGGGCTGGTACATAACATTTGGTGACACCACCATCCATGAATTATCAGGATATAGCCAAGAAAAAAGGCTTTCAAAGTAACTTATTATTTTATGCTGAAATATAATTAAAATGTTCCCGTTACACATTGTTAACCGTAAAGTCATAAAAAATAGGAGCAGAATTAGGCTATTCGACCCATCGAGTCTGCTCCGCCATTCGATCATGGCTGATCTATTTTCCCATTCTCCCTTCTCCCGATAACCCGACACCCTAAATAGTTTCATCTCATCTGCTCTTTCTCTTTAAACACCTCCAGTTATTGAATGACTCAAGGATCCTGGCCCAAATCATCCTCGAAGCTAAAACAATTCCTGTCATTGATTGCTATGTCCATGTATAGAAATATTTCATTCTCACTCTACAATAGTCCTTAATAGCCTTAAGCACGATTCTTATTCTCCTGTCTTGGAGTTATAATATTATTTCATGCTCATTCACAAACATCATGTGTTTTTATATCTCCAAGTTTATTCTAACTTCTTACCTTAGATTTTGAGTCAGACCTGTTAAATAAAACACCAAAAGCTGGAGAATAACGATTGTCAATTGTGGATGATTCCATTTATTTATTACTGCAAGGTAGCTTTAAATTCAGTTTAATTCTAATCCAAAATATATTAGAAAGCTTTTGCTTTAATCCTTTGATGCATGGTAAACGCAGATTGAGAATTGGGATGGAGACTTTCACACTTTCCTGCACAGTTCTCTTGCAATGCAAATGTTTTTAAACAGAAGAACGCTGTGAGGCAAATGTTTTTTTCCTCTATTAACCTTTTTTTTGTGGGTCACAGTTCTCAGCCTTCTTGTTTGCAAGTGAAAAAAGGAATCATTCTCACTCTTCAATGCCGTGCCAGCTGGGATTCCCAGTTACAAGGCTGTGCCCTGAAAGGAGAGGGTGTTGGTAACATTGACCCACTTTAAATTAAAGTGTGATCCAAGTTCCCAATACCTCTCAAGATGTCTGAAACCCAGAAGGAGGAAGTTCTCTCCAGTCTGCTCTGCCAAAAAAAAGATTCTCAAAGGATTAAAACTTCCTAGTGTTATCCAAGAACTTTTCACACAAAATACAAGGAGACTGTTTGGTTTACGAGTACTGCATTATCGTGCGGCACTGTGCGCTTTAGGAAGGCCTGCGTTAATTCTGTTAGAAGCTGGACTATCTGTACACAGATAGACAGCATCAGAAGAGGAAGTGTGAAGGAGTCTGCACCCATCTCAGCCACACAATCAAACCCCAGGCCGCTAGATCAGCTTGTGATGATGCAGACATTTACTGGGATGCAATTCGAGCGCCAGGCATGCTCAAGAATCTCACCTGTGAGATAAAGAGGATGGTTTGCATCTGATATTTATGCACAAGTTCCAGGGGGGGGGGGGGGGAAATTAGGAATGAAAAACAGTTACTTTCTCCTTTCCCAGAAGTTCCAAAGCTTTAAGCGAATGGATCCTGGGATTTTCCAGATCATTCATGGATCGGTACCATTCATGACAGTGCTGCTAAGGCAGCTAGAAAGTAATTTGAACACTATCATTTGGACGCTATTGCAGACAGGCCTTACTAAATCCACACAGCTGGAACAGTTTTCAGTAGTGCATGCACAGTAGCTTCAGGAATGACAAGCAGAATACAAATTCCATTGAAACATCGACAGTGATAAAATCAATTTGCTCTCAGACAAAGCAAGGGCTGTTTGCTGGTTGAAGCAGATGGATTGTAACTTCCATCCAATCTCACAGTAATATAATTCTTCATTTCATGTCTATAAATAGAGCAAAAAAAACTATGCACATGATTTTCCCCAAATTCTAGCAGCATTAAATTTGCATGAAACGCGAAAGTCTGAAACTGAGATGAGACACACACACACACACACACGTTTAACCAACCCTGGATATTAAAGATTCAATTATCACATCATGACTCAATCGCAGAATCGCGCAAGAGTTCAACAAAATGGCTTGAAGAATACAGGCTGTGCTAGGAAGGTAATTGTTTCAATACCTGGTCTAGTCTGTATTGTACTGCCTATGGACAGTGGTACAGGATCATCTGGGGAGTGCAGTAAAATGGCCCTAGATTACTGTCTAGTCAGAGACCCTTGCCTGAAGTGCAAGCTCCCAATGCCCGCCGCAATTAAACAGTCTGTCAGCACTCACCAATGCAATTCACACCAAGGATACAATGATTCACACCTTCCGTTGAGAACAGAGGGAAGGGGCAGAGGAACAACCCAGCAAGAAGCAATCAGAGGCTGGAAGGGGTGAAGTAGGCAAGGTGCAAAGAGCAACCACAAATAAAAATTAATCATGGCGAGGACTTCCGACACAGGAATAGGAGTTACAAAAAACTAAACTCTACAAGGATGCCCCCCTGCATCCCTCACTCTGCTCTTTCTAGCACCCATTTACAAATGACTCTTGCACAAGCTCGCCAACTCTTCCAGACAACAGTCACAGCACTAACCACTGCAGAATCTTCCCTCGGGTGTCCTGAATAGGGAATCACTACCTGCAAAGCCAAGTGTGGTAAACAATACACTCAGCATGGTTTATCAGTGTCAGGCTGCACACAATGGGAAAGACACCAGTATACGAGTTGGCTCCAGTATTAAAAGAGCATTCAGAATATACAGGGAGGAACCAGTACTGGAGAACACTCCTGCTGTGGGATTTTCAATAGAGGCATTTCAACTGCACACTTCGGTAAAATATTCTGCATTTATCCAGCAGCATTTCTCGCGAAGGAAAGTATTTTTGGTTCAGTCAATTCCACTGTGTTAATGACTGTAGTTACATGGGTAAATATGGCAGGACCTTGGGTATGAGGTGCCACAAGCAGCAAGAGATACTCAATCTTTAATGAGGGGAGAACGGCAGCCAGGATGCAGGAGAACTCTTCTCTGAACAGTAACAGGGCTAATTAGGAGCCACTTGAACAGGAAGCCACAAGAGTGGGGAAGGGTGAAGGAGGCAGGAAACGGAGCTTAAACATAAAATTATGATTGGGCAACGGGATAGATGTCAAAATTATTTTTTAGCGATAATCAACCTGATCTAAGAAGATGCAGCTATATTTTATATCTAGTTATCAGAGTAGAAATATCCCATATTAATACTAGAGTGTAAACCATTGCAGCCATGAGTTTGCACTCATTTGCATTTCTCATGTCTAATGTTGAAGCCATTTGCACGTCTCACGGGTGTCTCCTGCAGCAGCATCCTGACCCCGACTGGATCTGGCTAACCAAATGACTGCACGTTAATGATATCATTGGCTCACCACCTTGCCAACGACAATATCTTTAACCTGCAGCCATTTTGGAAGATGGCCAGTTGCTTAAACAGAACCGATCGAATCCTTCACCCCTCCTGACAGTTCTGCAGTTTGATTAATTCCCTGAAGTTAAGTGCAGAAAAGCTGTCAGTGAATCGTACAGTGCCTCATGCCTCACCACAGTGAAAGGTGCAAACTGTATCACAGAAAGACCACAGAAAGATCAATGTCCCTCTGCCACCCCCCCCCTCCCCCTCCCCCTACCTCGTTTAGCTCAGTTCATCTTTGTTATGGCAAAACAATTTCAAAATAAGATTCAAGGCATAATGGTTCTACTAAAAATCTGATACAAGTTTAAAATACTGCGCAAACAGTTGCCTTCTCTACCCTTGAAACAAATATTTGTTAACATGACACAAAGGCTCACCACTGAGGAGACATGATGGCCCACTACGAGATTGATCCTGAGCTCTGCAACGTAGTAGTCAGCAGGTTTTATAACCCAAACCCACACCAGTAAACAGTGACATTACGATAAACCATCTTCGACTAAACACTGTCAAACTTGGCTGTTCACACAATATGGTGGTGATGGAGAGAATGCACAGCACTTCACAAAACAAGATGCTGAAAGCCAAAATCTCCACTGCACAGACCATTAACTGATCTTCACCTGCTTGTCAACAACGCTCCACTGCCTCAGTCGTGAAATTGATCCAAAAGACATTACTACAAACTCTTATTTCAACCATTGTGGGGAGGGCAGAAAGATGGATTTAACAGACACAAGGAAATGCACATAGCTAAGCTTCAGAGGGAAGGCTTATTACAGCAAAGTAACGAGCAAATACAGAAATTGGAACATACAGAATAAATAGTACAACTAAATATGAAATCAGACTGCTCTTACCTGTTAGGTCAATTAATCATCTAAGACAACACTTTTAGAGTCATTAGGATCAGTAGTGATGTTTCAAGGTCTGCAGTTAGCATTGACAGATAGCAGTAACAGGTTTAAAAGTACAGATCGTGCAGTGGGTGACACACAGGGAGCGGACCAACCCTCAGATTCCATGCGATCTGAAATTCGCCGGCTCCAGGTTGTTCAAGTGCAAGAAAGCATTGTGAAACTCCCGTTCTATTCCAATGATACCTTGAACAAGAGCCACGCTTCGGCCACTGGTCTTCTGCATTGCCCACACCAACATCCAGTGGCCCGAATGAGATTTTAATGCTAGTTTGTGTCGAGTTAGAGGCAAGGCCCAGTTTGAATGCAGGCTACAGCAAAGAACACATCCCTGGACAAGCTTTGACTCTCAACTCATCACCAAGATAAATGTGAACCAGAACCTCCAGGTAAAAGGCAACAGAACCCCATTAACACCCAAAGTAAAATGTTACCAAAAAAGAAACGGTGGAGCGTTAGAAATTAAAAAATGTCACTGCACTGCATCGGACTGCTTGTGTGGATTTGATAATAAACGAAACTATTTTTTTAAAAGTCTAATATTCGTTCCTTTGTTCATGGTAGGCCTCTTAGCCTACTATTTTATAAATAAATGTACGAAGCAAAATAGATAAATTGTACCCAATCCGTAGAGAAATGTTTTGCCTTTCCGTTTCCCAAAATGAAGATGTGGTTTGACATTCACACAAAACATTCAGGTCACAATTCTGCCAATGTAATATTGAAACAGAACGTCGTGGGGTAACTTAAAGAGTAGCAGCAAAGGAGTGCTGTAGTGCGGACAGCCTGTGTGCTGATAGGGTACATGCCGACACTCGAGTAAGAATGAATTGTGAATCCAGGTAATGTGGCTCACACACACATTGTGTGAAGGAGGGTGTCAGAAATCTGACAGACAGTGCCACGGGCTGATCCGTTTACCTGCCGAGGAGAAAACTGGAGGAATAAAACAAAATGGCTAATTCAAAGGATCCACAATCAGCCAAAAGGGTAGGAACTGCAGATGCTGGTTTACAATGAAGATAGACACAAAATGCTGGAGTAACTCAGCAGGACAGGCAGCATCTCTGGAGAGAAGGAATAGGTGACGTTTCGGGTCGAGACCCTGCTTCGGTCTGAAGAGGGGTCTTGACCCGAAACGTCACCCATTCCTTCAGTCTGAAGAAGGGTCTCGACCCGAAACGTCACCAATACTTCTCTCCAGGGATGCTGCCTGTCCTGCTGAGTTACTCCAGCATTTTGTGTCTATCTTCATAGGAATAAGGGGACCAGTTAATCGTCCTCAGTGCTCCTGACCCGTGGATGCGAGGACGGGCAGGAATACCTGCCTCAACTATAATTTGAGCAGAATGGATTGCAACTACACCAATGGAGGAGGATCAGATTCAACAACCATTCCTGTCCCTCCTAAGAAACCGAATCCCTCCATTGCTCAATAATTAAGATCATTATAGGTTAAGGATCGGGCAAATCCCAGTGCCAGCATCTCAGCAACATCTGCATCAACTTGTTGCACAACCCGTTTCAATATCAGCCAGTCTGAAATTGCCAATGCCTCAGAGGCCCTGCATCAAGCAGACCCACAATCAACACACAGAATGTCAGCACTATTATAAAAGGGAAGGAAAAGGCAACAAGATCATTCTTAGGAAGAGTTATACGAGTGTCGGAGTAAAAGTTACCCAGAAAGGTTGATGATTGCCGTGACTCCAAGTCATTATGGAAAGACAACAGAATATAAATATCAGAACATTCAGAGAGGTTCCCAAGTTTGTTCCCTGCTGAAAGGCAGCAGGCACAGATATTTAATTGCAAGTCCATTGTTCGTTAGAGGAAAACAAACTCGTCAGTGCTGTTCTGCTTTGACTTCCCTGGTCTTTCAGACTTGGAGATTTGCACAGTAGTATCCGGTTTGCGAGTGCAGAGTTCATCCAGACCGTAATCCTGAGCACAGCCCTCTGCAAAGGTGAAAATAGGGTACTTCTCTTTCAAAGACGAGGAACCCAACACCTGAAGGACAGAGGAACTGATGTTATTAAATTGAATTTGAATTGTCTGTAAATCGTTTCTGAGTTCTCAATGTGTCACAGATGCAATGGTTATGAACAGGTAGTTTAGATACTACTTAGGCATTGGGCTTGTTTTTCTTAGTTGAGCACCTATCCTGCTGTTACAGCACAAGTACTTTGTGTTTTTAACAGCAATTCAACAAAAATATCCTGATACACCCACTGTTTTCCAATCCAGTCCAACGTAGCTCCTTCAACAACATCCATGGCTTTTTACCAACATTTGCCTGACCTCCACCCCCACCAAGAGAACTCTGCCATTCATGAATAGCCCTGCAAGTGGAGCCTTATCGAGTGCCGTAGACTGCTTGCCAGAAGGTCAGCACCCTCTATATAACATTAAGGGTGCTTTTCTTTTTGTCAAAACTGATCTGGTGCAACAACAGGCTTAAACACCACGGGTTCAAAACCCTGAACACATCTCAAGCTATTGGTAATTGAAAGGTAACAAAAAATGACTTGTTTACTTTAAAGCTAACGACTCCACTTACTGCTGCAATATCTGACCAGTTACACTCCCCCAAATACATCCTTAGATACCAATACAAGATATTGCATCAATTACTTACTTACCTTTGAAACATTGTCACACAAATATTCAAAATCCTCCCTCGTCTTGGCATAGAATCCGATGGTACAGCTGGGATCCATCTTACTGAAGGACAGCTTTCTTGGAGAGATGCAGTGAAATGACTGTGGAACAAGATCAACCATTAATGAACAGTTCGCCACGTTGTACGTTACCTTGTATTTCAGGAGCACCATCGAAAGCAATTATCGGGTTGCATCACAGGGAACAGCGCCATCCAAGACCGCAAGCATTGTGGACGCAGCCCAGACCATCACACAAACCAACCTCCTTTCCATTGACTCCATTTATGCCTCACGCTGCCTCGGCAAGGCCAGGGTGCAACTCAAGGATGAGTTGCACCCTGGCCACTCCCTCATCTCCCCTCTCCCATCAGGCAAAAGGTAAAGAAGTGTGAAAACGCACACCATCTGATTCAGGGACAGTTTCTTCCCGGCTGTTATCAGGCAACCGAATCATCCTACCACAACCAGAGAGCAGTCCTGAACTACTATCTACCTCATTGATGACCCTCTGACTATCCTTGATAGAACTTTGCTGGCTTTACCCTGCACTAAACTTTCTTCCCTGATCATGTATCTATACACTGTAAATGGCTCGATTGTAATCATGTATTGTCTTTCCGCTGACTGGTTAGCACGCAACAAAACCTTTACATTGTACCTCGGTACACGTGACAATAAACCAAACTGAACTAAATGCCTCGAAGCACATCACCAATTAACATTTAAGGAAGCTTTGAGAAACATAACTTCTCTTAAATAGCAGATTAAATAAAGTAGTAAGCTCGCTATCCTGCCTGAAAAAAACCCGACCCAAATATCAAACTATGTTACAATATAAAATGTCACTATGTCAAACAGCAAGTACCATTGTGAACCAACAACTTTCCATTCCTCTGCACTAACTCTGGTGCACTGTGTAATTAACAAGATTCAATTTTCTCTCTAATAATGTAGTTGTTTTATTTGTATAAACAAAGAAACCACTGTTTTTAAAATAGCACACCCATAAATGCCACAAAATAGTTTCGCTAATGGGCCAGAAAATGAAAAACACCCTTCCAATGCCAAAACAGACAGCCTAATTCTGCTGTCATGATTCAGTCTATCTGGCTCAGTATCCTCCCGACATAATGCTGGAGGAACTCAGCGGTCGGGCAGCATCTCTGGAGAAAAGGAATAGGTTTCAGGTCGAGGCCCTTCTTCCTCCTGCTCTACAATTCATTTGTCCTGAATACCGTCTATATCTCTCATTCCCCTTTCCCCTGACTCGCAGTCTGAAGGGTCCCAATCTAAAATGTCATTTATTCCTTTTCTCCAGAGATGCTGCCTGACCCAGTGAGTTACTCCAGATTTTTGCGTCTCTCTTCAGTTTAAACCGACATCTAAACCTCCCAACAGATAAAAATCTCAGCAACTGCTTGGCTAATGGAAACTGGGTGAGCAGCAGGCATGGGCCCCGTCCTGCAGCAACAGCCAAGCATTGCTTACCTCCAGCGGGAAGTTGTATTTAGTTACATCCACAACCGGCTGGCAGTAGTGAGGGTCCAAATACAGCAGGAAATCATCTGTAAGGTAATGAAGGTATGAGACGGGAATTGGCTGGGATAGACTGGTAAATTGTACTTGAAGTGTTGACAGTGGAGATGCAATGGCGAAGATTTAAAGACCGCATGGATGAACTCATTCACCACCATTACTAGCTTCAATGGAGAATTGAATGCTCCAAGTGTTTTATCATTTGTGTAATGCAAACTTACTACATTCCCTCCCAGCATCTGCATGTTTGCCAGTTCTGCAGATGCGGCTGTTACTTCCAGCACTATTCCCCTGGTCCTGAGCCCCACACAAATCATTGTCCCTTCCCAGTCAGATGAAGAATAAATAAGATGAGAGCAGGCAGACACAAAATGCTGCAGTAACTTAGCGGGACAGGCAGCATCTCCGGAGAGAAGGAATGGGTGATTGAGTCTGAAGAAGGGTCTCGACCCGAAACGTCACCCATTCCTTCTCTCCAGATATGCTGCCCATCCCGCTGAGTTACTCCAGCATTTTGTGTCTACCTTCGATTAAAACCAGCATCTGCAGTTCTTTCTTACACATAAGATGAGAGCAGTGCTGAACTACTATCCCTGAAGAAGGGTTTCGGCCCGAAACGTTGCCCATTTCCTTCGCTCCATAGATGCTGCCGCACCCGTTTAGTTTCTCCAGCACTTTTGTTTACCTACTATCCACCTCAATTGGAGACCCTCGGACTATCTTTGATCGGACTTTACTGGCTTTACCTTGTACTAAACTTTCTTCCCTTATCATGTATCTGTACACTGTGGTCGGGTCGATTGTAATCATGTATTGTCTTTCCGCTGACTGGTTAGCACGCAGCAAAAGCTTTTCACTGTACCTCAGTACATAGAAACATAGAAAATAGGTGCAGGAGTAGGCCATTCGGCCCTTCGAGCCTGCACCGCCATTTGATATGATCATGGCTGATCATCCAACTCAGTATCCCATCCCTGCCTTCTTTCCATACCCCCTGATCCCTTTAGCCACAAGGGCCACATCTAACTCCCTCTTAAATATAGCCAATGAACTGGCCTCAACTACCTTCTGTGGCAGAGAATTCCACAGATTCACCACTCTCTGTGTAAAAAATGATTTCTTCATCTCGGTCCTAAAAGTCTTCCCTCTTATCCTTAAACTGTGACCCCTAGTTCTGGACTTCTCCAACATCGGGAATAATCTTCCTGCATCTAGCCTGTCCAACCCCTTAAGAATTTTGTAAGTTTCTATAAGATCCCCCCTCAGTCTTCTGAATTCCAACGTGTACAAGCCGAGTCTATCCAGTCTTTCCTCATATGAAAGTCCTGCCATCCAAGGAATCAGTCTGGTGAACCTTCTCTGTACTCCCTCTATGGCAAGAATGTCTTTCCTCAGATTAGGAGACCAAAACTGTACGCAATACTCCAGGTGTGGTCTCACCAAGACCCTGTACAACTGCAGTAGAACCTCCCTGCTCTTATACTCAAATCCTTTTGCTATGAATGCTAACATACCATTTGCTTTCTTCACTGCCTGCTGCACCTGCATTCCTACTTTCAATGACTGGTGTACCATGACACCCAGGTCTCGTTGCATCTCCCCTTTTCCTAATTGGCCACCATTCAGATAATAGTCTACTTTCCTGTTTTTGCCACCAAAGTGGATAACCTCACATTTATCCACATTATACTGCATCTGCCATGCCTTTGCCCACTCACCCAACCTATCCAAGTCACCTTGCAGCCTCCTAGCATCCTCCTCACAGCTAACATTGCACCCCAGCTTCGTGTCATCCGCAAACTTGGAGATGTTGCATTTAATTCCCTCATCCAGATCATTAATATATATTGTAAATAGCTGGGGTCCCAGCACTGAGCCTTGCGGTACCCCACTAGTCACTGCCTGCCATCCTGAAAAGGACCCGTTTACTCCTACTCTTTGCTTCCTGTCTGCCAGCCAGTTCTCTATCCACATCAATACTGAACCCCCAATACCATGTGCTTTAAGTTTGTATGCTAATCTCTTATGTGGGACCTTGTCGAAAGCCTTCTGAAAGTCCAGATATAACACATCCACGTGACAATAAACTAAACACAACTACATTAAACATGAACACCTACCTTGATATCCAATGAAGTAAAGCGAGTGCTTTGGTTTCCCACCAATGATTCCAAGGCAACATTCAAGCTTCAGGATTTCCTGCAAACACACAATAATTAGATGCCTGGTACACCTTAACAAGATCTCTGTGGAAGGCCACAAGGACACTGGGACAGGGAGATGCACCAGAGTACATCAGCAGGGAAAGCGACAAGAACTGGAATCAAAAGGAGCAAGACAAATTGCCTGAAGAGCAGACACATGTCAGGGACACAAGTATTTATTCAGAACCATGGTATCAACCCAAATCCAGAAAAAAATCATGCGCACTTGAGATAAACCTTAATGTACACAGCATTTGAAAAGCAAAATGGCTATCAGAGCCGATGGGCGAGAAGGCTACGCATACACAATTGTTCGAAACATTTATAATCCAATATTAACCACTCTGTTTACCTTCACACATTGCATGTACACTGGGTTGAGACTTTCACCTCCAAGTCGAACAGGCACCAGGATAATTACAGACTTCCAATCCAAACCAGGAACTTTTCTACCCTTCAGTTGTATCTCACAGAGATTCACCACATCACCTGTGTACACTGTCACAGAAGGAGAAATAGATGCCAACTTCAAATATGCAAAGACAAGCATTCTCCTTAGAGTTACATTCCCCTCAATCATCGTGCAAAAGGTTATTAGCTCCACGTTCTCATCAAATACCCCAACACCCCTCCCCCCCTAATTCTACCACTCACCTGCACCCTCAAGTCAATTCAGTGGCCACTTAACCTGCCAACCCACGTGTCTTTGGATGTGGGATGAAACGAGAACACCCAGATGTTATACCAGAATTTTGCCTGAACAGTCTGTGACCCATGGCACTGTGACCGGTAGCACTCTATTTAGACAAGAGTTCCCAACCTGGGGTAAATTTACCCCCAGGGGGTAAATGTCGCCTATCCAGGGGTTAATTTGGTGATGTTTGAGAAGGAACTGCAGATGCTGGAAAATCGAAGGTAGACAAAATTGCTGGAGAAACTCAGTGGGTGAGGCAGCATCTATGGAGCAAAGGAAATAGGCAACGTTTAGGGCCTAAACCCTTCTTCAGACTAATTTGGTGATTCTGGATTTGTACATATTTTTTCTCATTGACTGACTTTGTTTGGTTCTGGTATAACGGTATCTGTTCATCATTAGTTGTTCATAAATAAGTGATATAACATTGTTATGTGCTATTAAGGGGGTGTTAATTAAATTTGGAGTATACAATGTTCTTACCATTGGTTTGAAAACTACCAAGCGGAAATAGGTACCGATTCTCCAATTTCCTGTATCCATCTATCACTTGCTAAGGTATGTGCTGCCTACCTCTTTTCCAGCATTTCCCACAAAACCTACCCCCCCCCCCCACTAGTGAAGGGTGCCGAACCAAAACGTGTCCATGTACTTTAGAAATATTGCCTGACCCAGTGAGTACTCCAGCACTTTATCCTTTTTTGAAGCCAGCATCTGCATCTGCCTCACTAGAACGTTTTTTTATATTGACTATAATTGTGTATTTCATAAACCTTGATAAAATCTGATATAATTAAAATTAAATGAATATACCTCTACCTGCAGTAAACTCAATTTAAAAGAGAGTTCTAATCTCACCAGGTAAGAAGTCGCGCAGCGCTCAATGTTTACACCTATGAAGAATCAGAGTGCATGTTCACCTGTGCAATCCTGTGCTACATAGACAGCAATGCCCAGCGATTCAGAGTCGTCAGCTTGCTCCACTGCTTTTCTAAAAACAAAATGAAGAACCAGTTTCATGACATCATGTGACAACAAAGGCATGGCTGCAAACCAACTTGGCTTCCCAATATTTCTTCAGGCCCATCTGATGGTTTCCAAAGGTCTTTCTGAATCTCAACCACGTGGCATTCCTACACACGGCAGAGCGACAGATAGCAAGAAGCACGGCAGCCCCAATCTGAACATGCAGAGACAGGTTTGGCTGCGATCACTGAAGAACACTCAAGGGAAACGAGTTCTGGATAATATTTGCTCTCTAGCCAATGAATTAATTCCACTAGATTAACTGTCAAGATCAGGTAATTCAACCCAGATAAACCAAATTCCAACAACTCAATGTGAAAGAATTTCTCCCTCAGATCACATATAAATCCCCCTACCCCTTATACCTGTGTCCTCTTGTTTTGGAGAACCCCACCATAGGAATAAGATTCTTACTATCTACCCCATTCATCCCTCCAGGTTTGTATACCTCTATGTCATCCCTCAGCCCCCTCTGCTCTATTGAAAATAAACCCATCCTATCTAATCACTCCTTATAATCTAAAAGCCCCAATCCAAGCTGTATCCCGGTGAACCTTCTCTTACTACTCTAGCACACTCACATCTTTTTTGTAGTAGTGTAGCTTTACTTTGGACACTCTGATTGGTAATGTGCTACACAGATACAACTTTCCCTTCCACAAACTTTACTTACTTGATGATATGTGCTACAATGGACGGGCCATACCAGTCTCCAGCCTTCTTCCCAGAGCTCTTTCCGTATTCTACAAGCCGATGTACTCCAAATGGGGCCTTGGGGTGGTCACCAAACCAGGAAATGATTTTTCGATGCTCCATTTCCTCTTTGTCCATTCTGAAGGGGTCAGCGTTGGCCCGACTCAATGTCCGTGCACACGCTTGTGGGACAGCGGACCCTTGGGCACGGAGGCTTCTACTTCTGTCCAATTGCGAGCCGAGGACTTCAGAGAAAGCTGACCAGTTTGTGATGTTGGACCTGGATGGCGATCTGGTTTCGGCCTCTGACTCCACAGAGAGTAACACATCAGGCCAGGTCCAGTCTAAAGGAAAGACGGCCATTAGAAACCAGGGCTGGCATTAATAGAAAATAAATTCATCCAAGATTGGAAGTTTACAATGCTGTCAAAGCAGAAAATGATGGAAATGCTCAGCAATTCAATCCATGGATCCAAACTATTCAATTACCTTTCAGCTGAGCTTGAATAAGCTGCTTAACTATGCAGAGGGGGGATGTGGTGAGGGAAATGCATTTGATGTAGGAGAAGTAAGTATTTAAAGGATTGTGCAACATGAGAGAGGCCAAAATGGAACGTGTAAAGATTGAAAATATTAAAGCGTTTTGGGGAGATTTAACTGGAACAAAATAATTAGCATCCAAGATTGCTGAACGCACTGCTCAGTCTGGTAGACTGTAACATGCCTTGTCAAAAGCTCACACCGGGTTTTCCCAATGTAGGTGGCAGAGGACAGAAAGATTTCAACAAACATTCACGGCCATTCACCATCCTCTAGTATAGCCCAAAGTGGCAACTTTTCATTAGAGAAAAGACAGTCGCAAACACAGTTATATATGGTAGGAAAAGATCCCATTAAAAGACATTTGGACAGGAACATGGATAGGAAAGGTTTAGTGGGATAAGAGCCAAAAAGCAGGCATGTGGGACTAGCATAGATGGGGCACCTTGGCCATCCTGTTGGGCTGAAAAGCTTGTTTCCATGCTGTACGACTCAAATCTGATCCTGTTTTCACCAGGAGTGGATTGGCACTGACCAGGAGCATGAATGATTCCTCCACTTTAGTTTAAGGACAGGGAACTGCAGAATTTTTATTGCTAACCTCAGTAACAGGTGAAGATTTATTTCATAAGCGATAGGAGCAGAATTAGGCTATTCGGCCCATCAAATCTACTTCACCATTCAACCAATGCTGATCTATCTCTCCCTCTCGACCCTATTCTCAGGCTTTCTCCCTATAACCCCTGACATTCATACCAATTAAGAATCTATCTCTGCCTTAAAAATATCCATTGATTTGGCCAAGTTGAATTCTTTGCCACAGAAGACTGTGGAAGCAAAGTGAGTGGATATATTTAAGGCAAAGATAGATAGATACTTGATTAGTACGGGTGTCAGAGGTTTTGGGGAGAAGGCAGGAGAATGGGGTTAGGCGGGAAAGATAGATCTGCCATGATTGAATGGCGGAGTAGACTTGATGGGCCGAATGGCCTAATTCTGCTCCTATCACTTATGATGAACAACAATCTGGGGTAAAAAAATAAAACAAAGTGCAAAGTTTACTTCGGGAGAGAAGATGGACAAGCAGTCCTTGGGCGAGCAGCATCTGTCCGCTGCGTAGCATGCAGCCCCAGCCACAATCTGTCGTCCAAATTGAACCCTCCAGCGGCGGAAATTCACGACGGTACGTCAACCAGATTCGAGAGCCGAAGTCTTTCCTGAACAGCTCGACTACGGGAGAAGGAGCATTTTGGTTGTCTCTTGCCTCGTGAACGGATTCTGGACTTGGTGGCGAATCAGCTGATGGTGGGGAAAGAGATGGTTTTGTTATTACTAGTTCTTGACGGTTAGCAACGTTCAAAAGTGCCCAGGCCCAGAAATGAACGCGTTACCTTCTGACTCAAACTGGTAGCACCATCCCAGCAGAAAAATTGGGGAGGTTTTGCTGAAATTTGTTCTTCCTTTCACCACCCAGCCTGCAGAAACACAAATCGGTTAGTACAGCCCGTTACTAAAGGCAAGTCTTTATAACTGAAGCGCTGACAACACAAGGCAAAAAGGCAAGGGAAAGATGTTTGGGAACCAAATACATTCAGGGCTGAATGGGAAATTAAGTGAGAAACAATATATAGGAGGTATGAAAAGAATTCCTTCTCCACCAAGTGCCCTCACCATATTTGACATTGTTCCATGCGGTCATAAACTTAGCTTTAATCTTGTCCACCTCATCTGGTTCGTTGGGTTGGGGTTTCTCTGGCAAATTATATTGGCCATTCCAGTTGTTCTCTCGCTCACTGGCTCCTGGGTGCAGTCGCCTCTTAGAATCCGAGGGAGTCAAATCCTCCTGGCTCTGGATGTACTGAACGGCAGAAGGCGAGACGGAATTCATTGGTCACGTAGTTAATGGTCAAAAGACACAGCATCGGTGAGCAGTGCATTGATTCATTTGCCTCCTGGCTATCTAAATTACAGAAAGGAAATCCTGGAAGAGAGAAAAAAAATTACACAAAAAATTTAAAACCAGCAAATGTTTGGTAATTTTCAAAATTCAAAAGGAACAGATCTATAACCCAAAGGAACATAAAATAGGCTAAAGACTCAGCTGAGAGTGAAAAACACAAGTCTACCAAACAAACCTACACATTAGGGGCAGCGCAGTGGTAGAGTTGCTGCCACACAGCGCCAGAGTCCCGGGTTCGATCCTGACCTCAGGTGCTGTCTGAACAGTCTCTCTGTGACTGCCTGGGTTTTCTCCAGGTGCTCCGGTTTCCTCCCACATCCCAAAGTCATGCAGGTTTGTAGGCTAATTGGTTTCTGTAAAATTGTCCCATGTGCGTAGAATAGAACTAGTGTACGGGTAATAGCTGGTTGACGCGGACTCAGTGGCCTTAAGGGCCTGTTTCCATGCTGCATCTCGAAACTAAACCACCACATTGTGGCTGCTGTTTAAAGAAACTCCGATAACTACCACTGGATTGTTCTATTTTAAAATATGAAGTTATGTCCCTAAATAGATCCATTAGTTGCTACAACCATATGCAGTTTTGACCTTGGTAGCCTCCTCTCCCTCCAGCATACTGCTACTTACAGAGTGTATCACAGTACCTTCTGAAGTTTATTACAGAGAATTGCAAAATGTGCGATATAGAAACAAAGTCGATCTCCAGAGTCATCCATGTCCCATTTCCTCCAGTCACCTGTCTAACCAGTTATGAAATGCTGACTTAGTCTATGTTCTGTTCAGTAATTCTGTGCTACATTCAACTGCCTTAAATGTAGACATAAGGAACTGCAGATGCTGGTTTATGAAGAGTAGAGTATGAAAAAGGGTGCTGACTCGAAACGTTGCCTAACTATATCCTCCAGAGATGCTGCTAAACCTGCTGAGTTACTCTAGCATGTTGATTATTTTTCTCCCAGCTTTGAAACCCCGTTTTAAAACAAACTACTTTTCTGTCGTAAAATTGCTTACATTTAGCTTTTAGTGCATCGACATACACTTGTTTCAGACCTGTCACTGAAAACTAAGCGCTGGTTTCATCTGTCTTACCCATTCTCTGTCATAAATACATCAAATGTTTTGTTAGCATGCAACAAAGTGTACTATGATACACTCCGTAAGTAGCAGCTGCTGAAGCTATCAAGGTCAGAACTGTACATGGTTGCATTAAGGCAGCAACTAATACAATCATGTATTGTCTTTCTGCTGACTGGATAGCCCGCAACAAAAGCTTTTCACTGTACCTCGGTACACCTGACAATAAATAAACTAATCTAAACTAATCAGGTCTTCATCTCTGTTCTAAAGTAAACAACCATAAGATGAAAGGATAAGATGAAAGATCTCAAAGGATTGTGAACCTTCAGAATTCTCTACCACAGAAAGTATGGAGAATGAATCACTGAATTTGGTCAAGACCGAAAGAGAAAGATTTGTGAACTACAGCAGAGTGGATTATAGGAAATTCAGTAGACTTGAAACTATGGTCTGAGCAGAGTTGACTTTATTGAATACTAAGATAGACACACAATGCTGGAGTATCTCAGCGGGGCAGGCAGTATCTCTGGCGAGAAGAAAAAGATGATGTTTCGGGTCTGGACCCTTCTTCAGACTGAGAATTCTGAGAAGGTTCTTGACCTGAAATGTCACCCATTCCTTCTCTCCAGATATGCTGTCTGTCCCGCTGAGTTACTCCAGCATTTTGTGTCAGCATCTGCAGCTCCTTCCTACTTCACTGACTAGCTAATTAGGCTCAAGGGACTCCATGGCCTATTCCAGTTGCTATTTCAAGTTCTTAAGAGCAGCAATGTCACAGGACCACCATCTGTACCAATAATACACCATCCCAATCTGCCACTAATCCAAATGCTGGGCCTACATTCAGGTTGTATTTAAAGCTGCTGCAAGATCAAAATTACAAGCCTGCCGGGATTCAAGATGGCAACCACTACCTTAAGGACTGAAAGCATGCATTGTGGCTCTATCGCTCCTGTAACGAGTTCCACAAGATGTTTGGGACAATCGTGCATTAGCTTAGTTACTCTTAGTACATTCCAAAGATTTTAAATTGAACAGTGCACACACCATTCGTCTGTTGGTACAGCGCTGCCCTTTGGTAGACAAGAGGAGAATTACAGTACTATTGTTCTCTCCAAATGGACCATACTTAAGGCATTATCCAGGATATTAAATACTAAATTACACTGTTATGGTGTGTAGAGTTGCCCCTTTCAATATGTTGTAAAGCTTGTGCCAGGACTGTCTGTGCTACCACAGGTACAGTCAGTACTGGGTTATTAATTCTTCTCATAAATAACAATACCCAGGCAAAAGGAGCTCAATTATTCCAGGTTTAAAACCAAATTTCCAAAGCCAACACAAAACTTTGAGGCATAAAACATTGAGCACTCCTCAATAATAGATTATAAAAAACCTGTCCATTTGCTCTGCTGGTTGACATCTCAAAGCTTTTGTTTGGAGAACTGTTTGAGGAATTAAAGTTCAAATTGTAGGAAAGAGCCAAGACTGAAAAGAGTTGGAAAATGGAAAGTAATTCACATTGCATGAAATTCACAAGACTCAACTTAGTCTTTAAGACGTCGTGGTAGGAAAAGCTGACGGATGAATTCAAGAGATTTAAGATCCCAATAAAAGACGAGCTACAATGGGAGACAGTACATTGTGCTGGTGTTTGTTGACTTACACTGACATGCTGTTAGGCAAAGCAGGATACATTCTTATCCTGCTTTCCAAATGCTTCAGTGATTTCCACATGGTCACTGGAACCTCGTCCAGCCCAACAACTGAGATCACCGTGTCTCTAATTCTGGGCTCAACTAAATCATTCCATCCTCCTAATAGATAAATTTGACCAATTCATAACGAGTTGGTCTCCATTTGTCGTCTTTTTGGAAACGTATGGTGCAAAACAGGTGTAAAAGCTAATCCGTGAGTGCGGATGGTCAAGATTATAAATGATCTCCTTCTATTTTCTTTTCTTCTCTTCTTTTCATTTATTCTCTTTCTTCTATTTTCTATGTCTCAACTTTCTTATTTCATTCTTTATTTTTATTTTTCACACACTATATATCTCACATTTTTCTATTTTTCATTATCTAACTTTTTTCCTTTTCTTCTTTATTTTAAAAAAAATTTTAAATAAGAAGCTGTACATAAAAGGTATTATGAAAATATGATTGTATACAATTGTACTTACTTCTAATAAAATAAAAATTTAAAAAAAAACTAAATCATTCCAGAATTGGCAACCATATCCTTGGCTTCTAAATTCCTGAATTCTCTTTCTAAACATTTCAATTTTACAATTTCCACCTTTCATACTTATTAAAACCCACCTCTCAACTGAGCAGCTGTACTGATGACATCTTATGTGACATCTTGTATAATAACACCACCACCAATTACTACAATAGAAAGGTACCATAAATTAATATCAGAATAGAATTCTATGTTCATGACAATGGCTAATGATAATTAAAAGTAAGTATTTAATAACCTGCCAAATTTCACAATGACAATACATCTTTCCCAAAGCATGACAAATGGCCAATACTTATTTTCACCCAAACTTTACAGTTTCATCGACTGGAACAAAAGACTTACTTTTTTAAATCTCTTTGTGACCACGGCCTGACAAGCTGGGAAAAGCATCCAAGACAATCAAGAACCAATCAAGGATCGGAACGGTAGCGCAGGAGTAGAGTCGCTGCCTTACAGCGCCAGAGACCTGGGATCAATCCCTGTGACCGCATGGGTTTTCTCCGAGATCCTCTATTTCCTCCCACACTCCAAAGACATACAGGTTTGTAGGTTAATTGGCATGGTATAAATGTAAAATTCTCACTAGTGTGTTAAGATTGTATGAATGTGCAGGGATCGCTGGTCGGCGTGGACTGAAGGGCCTGTTTCCACACTGTATCTCTAAACTAACTAAACAATTACACCTCGGGTCATTCCCTCTTCTCTCCTTTCCCATTGGGCAAAAGATACAAAAGTGTGGAAGCACACACCACCATATTCAGGAACAACTTCTTCCCCTGCTTTTGGCCTGTTCAACGGACCTCTCACAAGCTCAGGATATAGTCCCAATCCTCCAATCTACTTCATTGTGGACCATGCACTTTAAAAAAAATTGGACTTTCTCTGCACTTGTAACACCATATTCTGCAATCTAACTTACTTATGTAAGGTTGAATTGTACTCATGTATAGTAAGTTTGCCAGGACAACCGCAAAATAAAGATTTCCACTGTATCTCAGTGCAGGCGACAATAATAGACTAATATCATTTCTTTCCCACTTTTTCAAAATTGGTTTTGATACAGTAACAGAAGTAGCCAGTTAGCTGAAGTTGTTGAATTCAGATTAGATTTTGGGAGCCTGTAATGTGCACAGGTGCTACGTTGTTTTAAGGGAATTGGAGCTCACAGACACGAGGTCAGATTGAGAGGCAGAATTGAAGTGACAGATAACAGGAAGTTTGGGATTACCTCTGCAAACTCAATGCCGATACTTTGCAAACTGCTCATCCAGTCTGCATTTGGTTTCTGTAATGCAGAGACCACATGGTGAACAACCAACGCATACTAAACTGGAAACAAAACCTCCAGAACCGACTACTTTTGTTGTAATTTATTTATTTGTGAGTCCGATTTCTCCCCCTCTCCATTAGTAAAGCCTAACTTGTAGGACATTTCCTATTCTTATAATTACCCTCACTTGGGATACTGTTCCCTTACAATTCATTTCCTTACAATTTAAAGGCTTTCAGTCGCATTCACCACCAACTCTGTTGAATTCTCATCCGTATGGCTGTTGGCCTTTTACAAATTGAATTATATACAAATGGAATCAAAATTACAGCCTTAAGAATCAAACTAAATATACTCTCCCACCCAAAGAATAATGTAATACATATTCACATTTATTGATCAATCGTTTAACAACCTGATAAGCTCTTGGAGCAGAATTAGGCCATCCGGCCCATCAAGTCTACTCCACCACTCAATCATGGCTGAGCAGCGGCAATTCTTTTACAAACATTGCAATTACAATTTCACCTGTTGTGAAGAACTCTGGCAGCGTGAAGAAACTTCCATATAGCGATCAGGTTAAAAAATAAAACAACTCACGGTCGAATCGAGTGGTGAACAGCTACAAATGGTTCGGGATGTCCCCGTGAATGTGAGAGGTTGTAAATGCACCCAAATCTGCCACTGGGACATGTAGCTGCAATAACCCCGTGGGCATCATGAACTAACACGGCCGGCCTGCTACACACTACACCACTCCTGGGCGCTCCATTGGCATTTAAGAGTGAGAGGGGATGGCAGGAGTGGATGCAGAG
>CM075992.1:2637528-2669231 GCA_038087875.1 Malacoraja senta
ACCTCGCTAAAAAAGTTGAAAATCTTTTGGAATTCTGTTCTGGGAAGCAATGAAATCAGGAGAGCTGCGCATCATTCTTGGAACATGACTCATTGGCATAATTTCCTTATACTTTGTTCTGTATTCTCCAGTTGAACCGGCCCTTGGAACTTGCTGCGTCTACTTGGTCAATCCTTCTCAGAGTTTACTGTGTTTCGATGAGATCACTGCTCATCTAGCAATCTGCCGATTATTTACTCGAAACAACACATAAAGCTTTTCACTGTACCTCGGTACACGTGACAATAAACTAAACTGAAGTGAACATAGTCATCCATTTACTGCCTCACCCTATTGTCAAGTGATTTAAACAGCCACCTGCAGGTTATTATGTTGCATATCTGGCAGATTGACAATTTAAAAAGGCTTGCAGAATTCCAGTAGGTTTTCAACTCAAATGCTGGCACAAGTTCACCTCAGTCGAGGATTGACACCTGCGGTTGTAACATAGGATTGTGAAAGCAACTGCAGACTCATGCATTCATGGAAGTGTGTGAACATTTATGGAGCTTTAGGTTGCACAACTCTTCAAGGAAATAACATTGAAGTCAAAGTCAGCTGATCAAGTTAAACTGGCAGATGATGATTTGTGCTATATCTCAGTTGAGAATTATGGGCGAATAATGTCAAATAGCCTAAGCATTCTGTGTAGAAATGAACAAAATCAGGGGGATGGTCATGAAAACAGTGGCAGGAGTCTGCAATGATCATACTCAGCACTTTTCAGCTTTGTAGACATCAAATTACAGGCATGCTGAGCCCATCGAGTTTCTTTAAGGTGAATTATGTGAAGAAATGTCACGTCTATTTGTGTACACAGGGTCTATTTGTGTACACAGGCGTGGCTTTGCGGTGCTAAATCAACATAGCAACAAGAAACAAGATTGCAATTTTATATGTATTTTTGTATCTCCTTATACTGTTTGATGTGTTCTATGGACCTGTGTCTGAAATAAAGCTTTTATTATTATAATTATTAAACGCATGACTTGGATTACAAGAGGCTCACCTGGAGCTTGTTGTGACCTAACCAGATAGCAAATGATTAATGCTGCCGACAATCATTGCTGTGGTGTCATTCAGCTTGCATGATTTCAGCTGCCCAGTTAGACAATACACCATATGATTACCTATGGAAATTATCCATGGTTATGAGGACCATTTGATATGGACGAGGGAGTACTCGCTGCATTGCTATTGAATAAACAATTTTCCTTTTTAAGGCAGAGATAGATAGATTCTTGATTAGTACGGGTGTCAGGGGTTGTGGGGAGAAGGCAGGAGAATGGTGTTCGGAGGGAGAGATAGATCAGCCATGACGGAGTAGATTTGATGGGCCGATTGACCTAATTCTGCTCCTATCACTTATGAACATGAACTTTGAGTCTGAAGAAGGGTCCCGACCCGAAGCGTCACCTATCCACGCTCTCCAACGATGCTGCCTGACCCGTTGATTTGCTCCAGCACTTTGTGTCAGAATTTTCTACCCTTTCTTCTTTTTATTTGCTTGCACTGTTACCTCAGGGAGCATGTATTCAAATAAAACATTTAAAAAAATGTAGGACATCCCAAATGCTTTTCACATAATAAAATATCCTGACAGTGGTCCTTGTTATAAAGTAAGCAACAGCAGTATTCAGTTTATGTGTGGGTAGCTTGCGTAATAGCTGACTGTTCGTGATTCAAGCAATTTGCTTTTAAGGAACAAGTATTGCATCAAGCTATTGGTGGAGTGCTTCAGCTTCACATTGTCAAGTCAAGTCACTTTTATTTCTATAGCACATTTAAAAAACAACTCTCGTTGGCCAAAGTGCTTTACATTGGTGGAGGTACTAACGTTATACAACAGTGGTTCATAGATTAAATACATACATAAATACATACATATAGCCCACACTCAGAGGACATCAAGAGAGTAAATAGCTGACTATAATAGCTATTACATTGTCTGTATCTTTGATATAATTCAGAGAGGGCAGACACTTTGTTTAACATCCAATGGTGTCCTGGAATGTACCACTGCCTTGGTCTCACTGCCAAAATGTGGCGACACTTGTGTACTGCCTCGGTGAGGTCTGCTACATGATTTCACTAGGTTGTATGCAAAACAAAAGGCATTTCAGCTTACAACCCAGTGGTAGGAATATTGATTTCTCTAACTTCAAGTAACCCTTGCATCCTCTCTCTCTCCATCCCTCCCGCACCCAAGTCATTACACTAGCTTCAAAGCTGTCTTGTTGAGTGTCATTGTCTGTAATTCGTTTCACCTAGACCACAGTTAACAATGGCCTGTTCCATTCATCATCGTTACTTTTTTGCATATCTTTCATTCATTTGTTCTATATCTCTCCATATCACCGTCTACATCTCTCATTTCCCTTTCCCCTGACTCGGTCTGAAGAAGGGTCTCGACCTGAAACGTCACCTATTCCTTTTCTCCAGAGATGCTGCCCTTTGACCCGCTGAGTTACTCCAGCTTTTTGTGTCTATCTTCAGCATTTCACCGAAGATAGACACAAAATGCTGGGGTTACTCAGCGGGACAGGCGGCATCTCTGGAGAAAAGGAATGGGTGATGTTTTGGGTTGAGACCAGGTATTTCAATGCACTGAGGTACATCTGACAAGAAAGTAGGATTGAATCATTGAAGTGCTGGATTGTTAACTTGTTTGATAAGGCTTTTGTCTCTACAGGGTGTGGTTTGTGGTGGCTTGTGGTTGCTTTCAGATCTGGAAATACATCATTCCCTAGAGGTCTGATCACTGGTGAATAAGACCATTTGGAATATCTCCATTTGGATATTCTCATCAATGTGTTAAAACCTCCATGGATGTGTTCCAACAATTATTTAAAATATATTTGCGTGTATGAAACATCTGTAGTTTTGTAATTGCTGGTAATTAAATTTTAAGTAAATGCTGCTTTTACAGATGAATCCAGTCAGAGCAGAGCAGTCATACATGGAGCAGTAACCACAATATCAATAATAATCAATAATCAGAAATAAAAATAGTGGATTAGCTCAGTGGGTCAGGCAGCAGCTCTGGAAGACATGGGTAGATGACATTTTGGGTCGGGATCCTTCTCCAGACTAATTGTAGGTGAGGGGGGGGGGGGGGGGGGGGGGGTTAATTGGCAAACGGGTGGACAAAGGCCAGAGATGAAAATAAGATAAAAGGCTGTCAGACAAGGAGAGAAGAGGCATGAAATGTGATGCCGGAGGAAAGGAAATAAGTGGAAGTGGATGGGGGAAATGGGAAGGGGAAAGGGGGACAGATAGTGAGCGGAATGGGTGAGCATCCAACAGGGGCATGGGGTAGAGAAGGGTGGAAAAAAGTGAGGGAGAGGGGTTGATACTTAAAATTGGAGAGTTCGATGTTCATACCATTGGGTTGTAAGCTACCCAGGGAATATATAAGGTCTGAAGAAGGGTCTCGACCCGAAACGTCACCCATTCCTTCTCTCCAGAGACGCTGCCTGTCCCGCTGAGTTATTCCAGCATTTTGTGTCTATCTTCGGTTTAACCAGCATTTGCTGTTCCTTCCTACACAATATAAGGTGCTGCTTCCTCCAGTTTGCGTGTGGCCTCACTTTGGTCATGGAGGATACCAGGACAAAGGTCGAATTGGGGAGATCAAATGGTCTAGCAGGCCAACAATAACCAGCTCTTTATTTTGATGGCCGCAGTTGTGGAATTAATGTAGTCCTGTGCATCATAATGACTTGGAGTCCTTGAAATTGTTTTCATGTCTTCTTTGAATTGGATCTTATCCAAAATGTTTGCCAATCCCTTAGCGATGCCCTCATTACATCGTAGTGTTTTGGCTGTGTGATGCACCATTGCACCTACAATTAAATATTAGCTTGCACGCTTTGCTCAGATTCATGCATACAGCTAAATCCAGGCAACATTGTCACTTACTGAGCCAAGGCCAGTAGTTACCAGTTTGTTTTCAAATGGTGTGTGTGGGTGTATCTATAATTCTATATAATCTATAATATATATATATAATCTAGATATTTATATATGTATTTGTGGGTATGTGTATATATATACACACACTATACATTTTTTCCCCTTGTTTATTATATTAGTTTAGTTTAGTATAGAGATACAGGGCTGAAATGGCCCTAAGGCTCGCCGAGTCTACGCCGACTAGCGATCCCTGCACATTAACACTATCCTACACATACTAGGGACAATTTACAATTTTACCGAAGCAAATTCACCTACAAGCCTGTACGTCTTTGAAGTGTGGGAGGAAACTGAAGATCTCGTAGAAAACCCACGCAGGTCACGGGGTGAACGGACAAACTCCGTACAGGCAAGCACTCGTAGTTGGGATAGAACACGGGTCTACTGGCGCTGTAAGCGCTGTAAGGCAGCAACTCTAC
Source organism: Malacoraja senta (assembly GCA_038087875.1). Lineage (NCBI taxonomy): Eukaryota > Metazoa > Chordata > Chondrichthyes > Rajiformes > Rajidae > Malacoraja > Malacoraja senta. The sequence goes on from CM075992.1 coordinate 2,641,962, forward strand.
CGCTGCACCACCGTGCCGCCCTCTCCGGATCTCCTGTATTGTTTACAGTGTACTATGTTTACATATTTTGTTGCGTTGCTGCAAGCAAGAATTTCATTGTTCTATCTGGGACATATGACAATAAAATATACAATAGGTGCAGGAGTAGGCCATTTGGCCCTTCGAGCCAGCACCGCCATTCAATGTGATCATGGCTGATCATCCCCAATCAGTACCCCGTTCTTGCCTTCTCCCCAGATCCCCTGAGTCCGCTATTTTTAAGAGCCCTATCTAGCTCTCTTGAAAGCATCCAGCGCCCTCTGAGGCAGAGAATTCCACAGACTCGCCACTCTCTGTGAGAAAAAGTGTTTCCTCGTTTCCGTTCTAAATGGCTTACCCCTTATTCTTAAACTCTGGCCCTTGGTTCTGGACTCCCCCAACATCGGGAACATGTTTCCTGCCTCCAGCGTGTCCAAGCCCTTAACAATCTTATATGTTTCAATGAGATATCCTCTCATCCTTCTAAACTCCAGAGTGTACAAGCCCAGCTGCTCCATTCTCTCAGCATATGACAGTCCCGCCATCCCGGGAATTAACCTTGTAAACCTACGCTGACTTGACTCTTGAAATCTGATCTGTGCATTTGTTTTTCCCTCTCCACCACAGACTGGCTGTTGATGTCGAGTCGTGAACATGGCGCTGTGCCCCTGCACCTTAACCCACACGGAGATTGAACTGGACGGAAGCCATTCCTCAGGTCTCCGAGTGCACCTGTACTGGTCGAATGAAGGCACGCAAGATCTTGTCTTCACAGATGGAGACATGGTTGCAGAGGACGTGTGCATTGTTGCAGCACAGAAATGCTGTAAGGAAGTCTTCACTTTGCTCTCAGTGTTACTGCCATGTTAATTAATCTGAGTTTAATTTTGAGAGTTATTTTCCCCAGTGGCTTTTGAATTAAACAGATTCTTGTATTTTGGGGAGGAGGGAGAGCTGAGATGCGAATTGTGGTTCTTTGTTGGATAATTGTGTGTGAAAATGGGGAAGTGGGTGAAAATGGGATAGGATGCATCACTGACTTTTGGATGCCCAAGGGTTAAATACATTCTTGTACGTTGTTCATAAGTTATAGGAGCAGGATTGGGCCATTCGGCCCATTAATTCTACTCTGCCATTCAATCATGGCTGATCTATCTTTCCCTCTCAGCCCCAATCTCCTGCCTTCTCCCCATAACCGCTGACCCCCTTACACTAGTTCTATCCTACGCACTAGGGACAATTTACAGAAGCCAATTAACCTACAAACCTGCATGCCTTTGGAATGTGGGAGGGAACCAGAGCACCCGGAGAAAACCCACGTGGTCAGAGGGGGTACATACTCTGTACAGATAGCAGCCGTAGTCCGGATTGAACCCGGGTCTCTGGTGCTGTAAAACAGCGACTTTACAGCTGTGCCCCCTTAAATAGCTTGCAGCTGTTGTAGCGATAGCTTGTAGCTTGATAGCTTGCAGCTCCCCTTGAGTAGCACGGCTCACCTCTTTCCAGGAGCTGGTCACTGCGCATTTGAAGCAACGCAATGCAAGCTCAGTGTCAGACTTCTATTGCTAGCTGTGTAAACTCAACCTCAAAAACCTGAGGCACAATTGAAGACGTGGTCTAATATTATGGTGTATTTATTTTTCTTTCAAGCAATTTCCCCACTGTGTCATAGTCTGTACGCTCTATGTGACCTCAAAGAAAATCATTGGTACCCCCCAAATCACATCTTCAAGATCAACAAGGACCTTTGTGTGACCCTTCATTATCGCATGAGGTACGTCAAGAGTCAAGAGTGTTTTATTGTCATATGTCCCGGACGCGTGTTGACATTGGATTATTCATTACTCGCATTGCTTACCTTACTATTTTTAAACCATCTTTATTGTTTATTCTTGCCAAATGGACATACTGGTAGAACCGGTTTTAGTTTCAGAGATCAGCGCGGAAACAGGCCCTTCAGCCCACCGAGTCCACGCCGACCTGCGATCCCCGTACACTAACACTATCCTACACACACACACACCAGGGATAATTTACAATTTTTACCGAAGCCAATTAACCTATAAGCTTGCACGTCTTTGGAGGGCGGGAGGAAACAGGAGCACCCGGGGAAAACCCATGTGGTCTGTGGGAAGAACGCACAAATTCCATCCAGACAGCGCCCGTAGTCAGGATCAAACCGGAGTCTCTGGCGCTGTAAGGCAGCAACTCTAACGTTGCACCACCATGTTGCCCTGAAATTCCATGGGAGCTTCTTGAATGTGCACAACCTTATTCCGTATCGTTATGTCCAATATCACTGCTTCCTTGCCTGCCTGCCTCTGGTTCCAATGGGTCCATAGGTGCTGAGATTTTTAAACCATCATCATCTCTATATAGATTTCTTGTTAGTTTTTTTTCCACATGAATATTGTCTCCCTGCCTATATCCTTGTTAACAAAAGTGTTCCTGTGTCCCTCGTTCCTCTGCTCTTCTCTTCACACTCCCTAGCTTTGCTTCTACAAAGCTTTCTGTTCCTCTTCAATTACCGTCCTGAAGTTAACTTGCTTTCAAAAGACGCTTGCAAGTGAACCGCAGTTTCACTCCTACTATTGCCCAGTGTTCCTGCTTTGTAGACACAAAATGCTGGAGTAACTCAGCGGAACAGGCAGCACCTCTCGAGAGAAGGAATGGGTGACGTTTCGGGTTGAGAGAAGGGTCTCCTTCTTTCCAGAGATGCTGCCTGTTTCGCTGATTTACTCCTGCATTTTGTGTCTATCTTTGGTGTAAATCAGCATCTGCATTTCCTTCTGATACATTCCTGCTTTGTACCTCTGATGTAAGCAAACTTGGAAAGTTTCTCTGTGCCAATATCAGACAGGAAATTGTAATGTGGGAGCATGCAATATTTGGCCAGTCTTTCTATCGTGAGTCACAAACTCCTGCTGGAGATTATACTGGCAGAGCTGGGAGGCGGGGGATTTCCAGGACGTCAATGCTGCAATTTGGCTCAGTGCCCCACTGCTGTGAGTAACATCCTGGAGAGCTGCTGGTGTCTGGAATTGCATCACATTTCCAGAGGAAAGGCCGAGCTTTTGGAAGAAGAAAGGTTTAGGTAGTTTAGTTTTATTGTCACGTGTACCGAGGTACAGTGAAAAGCTTTTGTTGCGTGCTATCCAGTCAGCAGAAAGACAATACATGATTACAATCGAGCCGTCCACAGTGTTGAGATACATGATAAGGGAATAACGTTTAGTGCAAGGTAAAGCCAGCAAAGTCCGATCAAGGATCATCCGAGAGTCACCAATGAGGTAGATAGTAGTTCAGCACTCCTCTCTGGTTGTGGTAGGATGATTCAGATGCCTGATAACAGCTGAGAAGAAACAGTCCCTGAACCTGGAGGTGTGGGAAGAAGTAATGCAGGAGACAAACAGAAATACTGTCTTGGCTGATCTGTTCACACGTTTCTTACATAAATGTTTAATTCTTGGTGATTACCACCTTATTAATGGTTTCAAATTTGGCTTACCCATTGATAACCCCAGATTCAGATAGACATAACAAGATAGGCGTTTGGTGTGTGAACGTTCTGGGCATCACCTATACATAATGTTTTGTTTTATTTCAAGGTTTTATTTCAAGAATTGGCATTGCATGACTGAAAAGGAGCCGAGGGTGCATCGATGGTGTCCAAGGAAGAGCGATCCTGAAAAATCTGACCAAGGCAGCCCTCTGTTCGATCCAATGTCCCTGAATTACATCTATGCACAGGTGGATTGAGTTCTTGGCATGCTTTTTAAAAAATTAACCCCCTAATTTTTCAGTATTTCAGTATTAACTTTATTGTCGTTTCACCGAGTACTTGCATACACAGAAGAAATGAAAAATTGTTTCTCATCAGTTCCTGTCAGCGCAATTAATAAAAACCAGAAATAAATACATACAACTTAAAAATTATCATATCTAAAATAGACCTAAAATTGAACTAAAAACAGACATTCAAACCAAACAGTGACTTTACCTTGAGAGGTGTCTAGCTGTCAAGGTTTGGGCGAGGTTAGATGTGGGGGTGTATGTGTATGGGGAGGGGACACAGTCCGTTAACCATTTTTATTGATTGTGGGAAGAAGCTGTGTAGCATCCTGCTGGTTCTGCAGCTGATACTCCTGTACCTCCTCCCAGATGGCAGAATGGAGAAGATGTGGTGGGATGGGTGGTAAGGGTCCTTAATGATGGAGATGGCTCTGCTGACGCTCCGCTTCTGATAGATCTCCAACAGGAAAGGGAGTGGGGCACCAATGATCCTACTGGCTGTCTTCACTATCCTGTTTAGCTGTCTTTGTTCGTAAGCCTTGCAGCTCCCAAACCAGGAAGTGATGCCGTAGGTCAGTATGCTCTCAATTGCCCTGTGGTGGGCTTGATGCTAGTGGAGAGGAAGGTTGATGAAATACACATGATACGTGGTTCTGCTAATAACACGTTTCCCTAACTCAACAGAGTCATGAATTAGGGTATCACTGCACAAGTAAAGTTCCCTATTAAACATTGACATTTTGATAGACAAAAAAGCTGGAGAAACTCAGTGGGTGAGGTAGCAGCTATGGAGCGAAGGAATAGGCGACGTTTCGGGTCGAGACCCTTCTTTGACCTTTTGTATTTTTAGGCTGCAGCTTCAAAATTAGCCTGTTGGAAAATGACCTTTATTTTTGTACATCCTGTAGGCAACATAACTTTGTTATTACAACTCTCTGCCACACCCCGTAACTGCTTTTTTTCCCCCATTGACGCTATTATTTTTATAATGCGATTTTCTAAAATGCACGGCCTCTTAGGAAAGCACCTATTGCATTATAGCATAACTACCCGTGTGTCAAGGTCTCTCAATGAGTTCAGGGACAAAGACCAAATTAAGAAACATAGGTCTTTACATTTCTCAGTCACTCACAGGTGAAGCTTTTTGGCTGTCTATAGGATTGGTGATTGCACATTCGAATTTCCTATTTTATTTAAGTTTAAGGTGAGAGAGAGGGGAAAGATTTAATTGGAACCCGAGGGGCAACATTTTCCACACAGAGGGTGGTGAGTATATGGAACGAGCTGCCAGAGGAGTTAGTTGAGGCAGGTACTATCACAATATTTAAAAGACATTTGGACGGGTACATGGATAAGACAGGTTTAGAGGCAAGTGGGACCAGTGTAGATTGACGTGGACAAGTTGACCGACTGTCCAATCTACACTAGTCCCACTTGCCAGTGTTTGGCCCATATCCCTGTAATATGCATTTCATCAACAGAGTCTGAGTTTTATCCACCTTTCCTTCTGACGATTGTTGCTTCTGTCTGCTTTCAGGGTAAATACGACTTCATAAACGGCATTGCGCCACTCCGGGAATCGCTGAAAGAGCAGGACATGCACCTCTTCCAGAACGAGAGTCTGGGAATGGCTGTTCTTCACCTTTCCTACATCGCAGTGCAGAGCAGCCGCTCGCTTGGGGACGTGGCGAAGGAAATCAGGTGTGTGAGCAAACACGCAAATAGTTCATGAGTTCATTCGTAATAGGAGCAGAATAAGGCCATTCAGCCCATTAAGTCTACTCCGCCATTCAATCGTGGCTGATCTATCTTTCCCTCTCAACCCCATTCTCCTGCCTTCACCCCATATTCTCAGAAGCACTGTGCTCATTGCGGTTGGCGTGTGTTGACACAAAGTGACCCCCGCAACCGGCTGGAATGCAATGCTCGGATCTTAATAATCAGATTGATGTCAATATAGGACGTAAGGGCACTGGAGTATTGGTGTTGAGATTTCATTGCTTGAGAGGCGGCCCAGTGCGTGGAGGAGCAAGAGGGAAGGGAACAACGAGAGGATGTTTCACCAACCAAGGGTTTCAAGGGAAAGCTTGTCGTACAGAACGTGGTGTAGAAAGAGGAGTCGTGGAGTATTACAGCACAAAACAGGCCCTTCAGTCGACTTGCCCACCCCGATCAAGATGCCCCATCGACACTAGTCCCACTTACCCGTGTTTGGCCCATATCCCTCTTAGCCTTTCCTATTTAAGGATAAGGGGGAAGTCTTTTAGGACCGAGATGAGAAAAACATTTTTCACACAGAGAATTGTGAATCTGTGGAATTCTCTGCCACAGAAAGTAGTTGAGGCCAGTTCATTGGCTATATTTAAGAGGGAGTTAGATGTGGCCCTTGTGGCTAAAGGGATCAGGGGGTATGGAGAGAAGGCAGGTACATGATACCGAGTTGGATGATCAGCCATGATCATATTGAATGGCGGTGAAGGCCCGAATGGCTTACTCCTGCATCTATTTTCTATGTTTCTTGTTTCTATCCATGTACCTGTCCAAATGTCTTTTAAAAGTTGTGCTAGCACCTGCCTCATCTACTTCCTGGCAGCTCGTTCCATATACCCACCACCCTCTGTGTGGAAAATGTTGTCCCTTGGATTCCTATTAAATCTTTCCTGTCTCTCACCTTAAACTTTAGAGAAAATAGGACAATTCTAAACTGCACTGAAAGGCTTTGAAACAAACAGGTTAAAGGTGGGAATGCCTGCATGGGATGGGTGGAAACCGAAAGGCAAGTCACCAGGGATCTGGGTTTCCTTGAATGCTCTGTCATCTTATTTAAGCTTTGTTTAATAGATGTTTTCATTGATCAGCCTCCTCTGTGCTTGTCTATCAGTTTTAAGGAGTGCATCCCAAAGGCCTTCCGGATAAAAATTGAGAAAAGCAATCCCCTAACTAGGATCCGCCTAAAACGAGGTTTTCGGAAATTTGTGCGGGGCTTCCAGCTGCCTGCCACAGGTTCCGGAAAGATGATCCAGCACGATATTATATTCAAGTACCTCTCCACCTTGGAGAACCTCTGCAGCAACTTTGGAGGCGAGATCTTCCAGGCTCTGTACTTGGAGGTGCAGCCAGAAAGCAACAGGACTCCTTACATTAACGGCCGGTGTTATGTGAAGACCACAGAGGCCCTTATCTACCCCACACAGGGTACCCAGGAGTGTGAAGTGTTGGTGACTGGCACCGATGGCATACAGTGGAGAACAATGAAGAAGGAGGTAAGCGCTAAGCTTTAGATTGGTACAGGACGTGTAGATTACATTGGTACAGAAGCGCAGGCTGCTTAAGAAGACAGTGTTAAGTAGTTGCCCTTTATGTGGGGACTATTTGCATACCTTGGGTGTGCAAGCAAAGAATTTCACTCTGACTTGTCACATGTGACAATAAAGTATTCATTCATTCATTCATTCATTCAGAGTTGTGGATTACTTGTGCTCAAACTACAGATTGCCAGAGCAAGGCTCATCAATAGTTATTTCGAATTTGCTTCCTTGCATTTTTGATTATTATTATTTTCTCTGTGTGCCAAGGGCATCATAAACAGTTTCAGTCCCTGCCCCTGCACAAACCATCCAACAAGAGCCTTCAACTGAATGCGGCAACTCTGCCTGATATTCTTGCTCAAGTCAAGTCAAGAGAGTTTATTGTCATGTGTCCCAGATAGGACAATGAAATTCTTGCTTGCTGCAGCACAACAGAATATTGTAGGCATAAATACAGATCAGATCAGTGTGTCCATATACCATAGAATATATATATATATATATATATATATATATATACACACACATAAATAAACAGATAAATAAACACCTCGATGGTCTTGTTGGTAATTAAGAGAAGCAAAGAACTGCAGATGCTGGTTTATACCAAAGATGGACACAAAGTGCTGGGTCAGGCAGTATCTCAGGAGAAATAGGAGATGCTGCCTGACCCGCTGAGTTACTCCAGCATTATGTGTCTGCAAATGCTGATATACTCTTGGGGATTCCTTGAAAATACTAACATACCTCTGGAGATCCCTTGCAAGTCCTGACATGTTCTTAGACTTGCCCTGCAGGCCCTAGTGTGTTCGCTGGGACTCTTGCAAGCCTTGACGTGTTCCCTGGGATTCATTCTAGCCATGACATGCTCCCAGGGAATCCTTGCAGGCCTTGGCTGGCTCCCTGAGATCTACTGCAAGCCCCAACCTGCTCCTTGAAATTCTTTCAGGCTGTGACGTGCTCCTTCAGATTACTTGCAAGCCATAACATGCTGCCTGGGAATCTTTCAAGCCTTAACATGTTTCCTGGATTCTTTCAAGTCCCAAAGAGCTCCCTGGGGTCCCTTGCAAGTGCATGTGCACTTTTGTGCCCTTTTGCATCTTTCCAAATGTTTTGGTTTAGAGATACAGTGCGGAAACAGGCCCTTCGGCCCAGCGAGTCCGCACCGACCAGCGATCACCCCATACAGTAACACTGTCCTACACACTAGGGACAACTAGGGACAATTTACAATTATACCAAGCCAATCAGCCTACAAACATGTACGTCTTTTGAGTGTGATAGGAAACTGGAGCACCCAGAGAAAACCCATGAGGTGATGGGGAGAACGTACAAACTTCGTACAAACAGCCCCCGTAGTCCGAATCGAATCTGAGTCTCTGATGCTGCAAGGCAGCAACTCTACTGCTGTGCCACCGTGCTGCCCAGTTCTAATGCACTTTACACCAAATTGGAGTCATTTTAAAGCTGCCTGTAGTAACAATTTTGTACGTAGCTGCTTCAGTTAACATTGTGTTATGTAATGTGATGACATGCTTCATTGACGTTGCTTTGGGGATCGGCATTGGTCAGTACCCAGGATAGCTTCCCGTTCTTCAAAATAACGTCAGGTGAACTTTTGTTTTATTTCATGGAAAGTGCCCAAAATTCTGGTAAAATGTCGCATGTGATAGGCGGCATCTCCAACTGTTCAAGTTCAAGTTCAAGTGAGTTTATTGTCATGTGTCATAGGACAATGAAATTCTTGCTTTGCTTCAGCACAACAGAACATAGTAGGCATTGACTACAAAACAGATCAGTGTGTCCATATATCATTATATAAATATATACACACATGAATAAATAAACTGATCAAGTGCAAATAACATATAATGGGCTATTAATGTTCATAGTTTTGTCCGAGTCAAGTTTAATAGCCTGGTGGCTGTGGGGAAGTAGCTATTCCTGAACCTGTGCCGCTCAGATCTGGGGAATTGCTGTCATGTGTTACATGCTCACTTCTTCAACATGGATATAGGTTGAAAGAGAGAATGCTGCCATTGAGTCATAATGGTTTAATTCTACTTGCAAATGCTTGTAGACTTAAATCTAAACTGCTTGTTATTTTTTGTCTTTGGACCAGCAACACTCTTTATGATGAATTACTTCTCATTAATAGCTAAGTGTCCTGTTTAGAAGCACGGTGCTTGAATTTGGATCCATCTCTTCTTGCTCTGTGCCTTCTTTCTACATAGCCTCCACCCATCAAAAAGACAGGATGGAAGGGAAAGGCTGGAGACCACGGTAATAACAAAATAAATGAAGCAATGGAGTTCACTGAGAAGCCATGGATATATTTCTGTGATTTTAAGGAGATTACGCATATTGGCATCTCTGAATGTAGAGTCAGCGTTCATCGACAGGATAATAAGTGTCTGGTGAGTGATAATTTTCTCCTCCCGATCTCTCTTTTTGCTTGTGTATGTTTTCACAGGGGTTCTTGCCATAGAGGGAGTACAGAGAAGGTTCACCAGACTGATTCCTGGGATGTCAGGACTTTCATCGTGAATCTCTGTGGTGAATCAGTGGTGAATCTCTGGAACTCTGCCACAGAGGGTAGTTGAGGCCAGTTCATTGGCTATATTTAAGAGGGAGTTAGATGTGGCCCTTGTGGCTAAGGGGATCAGGGGATATGGAGCGAAGGCAGGTACGGGATACTGAGTTGGATGAGCAGCCATGATCATATTGAATGGCGGTGCAGGCTCGAAGGGCCGAATGGCCTACTCCTGCACCTATTTTCTATGTTTCTATGTTTCTATGTTTCTATGTTTCTATGTTTCATATGAAGAAAGACTGGATAGACTCGGCTTGTACTCGCTAGAATTTAGAAGATTGAGGGGGGATCTTATAGAAACTTACAACATTCTTAAGGGGTTGGACAGGCTAGATGCAGGAAGATTGTTCCCGATGTTGAGGAAGTCCAGAACAAGGGGTCATAGTTTAAGGATAAGGGGGAAGTCTTTTAGGACCGAGATGAGAAAAACATTTTTCACACAGAGTGGTGAATCTGTGGAATTCTCTGCCACAGAAGGTAGTTGAGGCCAGTTTATTGGCTATATTTAAGAGGGAGTTAGATGTGGCCCTTGTGGCTAAAGGGATCAGGGGGTATGGAGAGAAGGCAGGTACAGGATACTGAGTTGGATGATCAGCCATGATCATATTGAAATACGGTGCTGGCTCGAATGGCCGAATGGCCTACTCCTGCACTTATTTTCTATGTTTCTATGTTCCCACCTTGCCGTTCGTTGTACAAGTGGCCAGTGGCCATATTTGAGTGTTGAATACTTATGTGATCTACAGAGGCCCGACATACAGACGTTGCTCAGTTCCACTCGGGTTTGGGATTCCATGTGACATTTTCTTTATCTACACCTGGAATCCCTAATGAGAAGCAGGCCCTGCCGTTTTGCCAGTACCTCAGGTTAGGTCCTGTGGTTTCAGCAGAACCTTCAAGTTGGGATAACACCGTACTGGAGTACCTTGTGTAGGAAGGAACTGCAGATGTGTAGGAAAGAACTGCAGATGCTGGTTTAAATCGAAGGTAGACACAAAATGCTGGAGTAACTCAGAGAGACAGGCAGCATCTCTGGAGAGAAGGAATGGGTGACGTTTCGGGTCGAGACCCATCTTCAGGTGGGAGGAAACCGGGGCACCCGGATAAACCTACGCAGGTTACGGAGAGAACATACAAACACTACAGACAGAACCCGTAGTCAGGATTGAACCTGTAAAGCTGTAAAGCAGGAACTCTACCGCTGCACCACCGTGCCGCCCAGTAAGAGAACGGTGAACTGCTTCTTAGTTCATGTGTGGAGTGTGGTTCCCTGTCTTTGAGATTTGGGAGCATGATTAAATAGTTAATCCATATCAACTTCTTTTTTTCTCTCTCTTGGTGTGAAGGTGTTTGATTTATTCTGAGGTGAAACCTACTTTAAGTGAAATTACTTTTATTCTGAATGCTAGTTCCGAGTAAGAGCTTTTCCTCCCTAGTCAATAAATGTTTAAACTGTGTGCTAATTTGTTGACAACCACCCTTTCTATTATGGCATAATTTGGAGCAGTTATTGCTAAATTGAATATGTTGCAGGCAAGTACTTGCAGTGCGACACAGGAGAACACAGGAAGACCAGTCACCCATTTAAGATTTTCAGTATTGCTTTGGCTGACTTTTAGTTCATTACTTTAAAATCGAATCTATCACTGAGCTCACAGAATCTTTCTTGCGAATTTCTCTATTCTTTCGACTTTAGAGATACAACGTGGAAACAGTCCCCTCGCCCACCGAGTCCGTAATGACCAGCGATCACCCTATACACTAGCACTAACCAACAAACTAGGGACAGTTTACAATTTTACCATGGCCAATTAACCTACAAACCAGCACATATTTCGAGTGTGGTAGGTAATCCAGAGCACCCGGAGAAAACCCACACAGTAACGGGGTGAACGTACAAACTCCGTGCAGATGGCACCCTCAGTCAGGATCGAACTCTGGTCTCTGGCGCTATAAGGCAGAAACTCTACCGCTGTGCCACTGTACAGCCCTAATTTCTTGCATCACTGGAATCCTTTTTCTCCAGAGATGCTGCCTAACCTGCTACTCCAGCACTTTGTGTCTATCTTATGTCAGTTTTTTAACTGTGACCCAAAGGGGTTGCAGACACATTTCCTGTTTGGTGATGTTTCCCCGTCGGACGGGAGGTGAATTCTTCCCACAGTACATCTTGCTCAGCAGCCACCTGCATCTTAACTGTTGGTCGCCACCACCCACTCGGCTGACATTAGGCTGGCACGTGGAGTTCCTGGGCCCAGACATGGTTCCTCAAGTCAGAGATATAGAAGTGCCCAAGGAGCAGCCTTGCCCCAAATGAGAGAAAGCAAGTGGAGAGAGATGGGTAGGAAGTGGAGGGAATGGAGGAATGGAATTCCAGAGGTGAGTGGAGGGTTAGAGTGGTGAAAGTGCGAAGAGGAAGGGCATTACTTGGAGTGGGCTGAGAGGGATGGGTTAATGGAAGTGGAGATTGAGAAGGAGATGGCTGGGGAAAAGAATGAGGGACTGGGGGAAAAGTTGTGGGAAAAGATACTAGCATCAACCTGCATAGAACTTGGCTACTCGATGGCATCTATCTATACCTGTTGAGTTAGTGCCTGGCATTTATTCTGGTTTTAATTGGGTAGTGATGTGCCAGCTTGGTTGAGTACTTTATCCAGGTCAAGATGATTTGCGAGCTAGTATTACCTTGCTAGCATGTAAGTAACATTTTAATATTAATATTTGGGTTGGGTCATGTCTGGAAAATATCTAATTAGGTCAGTTTTGGGATTGATTTCAATTTTGTACTAAAGTACAGCGAGTGATTGAATATAAAGACTGTGTGAAGTCAGAGTGCCTCTGCTTGCAGGAACCTGCTCAGAGTTTTCTCAAACTAGTTTTTGTTACATTTTTAAAATATTTATCATGCTGTGTTTCCCAATCCTCTTCCTGCTGATGCAACACTTTATTTTAGCGGATATTCATGTGAAAAAAACTGAACACACAACATAATAATCTCTCAACTGTAGAACGTAGATAACATTTCTAATCATTGATCACATTTATTGTAGAGAAATATTTTAAAAAGCACACTAAGGATTACCAGGATCAGGGCTGAGAAACACTGTAAAGAGAGTCAAGAGATAATTGTCATATGTTTTGGGAATGGTAAATTAAATTCTTGTCTCAGCTTCACAGGCATATTAATTAATACAATGCGCACCAATTAAATATACAATAAATTATCAGGGTCTGAAGAAGGGTCTCAACCCAAAATGTCACCCATTCCTTCTCTCATGAGATGCCGTCTGTCCCGCTGAGTTACTTCACAAGGTCACAGGGAAAAGGTACATAGAAACATAGAAACATAGAAAATAGGTGCAGGAGTAGGCCATTCGGCCCTTCGAGCCTGCACCGCCATTCGATATGATCATGGCTGATCATCCAACTCAGTATCCCATCCCTGCCTTCTCTCCATACCCCCTGATCCCTTTAGCCACAAGGGCCACATCTAACTCCCTCTTAAATATAGCCAATGAACTGGCCTCAACTACCTTCTGTGGCAGAGAATTCCACAGATTCACCAACAGAGAGTACAAACCCCTACAGACCGTAGCCATAGTCAGGGTCGAACCTGGGTCACTGGGGCTGCAAGGCAGAAACTCTACCCCTGCGCCACTGTGCCGCCCACATGAATGACATAAACTTGATATTTTTTAATTAAAAAATGTAAAATGTAATTTAAAAAAAAAAATCTAATTTAGAAATGAGACATTTGCAGTCCACGGTTTGTTAATGTTAATTCCTTTCTTCTTGGTATCTGCAGGACCTGGTGCTGACCTGTCATAACATTGCACTTTCCTTTGCATCGCTGATTGATGGCTACTCTCGCCTGACGACCGACTCACACCATTACTTGTGTCATGAGGTGGCTCCTCCGCGGGTTGTCCTGAGCATCACCAGCGGCATCCATGGGCCAATGCAGTAGGTGTCAGCTTCATTTTTTAATCATATCTTTTAGTTTTAGAGATAGATACAGCGTGGAAACAGGCCCTTCATCCCACCAGGTCCACGCTGACCATTGATCGCCCACATACTAGTTGCATGTGATCCCACTTTTGCATCCTACACACACAAAGGGCAAATTACTCAAGCAAATTAACCTACCAACCTGCACGCCTTTGGAATGTGGGAGGAAACCGGAGCACCCGGAGAAAATTCTGCTCTTATCGCTAATGAAAACCCAGGGAGAACGTACAAAGGCACACGGACAGCACCCGTAGTCAGGATTGAATCTCGGTCTCTGGCGTTGTAAGGCAGCAACTCTACCACTGCGCCACCGTGCTGTTAATATAATTTATGATTGTGTTAATGGAATTGGTCGACATTGGTGCTTTGCTGGAATTCCTTGCGTTTAAGTCGCCCTATGACAAGAGCCCCATTATGCAGTCCTGTTGGACATTCTCAGAAAGGATACTGCATATAATAGATGTAGAGAAAACCTTGCTGTGTGCTGGCTTGTCAAATAATTCAGAGTGGATGTGGTGAAATATAGAATGAGATGCATTATCATATGACTTGGAACATAGAACATCACAGGAACAGGCTCATCAGCCCACAATGTCTGTACTGAACGTCATACCAAATTAAACTCATCTTTATGTCCCTAGATGTGATCCATACTCTTCCATTCCCTGCAGATCCATGTGCATACCTAGAAGCATTTTAAATGCCATTATTGTACCTGCCTTGTTTTATTTATGTAGACATAAGAAACCGTATATGTTGGTTCACAAAACACGAGACACAGTGCTGGAATTACTTGGCCCAGCCCAAAATGTGGCCTATCTTTGTCCTCTAGAGATGCTGCCTGACCTGCACTTTGTGTTATTTTATTCATGTTGTGGCTGAGATGTAAAGATCAAAATGAAAGTGGACCTTCAATCTTTTGCTTCCCATCCCCACAGACCCCACTATGTCACCAACAAGCTGCGGAGAGAGGAGAACAAGGATGGGCTTTACGTGCTGCGATGGAGTGCGTTAGACTTCAACAAGATCATCATGACGGTTGTGAGCAAGGAGAAACCTGAGGTACGTGTGGTCATGAGTTCATAAGTGATAGGAGCAGAATTTAGGCCACTCGGCCCATCAAGTCTTCCCCGACATTCAATCATGGCTGATCTATATTCCCCTCTCAACCCCATTCTCCCCATAACCCCTGACACCCGTACGCTTGTGTGCTGTTTGTCCAGCTTGTGCATCAATTGGCATTCAATGTGTGGGTGTGAGATGATTCTCTGTGGAGTGGAAGACTTTCTCGACTGTTTCCACGTATACTTGAATGGCACATTGGGTCTGATTAGACTGTGCAAATGGCAGAGATGCTGAGGAAGAGGCTGGGTGACAGGTTAGAGTTGTTTTCTTGCCACTACTCACTCAGGCCAGCTGAGGACATGTTAGTCTGTTTTTCCCATTTATTCATGTTCTATGATGCTGCCTGACCCACTGAGTTACTGCAGCACTCTGTGTTCTATGCAAGATTTCAGCATTTGCAGTTCCTTGCGTCTGCATTTCAGGTCCTGATAGGAAATCCTCTGCAGACTTCCACCTCCCCATTGCCAACAGTGGTGTCTTGTAATTGAGTGCACGTGAGAAGCCTCGTCTGTTTATCAGTGATCAACACCAGGAGATTCTTTATCCACCTGGGACCCAAGAAGGAAATGGTCTCATGTCATTTTCTAGTAATGTTGTAGCTGTTGCTACAACAAGCAGCAGTTGGTAATGAGTAGCATTGGAAGGTGGGAACCAGGCCTGGAATAACTTGGAGACTTTTATAAATGAAAGCTATATCAACAATGGTCTGTTCGGTATGGATTTTAAAATCAAAATAATGGAAGAATTAGATTGAAGGATCAAAACCTTATACTGTATTAAAATAATTATTGAAGATCTGAGTTTTCTTCACCAACCCTCATAAGGATTTCATGGTTTTTAGTTGTATTTTTGCCATGTTTTTAAGTATTTAACTTTGGAAAAGTAGGAAGTCCATTTCATGCTGTGCCCGCGGTGTGATCTTACACATGAGGAAATGGGGCTTGAAGGGAGTGTAGGAAGGAACTGCAGATGCTGGTTTACACCAAAGGTAGATACAAAAAGCTGGAGTGACTCAGCGGGTCAGGCAGCATCTCTGGAGAAAAGTAATAGGTGACATTTCAGGTCATAAGTGATAGGAGTAGAATTAGATCATTCGGCCCATCAAGTCTACTCTGCCATTCAATCATGGCTGATCTGTCCCCATTCTCCTGCCTTCTCTCCATAACCTCTGACACCTGACTCCTGTCAGGAACAGAAGAACAGGAATCACACTTCTGTTCTGCTCTTCCTTTGCATTAAAGAATACATTGCAACATGTAGAGATGGTCATCAGATCTTCAGATTTAGGTTTATTATTATTGTCACCTGTACTGAGGTACAGTCCAAAGCTTTGCTTTCCAAATAGATCAGGTACACTATACATAAATAGAATCGTCAAACTTGATAGAACAAAGAGGAAGATACAGAGTGCAGAATATTGTTCTCAGCATTGTAGTGCAACAGTTCACAGACAAAGTCCAATGTCCACAATGGGGATAAAGGTGAATCAGACAGTACCCTAGTCTATGGATGTGCCGCTGAGAAGCCTGATAAGAGGGGAGGAAGCTGTTCCTGAGTCTGGTGCTGCACACGTTCAAGCTTC
This sequence comes from Malacoraja senta, assembly GCA_038087875.1. Classification (NCBI taxonomy): domain Eukaryota; kingdom Metazoa; phylum Chordata; class Chondrichthyes; order Rajiformes; family Rajidae; genus Malacoraja; species Malacoraja senta. Next base: position 2,658,388 of record CM075992.1, read on the forward strand.
TGTTCCTTCTGCTGGATGGGAGCAGGGAGAAGGAATGGAGACGATGAAACACTTTTCTCACAGAGAGTGGTGAGTCTGTGGAATTCTCTGCCTCAGAGGGCGGTGGAGGCAGGTTCTCTGGATGCTTTCAAGAGAGAGCTAGATAGAGCTCTTAAAAATAGCGGAGTCCAGGGATATGGGGAGAAGGCAGGAACGGGGTACTGATTGGGGATGATCAGCCATGATCACATTGAATGGCGGTGCTGGCTCGAAAGGCCTACTCCTGCACCTATTGTCTATTGTCTATTGTCTATTGAATAACTGGAGTGGGAAAGAAAGGAGAGGCAGGAGGGGTTGGGGTTAGGTGACGTTTCGCCCTGACTCGAAACATCACCTATCCATGTTTTCCAGAGATGGAGTCTGAAGAGGGTTCTTGACCCAGAAACGTCACCCATTCCTTCTATCCAGAGATGCTGCCCGTCCCGCTGAGTTACTCCGGCTTTTGTGTCCTTCTCCAGAGATGCTGGCTTGACCCACTCAGTTACTCCAGCACTTTGTGTCTTTTTTTGTTGTTGTAACCAGCACCTGCAATTCCTTGTTTCTACCACCTCCAGAGAATTGGACACCCAGCTTTTTTTTAAATAGGGAAAGTACTTCATTTTGGTCTATATGTATGTTTCACTTTTGGTGGTAATCCTTTGTTTCTCTTTCAGTATGAAGTGTTTCGAGCTGCTGGAGGACTTCAGGGCATCAAGCAGTTTCAGATCGAGAGGAAGGCTCCAGATGCATTTGTGCTGCAGGGCTGGGAGCGATCCTTCCCCAGTGTTAAGGAGCTGCTCGGGAGCCTGAAGGGATGCATGCTAAAATCGGGGAAGGAAAGCTACGTGGTCCACAAATGTTGCCCCCCTCTGCCACACGGTAAGGACACGGTAAGAGTAAAAACTCTGCCGAATCATTTGGAAAATGTTTAAATTTGTTTGCACGGTTCCCTGACCTCCTCTCTCCCTGCCATCCCCAACCCTTATTTCATTTATTTTACTTCAAGTAACCCTTCCACCCCCTCTCTCTCCATCCCTCGCCTACCCTGGTCGTTGTACTAGTTTTGCTGTTGTCCTGTCCTCGTTATCTCCAATCCCACAGCCAACAATGGACCATTGTGGGCTCTGCATTTCATTGATTATCAGGGCATTTTGCACGTCTTCCATTCATTTGTCCTAAGTATCGTCTATATCTCTCGTTCCTCTCTCCCCTGACTCTCAGTCTGAAGAAGGATCTCGACCCGAAACGTCATCAATTCCTTTTCTCCAGAGATGCTGCCTGACCCGCTGAGTTACTCCGGCATTTTATGTCTGTCTTCTCCTTATCAGATACCGGATCAGAGCAGCAGGAAACACTGTTAGCGGAGAGAGATGAAAACTGAGCAAAGGAAAAGACGCAACTCCTTTCTTGTAAAATGCTTAGAATGTTGTTGCATAAATGTTGACCAGCTCCACTCTTTTTTTGCTTTCAGAATTCTCCAATTTATTGATAACAAGAAACACCAAAGATACCGAAATTCGACCTCTTACAGCCCAGTTAAATCTGAGCCAGCTCAGCTTCCACCAGATACGGAAGGAGGAAATAATTCAGGTGTGTGCGTTCAAATTTACTTGTGCAATGTTTTGCCGTGCTTTTGGTTGAACCAATAATATGCGATTTGATTGGGATTTTCTCCATTCACTCGTCTTCAAAAGAATTGAACCCAGGTTGTTTAAAAGTACCGATGGGGTGGATGGCGTGAGGGTTACTTACGCTGGAGAATCTGGGGGGTGAGGGAGGGGTGGATCACCATTGACCAGAAACTCAAGTAGACCAGCCATATACATGTGAAGATAGACACACAATGCTGGAGTAACTCAACCAGACAGGCAGCATCTCTGGTTAGAAGGAATGGGTGACGTTTTGGGTCCACACCCTTCTTCATCGGTCTGAAGAATGGTCTCGATCCAAAACACTACCCATTCCTTCTATCCAGAGATGCTGCCTGGCCTGTCCTGCTGAGTTACTCCAGCATTTTGTGTCTGTATTCGGTGTAAACCAGCATCTGGAGTTCCTCCCTGCACACTCCTAGCCATACTCATGTCATGGCTACAGGACCAGGTCAGATACTTGACCTGCTGTGTGGGTGCCTGGTCACTCGCTTCCTGACACCCCAAGGCCTTTCCACATCGACAACGAGCCTGCTGGAAGGCTCCTCGTGTGTGTGGATCTCTACTGTTCCAGCAACAGTTAGGCTGCACAGTGGTGATAGCGCCAGAGACCCGGATTCAACCCTGGCCACGGGCATGTGTGGGAGTTTGCACATTCTCCCTGTGACCGCAAGGGTTTTCTCCGGTTTCCTCTCCCAACCAGAGACCCAACCAATTAACCTGCAACCTAAAGACGTGCAGGTTAATTGGTTTCTGTAAATTGGTCCCTAGTGTATGGGGTCAGAACTAGTGTATGGGTGATCGCTGTGCAGGTGAACATTTTCATTTACTCAAAAGAGCAGGTGGATGTGGTTCATTTAATTTCCATCTGAAACGAGTCCTCATTGCTGCACTGATATCTCATTCTCTGCTGATTTTCTCAAAGGCCAATCACCTTGTTTTGTCTGAGGATATTCCGGTTCCACAATAACATAATTGTGCAATATGTCCAATGTGGAAATGGTTCAAGTTCAAGTTCAAGTCATGTTCAAGTTCAGGTCAAGTTCAGGTCAAGTTCAAGTTAACATTGATTGTAACATGCACCAATTAAGATACAGTGATATTTGAGTTACCATACAGCCAAACAAGTAACCCTAGAAAACCTTCATGAATTTGTTAGAATACAGGAACAGTATTTTGCGTGGCACAGTGGCACAGTGGTAGAGTTGCTGCCTTGCAGCGCCAGAGACCATGGTTCGATCCTGACGATTGGGGTGCTGTCTATACAGAGTTTGTACGTTCTCCCTGTGACCACATGTGTTTTCACTGAGTACTTCGGTTTCCTCCCCCACTCCAAAGACCTACAGGTTTGGAGGTTAATAGGCTTTGGTAAAATTGTAAATTGTCCCTAGTGTGTAGGATAGTGCCAGTGTACGGGGTGATCGCTAGTTGGCATGGACTCAGTGAGCCGAAGGCCATGTTTCCGCCCTGTATCTCTAGAGTCTAAAGGAAAGAATGTTAAAAGTCTCAAATACAGTCTGGTCAGGTCAGTACACCAACACATTATGTCACAAAGTCATCAAACAAATGGATCAACAGAGCAATAAGAATTTAAAATTGCAGCCAAAACTCTCCAGTGATATATTTTTGCGTTTGTTTCCAGGAGCATCATTTGGGACGAGGAACCAGGATGAATATCTACGTTGGTAGATTTTGTATCCAAGAGGAGGAGGAGGATGAGGATGAGGAGGAGGAAGAGATGAACTCCAGTGGACAGAGGCACAGTGAAGCAAGGGATATTCGTGTGGTGCTGAAAGTGCTGGACCCCAGTCACAGGGACATAGCGCTGGTGAGCAAAGCAAAAAGGAATGTCCTGCACTTGCATCTGTAAACTGCTAAACTACAGAGGCACAAGGAACTGCAGATTCCAGTTCACACAAAAAAAAGCCACAAAGTGCTGAAGTAACTCAGCGGAACAGGCACCATCTCTGGAAAACATAGATGGGTGATGTTTTGGGTCAGGACCATTCTAAAGGAACTTTGTGCGTTTATCTGCAAAACTGCATGAAATATAATTCAAAGGAGGAAGTGCTCGTGTGGGAAGGAACTGCAGATGCTGGTTTACACCGTAGATAGACCCAAAATGCTGGAGTAACTCAGCAGGACAGGCAGCATCTCTGGAGAGAAGGAACGGGTGACGTTTTGGGTGTCTGAAGAAGGGTCTTGACATCAAAATCAAGTACAATAGATAGAACAAAGGGGAAGATACAGAGTGCAGAATGTAGTTCTCAGCATTGTAGCGCATCAGTTCCAGAGACAACCCAATGTCCACAATGGGGGTAGAGGTGAATTAGCTTATGGAAGGACTGTTCATGTCTGATAACACAGGTTATCCAGGTGATAACCAGTTCCTGAATCTGGTGATGTGCACTTACAAGCTTCTGTACCTTCTGCCGGACAGGAGCGGAGAGAAAAAAGAATGACTGGGGTGGAGCCCAAGACTAATAGGGAAGTTGTTATGTTCTTGCTGGCTGTTAAGAGCACTGAGATTTAGGCACAAACTCGGACAAGGAGTTGCAATATAGTCAAAACCCCAAGGAATAAAACTGACCCTCCAATGTTAGGATACAAAATAAACACCATGGTAAGCTTTAATAATCCCAGCTCCCCAGGTATATTCATGGTAAATAGGTCAATCAGCATATTTAACTTGAAACATTTTGGGATCGTTAGTCTGGCAAATATTTGCACCCTAAATTACAATATCGACAATGGAACGAATAAACTTCTAGCTGTTAATCTTATCCCGACCACAGCTGTATGCCAAGTAAGCTGGTCGAGACAAAATATTATTACTGAAAATGCCATTCGATTTGGAGCAAGTGAGTTTGTCGCCCATCCATGTCTCCCGAGATGCTGCCTGACCCACTGAGTTACTCCAGCACTTTGTGTTCTCCGCAGGATTCCTGCATCTGCAGTTCCTTGTGTCTGAAGATAGACACAAAATGGTGGAGAAACTCAGCGGGACAGGCAGCATCTCTGGAGAGAAGGGATGGGTGACGTTTCAGGTCAAGACCGATGCCAGGGAGTTCAGCTTCAATCTGCTGAATTGCCATCTTGTGTAACTGGGGTTTTGATAACGTGTACTCCGATAATTTATGTTCCAGCAGCCGTGATCTTGTGACACCCGGATTATTTGCCACGTGTGATTCACATCATTTATTTTTGTCCCTTTGCAGGCATTCTTCGAGCTGGCAAGTCTGATGAGTCAGATTTCACACGCTCACTTGGCCTTTGTGCATGGAGTCTGTGTGCGAGGCTCAGAAAGTAATTGGCATCTTTATTTCACTCTGTGTATTTCACTGTCTGGTTTTGTTTATGAACCTGCTTTGTTGTGACGATAGAATACGTCGACTCTCCTCACCCGCATTCGTGTGGTTCTCCAATACCTGCTTCCTAATCTGTCCCGTGCTTTTTGGAGAAATAAGATTGAAACAGAAACCCATCCTTGAAGAGACAAAAGATATATGTATAGTCTGGTGTCTTTTATTGTTCTTCCTGTAAACTATGGTCCCCCTCCCTTTCTTGGCTTGGGTGGCAAACTGGAATCTCTTCCACTCTGTATGCTGCTGTCAGCAAAATTAATGGGAGCTGACCTTTGAAGCAAAAACAGGAAACACTTAACAGGTCGGGCAGCATCTGTGGAAAGGGAAGCAGAGTTAACACTTCCGCTTGAAGACCACCACTTCAGAACCATTAACAGTACATTGAATTCAGTTTCTCTTTCTACACGTGCTCCATGACCTGCTGAATGTTTCCAGTATTTTTTGTCTTTGTTTTAGATTTCCAGCACTTGCAGTATATCATGAGCTGACCTCTGTAATTTTACCCAGTCAGTCTGGCTTCAAACATCCTACCAGGTTAGACTCGGGGTCGTGGTCTATAAAGAGACCTTAGCGCTCATTGTGTTTAAGAAGGAACTGCAGATGCTGGAAAATCGAAGGTAGACAAAAGTGCTGGAGAAACTCAACAGGTGCAGCAGCATCTATGGAGCGAAGGAAATAGGCAACGTTTCGGCCCGAAACGTTGCCTATTTCCTTCGCTCCATAGATGCTGCTGCACCCGCTGAGTTTCTCCAGCACTTTTGTCTACCTTAGCGCTCATTGTTTTAGTTTAGCTCAGTTTTGAGATACAGTGAGAAGCCCACCAAGTCCATGCCGACTTTGGAGTGTGGGAGGAGCTGTTGTGAGGCAGCAGCTCTACTGCTGCGCCACCGTGCTGCTCCTCTGGCAAGCTTCATCTCAAACAGTTACTGATTAACACCGGGCAGCACAGTGGTGCAGCGGTAGAGTTGCTGTCTTACAGAGCCACAGACCCGGGTTCCATCCTGACTACGGGTGCTGTCTGTACGGAGTTTGTACGTTCTCCCCATGACCTGCGTGGGTTTTCCGCGGGAGCTCCAGTTTCCTCCCATACCCCAAAGCCGTACGGATGTGCAGGCTAATTGACTTGGTAAAATTGTAAATTGTCCCTACTGTGTAGGATAGTGTAAGTGTGAGGGATCGCTGGACGACGCAGACTTGATGGGCTGAAGGGCCTGTTTCCGCGCTGTATCTCTAAACTAAACTAAACTAATGCCGCATTCCATCTGCGCCCAGAGTCTGAATGACATAATAGCTTGTTGCAAATAATTCTATTTAGAATCTATTTTTATCTACCTGGACCTCTATGGGGGAAAGTGAGGGGGAGGTAGGTTCGCTCCACACTCATCTTGCTGCCGCACAATTTGGCACCAGAGAAGATATGAAGCTGTGAGCCGTCTTTGGAGAGGATGCGATGGATAGTGTGTGGGTAGGTGAGAAGGATCGAGGTTGCTGGGTGAGGGGGCGATGAAGGTTCGATTGAGGGTACGAGGAAGTTAAGGTGGGGAGGAGTGAAGAAACACAAGTATAGTATCGCCAGAAAACAAGTATGATTGTTGTGTTTTGTAGTTGGGAAGTCCACATGAAAAGAAAGAACGGAGACAGCGCTTTGTGCCTTGGTTCACATTTAATGGCCTGTTCTGTTCACACAATGTCAATACGTCCTGCACTTAATTGGCATGTCACAACAACAGTCTCCAAATATGATAATACAACAGTGATGTTGTCTTGGACATTGTGCGGCCAACTCTTTGGTTCTTTTTCTTTGTTTCTCACCCCTCCAAACCTATTCCCCACCCTCTCTCCATCTCTCCCTCTCACACTCCTGTCTGCCCCAACCTTGTTGCAGGTCAATAATCACTTTCCTACATTGCAGATATAATTGTGGAAGAATATGTGGAATTCGGACCACTGGACGTAATGTTGCGGAAGGAGAAAGGGAAGATGAGCCCAGGGTGGAGTCTGACAGTCATTCAGCAGCTTGCAAGTGCACTCAGCTATCTGGTACGCATCAGTACTTCATCCACTTCACGGTGAACGCCTCCACATAGATTCAAAGACAATCTGTTTTCATAACGGTCCATACATTACACCAATTGCTCACAATCTTTTCCATTCATGGCCAAAAATTAATCAAATATGTGGACTTGAGCCATCTCTTTTTAAGATTGCATGATAAATGAATTGATAATTTTGCCAAAATGATTTCATGTTCATGTGATAGGAGCCAGAATTAGGCCCATCAAGTCTACTCTGCCATCATGGCTGATCTTTTTCTTTTTCTCACAGAGAGTGGTGAGTCTGTGGAATTCTCTGCCTCAGAGGGCCGTGGAGGCAGGTTCTCTGGATACTTTCATGAGTGAGTGAGATAGGGCTCTTAAAAATAGCGGAGTCAGGGGATTATGGGTAGAAGGCAGGAACGGGGTACTGATTGGGGATGATCAGCCATGATCGCATTGAATGGCGGTGCTGGCTCGAAGGACCGAATGGCCTGCTGCACCTAATGTCTATTGTCTATTGATCTATCTTTCCCTATTAACCCCATTCACCTGCCTTCTCCCTGCAACCCCTGATACCCGTACTAATCAAGAATCTATCTACCTCTGCCTTAACAATATCAATTGATTTGACCTCCACAGCCTCCTGTGACAATGAATTCCACAGATTCACCACCCTCTGACCCAAGATATTTGTGTTTCCAAATCATTTAATGTAGGCTTTGCAGCTTTTTAGTGCAGAAAAGGAAAGCATTAAATAAAAATCCAATTAAATTTTTGAAAACAGTATTAAAGCATGAAATGACATTATTTTTGGACCCTCTCACAGTCCAGTTTCAAGCCTGTTGTCGGCTGATTTTTGGGCTGTGGCCCTCGGTTGGGATCCAGCACATTACAACCCAATTTAAATGAACACGACAGTGGAAGTTGAATATATCTGTTCTTGCGCTGAGAACAACGTTTGGTTCCCAAACTCTGAGGACCTGTGGTTTGACTTCTGTTTCCTCTTATATCCCTCAGGAGGACAAAAACATGGTGCACGGTAACATTTGCTGCAAGAATGTCCTTGTTGCCAGGAAAGGGCTGGAGGAGGGCAGCAGCCCTTTCATCAAAGTCAGCGACCCAGGCATCAGCTTCACTGTGCTCTCTCGAGAAGGTCAGTCCGTGCATTTCAGGAAGCATGATTACTACTTGGTGTGGCTGAAACGTCAACTTGAGTCTGAAGAAGGGTCTCGACCCGAAAAATCCCCTATTCCTTTTCTCCAGAGATGATGTCTGAACAGGGTTCCTGCATCCTCTCAGCCTCGTGTTGACACGATATCTCAAGTTTTTAAATTCAGTTTCAGTTTAGTTTATTGTCACGTGTACCAAGGTACAGTGAAACGTTTTTGTTGCGTGCTATCCAGTCAGCAGAAAGACAATACATGATTACAATCGAGCCATTTACAGTGTGTAAATACAGTGTGATAAGGGAATAACGTTTAGTGCAAGGTAAGGCCAGTAAAGTCTGATCAAGGATAGACCAAGGGTTACTAAAGAGGTAGATAGTAGTTCAGTACTTATCTTACTCTGTTTTCAAATCCCCTCAATCAACATTTTTTATTTTAACATTTATTTTTTTAATTAATACTTTTATTAGAAGCAGTGTACAGTAATATAAACCGCGGCATATGACAAAATATATTTATTGTACATCTTCCATTTTAATTTTAACAAAAAAGAAATAGAACAAGAGAGAAAGAGCGAGAAAGAAAGAAAGTGAAAGAAATAGTGAATGTGTAAACCCCTAAACTACCAAATGGTGCAGTCCAGGAGTGAATAAGTAAAAGCCTAAAAAAGAATAAGAAGGCAAAAACGAAGAATAATAAAGAAGAAGAAAAAAGTGTTGATATACCTGCTTCATTTCTCACCACACCCATCACCCTGTCCATGCATCGGTTTAATTCCAGAATTGTGTTGCACCATACTATACTTGTAATGAACTCAATCAACATTTAACACTAATGTATACACACTGGGGACAATTTACAATGATACCTCTCCAGTTAACCTACAAATCTGTACGACTTTGGAGTGAGGGAGAAAATCCACGGTGCAGACAGCACCCGTGGTCAAGATGGAACCCGGGTCTCTGGTGCTGCAAGGCAGCAACTCTACCGCCTGCGCCACCGTGCCGTTAGTTAGTTCCCTTGACATTAATGTCCTCCATATGATCACTCCCTTGCTAAGCACCTTCAAATGTTTTGCTTCATTGAAGGAATTTTGTAAATCTAAATTATGCAGGAACTGCAACAAGAGAACAAGGTAACAGGTAGGATGGCCAGTTAGATGGGAAACTCAACTGTAAACATATCTCGTATGTGTCCGCCTGCAACTGGTCCAAAACGCCGCAGCGAGACTCCTGACGGGCACCCGAAAAAAGGACCACATCACCCGATCCTGGCCTCTCTCCACTGGCTCCCTGTGCGGTTCCGTATACACTTCAAGATCCTCCTCCATGTCTACAAAGCCCTCAATGGGCTTTGTAGCCCCCATCTACATAAAAAGTCTTCTCACCCACTACTCCACCTCCAGGCCCCTCAGATCGGCCGACTTGGGGTTGCTGAATATCCCACGGTCTAGGCATAAGCTCAGGGGCGACCGCGCCTTTGCGGTTGCAGCCCCTAGACTGTGGAACAGCATCCCCTTTCCCATCAGAACTGCCCCCTCTATCGACTCTTTTAAGTCAAGATTAAAAACTTATCTATACTCCCAAGCCTTTCCTGACGTCCTCTGAGTGAGGGCTACATGTATATATGTATGTAGTTTGTTTTGTTTATGCTATTCTTATAACAAATGTAAAGCACTTTGGCCAACGAGAGTTGTTTTTTAAATGTGCTATATAAATAAATGTGACTTGACTTGACTAAACATAAACTCAGTGAGCTCACTACCACCTCTTCACTCCCCTTTGACTGCCTTCCCGTAAGATAGACACAGTTGGATTTTAATTTTAGTTTTGGAGATACAGCGTGGAAACAGGCCCTTCAGCCCACCGAGTCTGTGCCGATCAACAATCACCCATACACTAGTTCTATCCCACACACTAGGGACAATTTACAGAAGTCAATTCACCTACAAACCCGCCGTCTTTGGAGTGTGTGAGGAAACCGGAGCACCCGGAGAAAACAGGGAGAATGTACAAGCTCCGTACAGACAGCACCTGCCATCAGGATTGAACCCGGGTCTCTGGTGTTGTAAGGCAACAACTGTACCGCTATGCCACCCCGTTAACCTGAGGATGTGGATTTAATATATGTACTATAACAAAGGGTTAAATGGGAAGGTCTTGGTGGAGCAATTTGAGAAACTCCTCCTTTTTACCAATCTTTGGCTTCCTAGAGCGTGTGGAGCGAATTCCTTGGATTGCCCCAGAATGTGTCCAGACCGTCAACAAATTAAGCCTGGGTGCCGACAAGTGGAGCTTTGGAACAACCGTGCTGGAGATCTGCTGCAGTGGAGATGTTCCACTGAAGGAACGAACTCTGTCAGAGGTAAATTGCAACCTAAGCCTGGGTTGGTGCATTGTGGAGGGAGAGAACAAGCGAGGGCTGACCTGCAACACATAACTGAAGCACTAGCTGGCCACGGTAAAGCAGGAAAGGGAAGTTAGGCTTTAACTTAAGTTTTAACTTTAAGCCTGACGAAGGGTTTCGGCCCGAAATGTCACCTATTTCCTTCGCTCCATAGATGCTGCCGCACCAGCTGAGTTTCTCCAGCACTTTTGTCTACCTTCGATT
>CM075992.1:2669431-2701364 GCA_038087875.1 Malacoraja senta
GCGGTGAGTTTCTTTACCTTTGATCTCCGCTGTTGTGGTTGATGCCCGTTCTGAATAAGCTCCTGTCTCACGGGTCAAGTTACTGTGAGGTTGGTATGCTTGCCTCATTCACAGCAGATGTCTGGTTACTGGGCAGAGTGATTCTGAAATCAGTGTTTCTGAGCTAGATTCGATCTGGGGCATAAAATAATACACAAAGGAACAGGCCCTTCAGCCCACAATCTCACACCGAACACAATACCACGGTAAACTAATCTGCCTGCATATCCCTCCATTCCCTGCGTATACATGTTCCTATCTAAAAGCATTGTAAATGCCACTATCGTATCCGCTTAACCCCACAACGCTGGCAGTGCCTTCCAGACACCCGCCACCCTCTGAACAAAATACTTGCCTTGCCCATCTCCTTTAAACTTTCCCCATCTCACCTCTTTCCCCAGCTCTCCCCGCCCATCCCTGGGACAATCCGATCACCTCTCACTGTTTATACTGCCTGCATACAAACCTCTCATCCGCAAGATCAAACCTGCAATAAGGACGGTCAAAATATGGCCCGAGGACGCCACCCTACAACTCCAGGACTGCTTTGATCGCACCGACTGGGACCTGTTTGCACAACAGGCTACCAGTGATACAGAGGTAGACTTGGAGGAGTACACATCCAAAGGACAAAGGACATTTATTGTCACGTACACCAATTGGTGTAGTGAAATTTGACTTGCATGCAGCACACAAATAAAGATAACATTAAAGAATTTAACAATAAACATAAAACATCTCCCCACAATGGTTCCCACTGTGGGGGAAGGCGGCAAAGTCCAGTCCCATCCCCAGTTCACCCATAGTCGGGGCCTATTGAGGCCTCTGCAGTCGCCGATACGGCAGCCCGATGCTTCAGGCCCTCTCGCCGGATGATGAAATTCTGGCGTCGGGTGAACACTCTCGGCGGCCCGGAGTGTCTGGAGCGGCCGCTACCTCCCGGGAGACCACGGCTCCCGAAGTCCACGAGCCGCGCTGGTCGGAGCTCCGACTCTGGCGACTTCGTCGTGAGATCCCAGGCTCCGCGGTGTTTAAAGCTCAGCGCCGCCCGCGGCTGGAAGCTCCACAGACCGCAGCTCCGCGATGTTGGAGCCGGCGGTCACAGCACTCCGGAGCTTACTGCACGGCAACCCGGGTAAGGCATCGCCCGCTCCGCGATGGTGCTTCAGCGCTGTGCCGCTGCCGAAGCTGAAGTCCTGGCCAGTCCCGGCAGGAAAACGCCGCTCCAGTCTGCCCGTAGGCCGCGAGGAAGGGGCGAAGATACAGCTCGGAGAAAAGCCGCAACTCCGACCAGGTAGGTACTGAGAAAATAGTTTCCCCCTTTCCCCCACCCCCCACATAAAAAGACTAAAAGACCTCCAAAACAAACACTTTTAACTAACTAAAAATAAAAAAGGGGTGAAAAGACTAACAGCTGCCATACTCGACGGCGCCCCATTATCCACTGTGCTCTCCTACATCAACTGCTGTGTGGAGACTGTCACAGTGGACAAGCAAATAAAGATGTTCCCAAACCGGAAACCCTGGATGAACAAGGAGGTTCAGGATATGCTAAGGGCACGCAACAATGCCTTTAAATCCAGGGATACTTCTGCTTACAGTGCGGCCAGGTCGAACCTGAACAGAGGCATAAAAAAGGCCAAAGACATCCACATGCAAAGGGTAGAAGACTACTTCAACACCGCGGACACCAGAAGCATGTGGCAGGGTGTCAGGGACATCACCGACTACAAGAGCAGCCCCGCCTGCCCCCACGGTGATATCACACTGGCCAACGAACTAAACGCCTTCTTTGCCCGGTTCGAAACTGGCAACACCACCAGGAGTGGAATAACCCCGGCCATGGCGGAGGGACAGGCCTTAACACTGAGCACCCAGGAGGTACAGTGCGCTCTGCGTAGGATCAATCTACGCAAGGCTGCAGGCCCGGATGGAGTCCAGGGAAGGGTACTAAAGGACTGTGCTGTACAGCTGGCGGAGGTATTCACGAGAATCTTCAATCTGTCTCTATCTCTGGCAACGGTCCCCAAGTGCCTGAAAACAGCCACCATAGTGCCGGTGCCGAAAAAGTCCAAAGTCACCAACCTGAACGACTACCGCCCGGTTGCCCTAACTCCAATCCCAATGAAGTGCTTCGAAAGGCTGGTCCTCTCCCATATCAAATCCAGCATCCCTGCCTCACTGGACTCCCATCAATTTTCATACAGGGCAAATAGATCAACTACTTCCCTCCGGCAGACGTTACAAGGCCTTCTACACCCGAACCTCCAGACTCAGAAACAGCTTTATTCCAAGAGCTATAGCGGCTCTGAACCGGCCCTGCTGAGTGCCCCCCCCACCCACCCCCCCTGGACAGTCTCCCTCGGATGGTCACGTCACTCAGCTTGCTTATTTATTTATTTTACTTTTCTTGTGCATCGGTGGAGCTGCATACTAAATCTCGTTGCACTGACGTGCAATGACAATAAAAGATATTATTATTATTATTATTATTAAAGCCACGCCCTCTGGTCTTTGATTTTTCCACCCTGGCGGGGGGGAAAGGGTTCTGACTGTCTGCCCTAACTATGCTTCTCACTTGAATATTAAAACACTTGACAGGCTCTGCAGTGAATGTTATACTTACCGAAGGCCTGGGACATCAGTGCAGGAAATGGATTGTGCTCTGCTTGATTCCCCGGTGTCAGCATGGTGTAGGTTTATAGGTTAATTGGCTTTGGCAAGTTGTAAAATTGTCCCTAGTGTGTGTAGATTAGTGTACGGAGTGATTGCTGGTCAGCGTGGACTTGGTGGGCCGAAGGGCCCGTTTCCGCGCTGTATCCCTAAAGTAAAGAGAGTCATAGAAACTCACAATACAAAGCCAGCTCCTTTGACCCAACCTGTCCATGCTAACCAAGACGCCTCATGCAAGTTAGTCCAATTTTACCTAGTGTTTGGCCCATATCCATTTAACCCTTTCCCATACATGTACCTGCCCAAATGTCTTTTAAATGTTGTTAAAGTACCTGCCTCAACTATTTCCTCTGGCAGCTCATTCCATATACCAACCATCGTCAGAGTGAAAAATTTGCCCCTCGGGTTCCTATTAAATCCTTTCTCCTCTCACCTTAAACCTGTACCCTCTGGTTCTTGATTCCCCAACCACGGGGGAAAAGATTCTGTACATTCACCCCTATGGGACTGAGCCTGTTGGTTCTGGCCTGGACAAAATGTGTGGGAAGAAACTGCAGGTGCTGATTTACACCGACAACGGAAACAAAAGGCTGGAGTAACTCAGCGGGTCAGGCGGCATCTCTGGAGAAAAGGAATAGGCGACATTTCTGGTTGAGACCCTTCTTCAGGCCTGGCCTGGTACTGGCCTATATCATTATGGTGAGGTTATGGTGATGTTACGGGCACTTCTCTTGGCATTGGCCTCTGATCTGGAGTGATTTATATTTGACCAGGAATGGAAATCCCAGCATAGGCTGTCGCAGTGCATCTCTGTGCTCACATCCCTAGGCTGGTGTGTATCACAGAAGCACTCTGCAACGTAATCAGACATTGCGGTGAATGGATTCATACACAAGGCAGACATACCAACCTTAATTACATTGAATTATGACACCTTACTCCCACCCTCAGCATATACTTTGCCAGTGCATGCTCCAGGGTATAGGATGAATGGGCCGTTCACTGGTAAGTGGAACCTGTTTGTGATGTCTTCTGTAAGACCGTTGTGACTAGCACATTGAATACACGTCCGACATCTTGTAAGAAGGAATTTAATCTGCACAACCTGGAAACTTATAGAAGCTCACTTGACCACAGTCACATTTGCCAGCTTCAGCTTTTGGCCTCAAGGGGCACTGGCATTTATATTACATATACATCACACTGTTGGGGAGTAGATAGAGATATAGCAGGAAACAAGCCCTTTGGCCCACCAAGTCTATGTTGACCATCCCACTTTTGCACCCATCCCCTGCACACTAGGTGCAGTTTATAGAGGCCAATTAAGCTACAAACCTGCACATATTTGGGATGTGGGTGAAAATCGGGGCACTGAGAGGAAATCCATGCGATCACAAGGAGAATGTGCAAACTCCACACAAAGACACCCAAGGCCAGGATGGAACCCGGGGCTCTGGCGCTGTGAGGCAGCAACTTTCCCGACTGTGCTGCCCAGTCTGAAGCCGGGTGATTGAAGGGGAGATGGGTGGAAGCACACGGTGGTTTAAATAATTTTGCTTCATTTCAGGGCCATTTTGGTAAGGTGGGTCTGTATCACTACGACCCATTCAACGATGGCACGGGGGAAATGGTGGCAGTGAAATCGCTGAAGTCGGACTACAGCGAGGAACTCCACACGAGCTGGACCCGAGAGATCGAGATTTTGAAAACTCTCTACCACGACAACATCGTCAAATACAAAGGAAGCAGCAGTGAGCAAGGTAATAGAACAAGTGGGGATCATTGATGGGCCATTGCGCTCAGCTTTACTCTCTACGCCAGTTCCATCAAATCTCAATGCCCAGAGTGCAGTGAGGCTGAGGAATAATTGCTTTCCACGCTGTATCTCTAAAATAAAGAAAAAACTAATCGGAAGTGAGTGCACAACTGCCGGTCTTTAACAAATGTCTGCACTCATTGTGTTCTCAGGAGGGCAGATTATACAACTGATCATGGAGTACCTGCCGCTGGGCAGTCTGCGGGACTATCTACCAAAGCACCACGTGGACCTCGGACATCTTCTCTTGTTCGCACTGCAGATTTGTCAGGTAACACAAGACTCACGTGCACGGTTTGTTCTGGTCGAATTATTTAAGCATCCCATATCCCTTTTTAACAAAAATAAGGTTACTACAAGTTCAGAAGACAACTAGTACCCTATTCCAAGGAAATGTCAATCCAAAATAAGACATAGAAGCAAATATCAATTCAAACCCATCAGGCTATTAAACACTGCAACCTCCAAATAGCCTCCAAATTATATAGACGTGGGGACATTATTTTTGACTTTGCACTAATTTTGTCGATTTATTTTCTGTTATATATACTGAATAAATACCGTTACTATAATTAATATATACTGAACGTTGTTTTGTTGTTTAGTATGGGTTTTACAGAGTACAATGTTTACATATATTTTGTGTTGCTGCAAGTAAGAATTTCATTGTTCTGTTTTGGGACATATGACAATAAACACTAGGCAGACACAAATGCCGGATTAACTCAGCGGGTGAGGCAGCATCTATGGAGAGAAGGAATTGGCGATGTTTCGGTTCGAGACCCTTCTTCAGACTTCTTGACTCAAGCCCTTCCAGTGCCCAGCAGTCCAGGACAGTGGCCTTCATGCCTGGGTGTTTCTGTATTACATTGGGGTGATGTGCTGCCCTGTAAATATGTCCAGAGCACATAGAGCAATCAAACCATCAAGCTTTGCTCTTGTAGTTTTGGACGCAATGTCTCGATGAGATTTCCGTCACCATTTGCTGAACATGAGGGGAAGACAGTCCATCACAGACCTTGGGCCTTATCAGGATCACCTGAAGCCCTCTGTACAATGGATGTTTACCCTATTCAGAAAGGTTATTTCCAACTCCAAAGGGAGTTGAACAACAGAGTTTTCAATGCTGGTTGAAACCTTGGACCGTACATTTTCTAATCATTGATGGAACGTGGGTGCTGCTGGTAAGGTCAACGTTTATTGCCAATCGGTAATTGACATCATTAGTTCTGTTGAGCCACAGCCTTGACCTTCTGCACACCATGTGGTGAAGGTGCTGCCACTGTGCAGTTGGGGCAGGACATCCTAAATCTTGCAGTGGACGAATGGCAATATATTTTCAAATTGTATTAATTGCAGTAGGCTTTGCTCTAGATCCGGGAGTGTATGAACCATAGGCATATTGTGAGACCAAGAGTGTTGGAACGGAAGTGTTCTGAGCATGGATTGCTTGGTGGGCCACTAATTTGTAACACTGGCTTCATAGATGGAATGAAACTTGAAAATACATCCCAATGGTCCCTGCTCAAGCTGGGACAATTCTGATGAGAGTAAAGAGAATACTACCAAAACCAATACATTTATCAAATGCTTTTATCCCTTCATGATAGCTTTAGTCTGAAAATCTCGTCTTTATCCTCAGACAAAAAAGAATACATTTAGTGAGCAATGAATGAAGTTTGTATTTTTTTTACAACACATGAAAAGAACAAAGGTTCAACAAGTAAAAGATTAATTTTAAATGTATTTCTGTAATTTAAACATTGCATTAAAAAAACCTGAAGTATCCAAAAGGGACTCCTAGCTAAAATTGATTTATAGTTAGAAATCACAACGGTGTTATTATTTCCACTGCCCCAGCTTCAGAAGCAGGTCCCAGCATATCTGCTACGATGTTTCAATTGGTGGAGATGGAGATGTTCAGCAGTTGAACCAAGTGGTCAGGCCCCTGACTCCTGCTCTTTGTCTACAATTCAGGGCATGAACTACCTCCAGTCCCAGCGCTACGTGCACCGCGACCTAGCTGCAAGAAACGTGCTGGTGGAAAACAAGAACTTGGTGAAGATCGGCGACTTTGGGCTGGCGAAAGCCATCCCCGAGAATCAGGACTATTACCGGGTTAAGGACGATGGAGACAGCCCTGTGTTTTGGTGAGCTCTTGCACAACAACAGTGCGAGCCCTGAAGTGGCTGGCTGCTTCAGTTAAGAATGTGGATTACACGCAGGTCATGGGTACAGACAGCACCCGTAGTCGGGATCGAACCCGGGTCTCCGGTGCTGCATTCGCTGTAAGGCAGCAACTCTACCGCTGCGCCACCGTGACCGCCCTTCTGCAGCAAAGAATTTAAGATTACAAGCCCCTCCTTGACAATATTCCTCATTTCAGTCCTCAATGGAGCCGCCCTTATTCTTGCACTGTGTCCCTAGTCCTGGGCTCCTCAGCCAAGGAAAACATTTTCCCTCCATCTCTCCCATCAAACCCTTTCAGTCCCGTGTGTTTTGATGAGATCTCCTACATTCTCGAGCATATAGTCCATGTACTGGACCCCTTCTTACACAGCAAGTGAATCACCCACTGAGTGTATTGCATCTGTATGCTGATCAAGGGCTGTGTGAGGAGGGAGGGTGTGTTTTGTGGTTAACTGGCTCCCCCTGTGAAAAACATTAATGATGGAGTGCTGGATCTGTGTATCATTTATATTCTCTTTTATTCCAGGTATGCCGTTGATTGTGTGAAGGAAGGAAAATTCAATTTTGCTTCTGACGTCTGGTCATTTGGAGTCACGTTGTACGAGCTGCTGACGTACTGTGAGAGCCGGCAGAGCCCGCCTGCGGTAGGTCTCCCACCACATCTCACACTCATTGCTGCACACTTTCATAGAGTTGTAGAAACATAGAAACATAGAAAATAAGTGCAGGAGTAGGCCATTCGGCCCTTCGAGCCTGCACCGCCATTCAATATGATCATGGCTGATCATCCAACTCAGTATCCTGTACCTGCCTTCTCTCCATACCCCGTGATCCCTTTAGCCACAAGGGCCACATCTAACTCCCTCTTAAACATAGCCAATGAACTGGCCTCAACTACCTTCTGTGGCAGAGAATTCCACGTGTGAAAAATGATTTTCTCATCTCGGTCCTAAAAGACTTCCCCCTTATCCTTAAACTGTGACCCCTTGTTCTGGACTTCCCCAACATCGGGAACAATCTTCCTGCATACAGCGTGGACGCCGGCCCTACGGCCCAACTTGCCCATGCCACCCAACACGCCCCAGCTACACTAGTCCCTCCTGCCCACATTTAAGAATAAGGAGTAAGCCATTTAGAACGGAGACGAAGAAACACTTTTTCTCACAGAGAGTGGTGAGTCTGTGGAATTTTCTGCCTCAGTGGAGGCAGGTTCTCTGGATGCTTTCAAGAGAGAGTTAGATAGGGCTCTTAAAAATAGCGGAGTCGGGGGATATGGGGAGAAGGCAGGAACGGGGTACTGATTGGGGATGATCAACCATGATCACATTGAATGGAGATGCTGGCTCAAAGGGCCGAATGGCCTACTCCTGCACCTATTGTCTATTGTCTATTTGGCCCATATCCCTTTAAACTAGTCCGAACCATGTTCCGAGCTGTTTCTGAAACATTGTGAGTCCCAGCCTCAACTACCTCCTCTGGCAGCTTGTTCCATACATCTTTGTGTGGAAAAACAACACCCCCTCAGATGCCTACTAAATCCTGCAGAGATCCCAACTCCTGCAAACAAATGTGATGTCAGCATTTTCTGTGTATCCTTTGCTTCTCGCTTACACACATGGTCGAGGTTGTTAATGTCAGGCTGGAACGCACCCAGAACAGGAGTAATCCCATCAACGTGGGCAGGACTTGGACCTAACTGCCAGTGTCCATCAGGCATCAAACCGTGCCTGCTTTGCTGTTACCCATTGACCCCGCAGTGTCCAGAATCAATCTGCAGGAAGGTCACTATTCAGTCTTTCTGCAAAACGACTTTGGCTTTGACGAATCAATATGGTGTGCAGCTGCCTTAATGAATGCAAGCAGAGAACTCCAATGGAAATCACTTGTTTAACGACCCTCCAGGTTGTTCCTAATATAGTTTCAACTCCTTTACCATTGTTGTCCAAATGTGTGTGAGCCAAACCAGAGCATGAGTTCGCCTCCATCTTGGCCCCCTATGAACGAACTCCATTAGCTTGCGAAGGAGCTATGAATGCATGAAAGAATAACTCAATTCCTTTCAACATTTTATACTCAGAAATTTATTGAGATGATCGGAGTGACACATGGACAGATGACGGTGGTCCGATTGATCGATCTACTAGAAAAAGGCAGACGTTTACCTTGTCCAATATCCTGTCCATTGGAGGTAAGAGCATAAATCTCTGGCTTTGAGCATAATGGTTTCATTTCACACACAGCCCCTCCCACTGTCCAACTGAGAATGATCAACCTTTTCTGAATTTATTTTCTTTAATATGATTTCAAGTCAGTGAGACGTACTAAAATGGTGTTCTGTGTTGTTTCTCTTTAAGCCTTACAATTCAGCTCTTGTTTCAGTAAATCTGCATCACACTCTTTTTCTCACAGTCGGCATCCTTTCCAACCTTTTTTATTTGCCTTGATCAGATTGCATCAGCCTGGGTTTAGCTGACCAATGCTTAAGATACCTTGCCTCCAGCATTTATCCCTGTACTCCAGTGTCTCAAGTGTCTGTAACCTTTCCACAACATCTTAATATTAACACATCAGCTTCATTCTTTTTAGACTTCCACTGCTGGCTTTTCCCCATTTACAAAAATATACTTTATAGGTCCAAAATGTATGACCTTGCATTTTCCTGCCTTGAAATGTATTTGCTGCAGTGTTTTGCCTGTTCACTTCATCCCTGTAGTTTATTTCTTGCATTACTGCCCATCTTTGAATCATGGACAGATTTACTTGCGGGTCCTTCTACCATTTCGCCCAAGACATTTATACATATAGTGAATGGTTGTGGTCCTGATGGATTCTTGTGGGTCCCAGCATGACAAAATTAATGTCTTCCCCTGCGTGCCAACTCATCCTCTCCTGCCACTCGCTCGGTTTCCCAGCCAGAGCTAAACATTGGCTTTGATGTGTTACTTCATAACAAACTTGAATTGTAAAGGAGGAGGACTGACTGAACTTTGTTGCCTTCCGCCACTGAAGAATGCTGTGGTGGATATTTGTGTTAAATTCTATTGTGTATTGTGTGTTCTTTTTTTAGTGTATCGCTGCTGGCAAATTCATTTCACTGCACCTTCGTTGGTGCATGTGACGAATAAATTTGACTTTGACTTTGTATCAGCGCCTTCTCTAAGTGCATATACATCCCCAAACCCACATTTCAGTCACCCCTTCAAAATGTTTCATCACTCTTGTTGGACAAGATCTACATATTGATCATTTCTCAACAAAGGATGTTGGGCTGACTGAAGCGTCAATTCCCCCTCCCCCCCCCCCCCTCTTACGCCTTCCTGCACAGTGACATGCACAGGTTCTCAATCTAATTCAATTCAATGAACTTTATTTTTCCGTTAGGAACTTTGGTTTCTGCAGCCATACAACAAAAATAAACAATTTTACAAGACACACAACCAACTCAGTTCACACAGACTTCCATCACAGTGAATCACCTCCTCACTGTGATGGAAGGCAAAGTCTTGTCTCTCCCCTGCTCTCCATCCTCTCCCGATGTTAAAGCCCCCGGCGGGCGATGGTAAGTCCTGCGGCCGTTAAAGCCGCGCCGGGCAATGTCAGGCCCCGCTCCGGGTCGCCTTCAGCCCCGCAACTCGGGCGGGAGAAGCTGCCGCCGCGGGAGCTCCGAAAAGCGGTCTCCCACTAGGGACCCGCGAGCTCCCGATGTCACCGTCCACAGGCCTGCAGCTGGAGCCTCCGAAGCTCCGAAGTCTGGTCGCAGTTCCTGAATCTAGAGATTTGACTTTGACTTTGTAAAGACTTTGTAAATGATCTGCAACATTCTAACCTACCTCCTTCACAACGCTGCATGGTGGCGCAGCGGTAGAGTTGCTGCCTTGCAGCGCCAGAGACTCGAGTTCCATCCTGACTACGGGTGCTGTCTGTATGGAGTTTGCACGTTCTCCCTGTGACCCCATGGGTTTTCTCCTGATGCTCGGGTTTCCTCCCACAATCCAACAACATACAGGTTTGTAGCTTAATTGGCTTCGGTAAAATTGTAAATTGTCCCGAGTGTGTAGGGCAGTGCTAGAGTGGGGATAACTGGTCGGCGCAGAGTGGGTGGACCGTAGGACCTGTTTCTGTGCTGTATCTCGAAAGTAAACTCTAACACCATGGATTGTTTGTTGCATATGTTGTGCTGCAGCAAGCAAGAATTTCATTGTCCTATCTGGGACACATGACAATAAACTCTCTTGACTCTTGATATGTTACCATTTGCAACATTACTTTTCTTTTCAGAATATTATTTTGCTTAATTCTCTTCATGTCTAGCTTGTTCCTCTTTGTCTTCTCTGAGCCTGCCATTTCCCTGTCAGTTCAATGGTGAACTAAGCACACTTAACTTTTCTTTCCCCTGCAGATATATGAGCTGATGAAGAAGTGTTGGAAATCCGTCCCAGCTGAACGACCCAGTTTCCAAGAGTTGTCTGAAAGATTTCTGGAGCTGTGCGAGAGATACAGAAAGATTGAAACATCAAGCATTCTCCAGAAGTGAGAAACACTGAAAGCTTCCAACCAACCTTTGTCTTTCTTTATTATTCCCTCTGCTGCCCTCCTGATCAACCCTGCCCCCATCGATCACTCCCCAACAGAGGGCTGTTAACTGTTGCTACAGCAGCAAAAGCGATGCCAAAGTTTGCACAGTCACCTCTCATGGATGGCAGAGAGTTTGTTCTTGGTGTTTGATCATGGCTGTCTGTTGGCTGGGATATTGATACAGCACCCCGGAGTTCTTCAAACTGTGCCAAGACACGGAGCCCAAGACTTGATATTGTGTCTCAGTGCAAAGACTAAAATAATACCGGTCACATTTGTAGTACTGGAATCTCATTTACATCATTGCTTTTCAATGGAGATTTTGATGAATTGTAACCAAGAAGTGTGACTGAAAAAGACCTGCCGAAGGTCAACATTTTTAACTCCTTCCAGGTATTCAGGGTGGGTGTATGAGTATCCTGATTTCAAGACAAGTGCAAGGACATATCGGCATACATCCTACACTTTGCTATCTTTTTCAGAGTTTAAATGCCATGGATAATTCAATCTTGGGAAATGCAGTTTGACTTTCCCTGTGAACAATGCCTGTGAGGCTTAAGGAAGCTTAAAAGATGTAATTTAGTGTCCAATATAATTTGCTGTGTCACACAACAAAACTGGTGCAGCGATGTTTATTTTCAGAACTATGCCAAGAATTCACCCTCTTACTTTTTAATACTGTCAGTATTTGTGTCTTAAAAATGCTAGTATATATGTACTTTATATATTTTGATTTATGATATATAATGGACAACAATTCAATTTTGGGGCCTAGAGCTCCAAGGTTTACACTGTTGGGAATTGAAATTCGCCGCCATCTTCTCTAATATTAGTACTGTTGCATGCCTTTTCTGCACTATCTCTGCCAAATGAGGTTACCAAGCATCACGTTGGAGAAGGGGAACCCTCGTTTGTTCCCTTGCCAAGGTTGCGATATGGCTGACCGCTGAATGCAGAATCTATTTGTCTCCTCATTATAACCCTGCATCGTGCTGCAGTCTAGAGTATATTCACAGATGCATCAGTGGCCTCATCGTGCTAAGGTTACATGAGCTGCAAGTTGAGAGAAGCCATGGAAGATCGATGAAGCCAGAAAACTCTTAAACAGAAGCAGAAGTCCCAACACCATGAGTCGACACAGGTGACTGAGGGTCTATAGACCTGTGAAGGGATTTAGCAGGCAGTCTGACCGGCACCACCTCCTGGGTTCTGGTACTGCACTTTTTACAGTGTATGCACACCGTTCCACAACCACAGTGTTCTATTAGTATTCAAACACTTTATATCTTGCACTTCAATGAAAATATGGAAAGGCACTTCACAAATCATGTTAGTACAAACTGATAGTTGCACTTCGTATGATAAAAATGGAGTTGATGATACTCATTGGGAAAGTTGGTTGAAATTGTTACTGGGCTTAGTTGTGATCTAGTTGTAAAATAGTGGAGCAGAGCATGGAGGAGGGTTCCTCCCGTGCTTTATCAATGTGGCCAGTGCTTAATGTAGCTTTGGGAATTCTCCAAGTTTGGCTGGTCGCCGTGTGGTTGCTCCTGACTGGCCTGTTGTTGATGGGCTGGCATGAACTCTGGTCTTCTGGGTGTGGATCTTCAGCAGAGTGCAACCAAGAATGGAGCTGGCACTCTGTAATTCCTTCAAAGAAGTTTAATCATTGAGCTTCAAATATCTTTCAACAGTTTGAGTTTAGTTTATTGTCACGTGTACTGAGGTACAGTGAAAAGCTTTTGTTATGTGCTGTCCAGTCAGCGGAAAGCCAATTCATATTTTTGAAACTGAGTCCCGAGAATTTGTTTTTAATCTTTGTACCCCTGTGTGGTTTATCAGTCACTCCCAACACAGCTCAGGCATTGAAAGGATTTTTGAACAGCCTCTTAAATCAAGGCTGAATGACACCTACTATCATTCTCCAGGCTGATTAGCCAATTGGACTGGGAGGCTGCCCAGCCAAGGATGTCACGTCTGAAGAAGGGTTTCAAACCAAAACGTCACCTATTCCTTTTCTTCAGAGATGCTGCCTGACCCGCTCCAGCTTTTTGTGTCTTGCAAGGTGGACAATATTCTGTGCGGAAAATCAGGTGAGGAACGAAAGTAAGATGGATGGCTTGTTCTCCACTTCTCCTCCCTTTGATGCATGTTGGCGATCATTTTGTAAACCGTGACGTATGCACAAAACTGCTTACTGGAACAGCAGATGCTTCTCAATCTCACCTTGCGCCAGGGAAGTCTTCCACCATGCAATTCAAGAAAAAAGCAACAAATGGTGGAATTACAGAGCAGACATTTTGTGTTGATCTTTAGCACAAAGAGAAGGAGCAGAGCCGCTGATCTTGTGCTCATTATCAAGGACACTTTGATTTGTTTTTACGACAGTGACTTATTTGTGAGGACAATGAGCTGAACTCTGCAGCGCAAGACGGCACGCCAGTTAGAAACTTGCTACGGTTTCCGAATAATTTGCATTTATATACTATCTCCTGTATAAAGCAAGTCACCGGTTGTTCAACAAGAACTTGATTGTGAAGCATTTGAACTGGACAAAAAAAAAAAAGGCTTGAAAATCACCAAAGATATAGAAAACTCAAAATACCTTGTGACATGCAGTTTGTTTTTAATTGGCTGTACCATTATATTTGGGGATTGATTGTCAGTGATGGGAATAATGTATGTCATGTCGTATTGCACAAGAACCTGGTCAATATACTATTTAAAACTGTGATTATTTCAAGTTCAGGTTGAGCGCGGCATGAACTAGTTTGGAATACTGTGTGTGGAAGGCTCTGTGTGCACAGATTTGCACTTTGTAAAGGAATGGGGCGAGTGAGTCCTTGGTCCGTGGTGGGTGGGCCAGGCCGGGCTGGACCTACTGGCCAGCTCCTCCGTCTAATTGCCCACAAGGAGTTTCACCACCTGAGCCCTCGGATACGTGGTTCACTGTTGCCACGGTGTCATTGAGGAGGGTGCTCCAGGACTTTGGCTCAGTGATGTGTAAAGGGCAGATTCCCAGTTCAAAATGGTGGGCAACATGTAAAGGGTGGCCTCACCCTGCTGCCTGGCAAGTTCCTGCAGTGCATCTACTGTTGCTTGTTTGGCTTCACTCCAGACTATGGTTTTTTTTTAGAGAAGAAGCTGCTCTGCGACGTGAGGAACTCCTCGTGTGCACTTGTCATTGCTTTCCCTAATGTGTAAATCTCCACTCAGCTCTCAGAGCTTTGACCCGCACCCTGTACTTATGGGAAGCATTGATATTTCACCAGATGGTTATGGGTTTCACATGGCTAGCCAAACATCGAATATCTGTGTATGTGACAATGTTGTAAATGGGTAGCACAGCTGGGTTATTTTATTATGCAGCAGGTTAAATGATCTTGCCAATATTTAGGATAACGGGGCTTGAATTTAAGATGGATGTGGGTTTAGGTTATCTGCAGATATTGCTTGTCCAGCCTTAATTGGAGCACGTACCAATTCATGTCATTTATCATGCAATTACTTTATTTTATTCTGATAACCATATTGTGTTTTTGCATTGTAATTATTCCTTCTGAAAATAATAAATATTCATTGTCAATGTCTGTTGTTGCTTGTTCGTTCATCTTTGTAGCGTAAATGCTATTTCAGCAAGCGGTAAACCAAACTGACTGACGCTTGGCCAGTGTTTATGTAACCTCACATCCCTCTCATTGTTGGAGGGATAGGACAAAGGGAGCACTCGGAGAGTGCCGCGCTGTGGAGGAGTTCAAGTGAGTTTATTGTCATAGGACAATGAAATTCTTGCTTTGCTTCAGCACAACAGAACATAGTAGGCATTGACTACACAACAGATCAGTGAGTCCATATATAAATATATACACACATGAATAAATAAAGTGCAAATAACAGATAATGAGCTATTAATGTTCATAGTTTTGTCCGAGCCAAGTTTAATAGCCTGATGGCTGTGGGGAAGTAGCTATTCCTGAACCTGGTCATTGCAGTCGTCAGGCTCCTGTACCTCCTACCTGAAGGTAGCAGGGAGATGAGTGTGTGGCCAGGATGGTGTGGGTCCTTGATGATACTGCCAGCCTTTTTGAGGCAGCGACTGTGATTGACCTCCCTTCCATCGAGGGGATCTGAGCCGATGATGGACTGGGCAGTGTTTACTACTCTTTGTAGTCTTTTCATATCCATGGCGCTCAAGTTGCCGAACCAAGCCACGATACAACCGGTCAGCATGCTCTCTACTGTGCACCTGTAGAAGTTAGAGAGAGTCCTCCATGACAAACCAACTCTCCGTAATCTTCTCAGGAAGTAGAGGCGCTGATGTGCTTTCTTAATAGTAGCATCAGTGTTCTCGGACCAGGAAAGATCTTCAGAGATGTTCAGGGGGTATTAAATCAACCCATTTGCGCTATTAGTTTGAGTTTAGTTTATTGTCATGTGTACTGAGGTACTGTGAAATGTTATGGTGTGGTAAACAGTCAGCTGAAAGACAATACATGGTTACAGTTGAGCCATCCACTGTGTACAGATGCATGATAACAGGAATAGCCATCCACGGTGTACAGATAAAGTGCAAAGGTTTCCCCTGAGAACCAGGTACCAGTATTATCCCTCGCACACCCATTAAAAGATTTTTTTTTAAATTTCAAAAAGACGTTATTCAATTAATAAATATGTACAATACATGAACCGTACAAAAAATTCATCCGACATTTTCGGAGGCTATACAAACATTCAATACTGTTTTCACAAATTTATCCCCCACTGGCGTGGAACCCCTTCCCTTATTTTTGAGGGGCGTCTCCACCACACCCTGACACCCCCCCCCCCCATGTCCAGCAGCGGAAGGACCATAGACCATTAAAAGATTGAGCAAAATACATAGTACTGAGGTAACTCAGCAGGTTAGGCAGCATCTGTGGAGGTGATGGTACACAAAAATGCTGGAGAAACTCAGCGGGTGCAGCAGCATCTATGGAGCGAAGGAAATAGGCAACGTTTCGGGCCGAACCCCTTCTTCAGAGGTGATGTTTTAGGCTAGGACTCTCCTTTGGAGTAGAGCAGGGGGGGAAAAAGAGAGGAGAGGGGCGGGCAAAACAGTTACAGGCGGAAAGGTGGGGGGGGGGGGAAGAGGGTGACTGGCAGAGGAGTGGGGTAATTGGCAGGCTAGAGGTAAGGAGACAAAAGATGTTACATAAGGAGTGGAGTGAAATGTAGTCGGAGGGAGGGGTGTAGGTGAAAGAGGCCAGGGGAGTGGAACATGTTTTTGTTTAGACTTTTAGAGATACAGCGCAAAAACAGGCCCTTCGGCTCCGTGAGTCCGTGCCGACGTCGCAGCGATCACTGCACACTATGCTACACACTTTGGATAATTTACAATTTCACCAAAGCCAAATAACCAACAAACCTGTACGTCTTTGGATGGAAAAATGAACACCCGGAGAAAACCCACACGATGACTCGATACAAACTCCACACAGACATTACCCACAGCCAGGATCGAACCTGGATCTCTGGCGCTGTAAGGCGAGTTTTGTTTATTATTGTCACGTGTACTGAAGTACGGAATAAATCTGCTATTTATTTGTGTGCTATCCATTTAAAAAGACTATACATGAATACAATCAAGCTGTCCACAGCAGGAGCTCCTCTAGTATATTTGGTCTACAGGGCACAGACAAAGAGTATGTATCAACTTCCATGTGACAAGGTCTTGTATCCAATTGATGCCCATCAAATGTCGCGAGATTTGCCCATACCGGAAGGATGTCTGGACCCTCAACTAATCAGCGCCCGTCTTACTCACAGGTGGGTCACGACGTAACCTCAAACCGTTCAGCCAATGACAAGCGGTGGTCCTGTTGCTAATCCAAGATGGCGGCGACCGTTACTCCGCCGGCGAGCGAATTGAGGGAAAAGAATGAAAATAAGGAAAGTAACCGCGGAGGAGAAGAGGAGGAGGAAGAGGAAGACTTCTCGGAGGGAGAGCAGTGGTCCAGCCCGGGCCTGGGGTCCGACGGGGGGAAGTCGGACCTGCTGGAAGAAGAGGAGGCCGCGTCGCATCCACGGACTCCCGAGGAGACGCTGGCCGAGCTGGAGGCCGAGGAGCGGGAGCAGCGGCTGGAGCGGAGCCGCCGCGAGTTCCGCAACCGGCGCAAGATCATCATCAGGAACCTGCCGTTGGACATCATTACCCAGGTGAGATGGGGTGGAGGGTGGAGAGGGGCAGGCGGTGGGGGTGTGAGGCCCAGGGTGTGAGGCCGCAGCGCTCGACATGGCGGCGGCGTCGTCGTCGTCGTCAACCCGGCCCGGCCCCAGGCCGCGCTCACCCGGATGTTAGCTGTCAATCAAAGCCCGGCTGGGCAGGGCTGGCGTCACAGCGCGGTCTCTGCAGACCAACGCCGAGTGCGGCCCTTTGTTCCCCGGTCTGCCCCCGCAAAGTAGCTGCGGGTGAAACGTGCAGACAAGACGCTGCTTAGTTGATGTGCAAAAAACCCGCAGCTTCTCTGGATAAGGAAGGAATGAGAATAAAATCGACCCGACGCTGGTTTGCATCCATTTTTTTTTTTGCTTAACTCCACCCTCCGCCACCTCCAGTTTAAATTCCATTTGGAATATTTTGGAGAACCAAGAACTCCACCCTCCGCCACCTCCAGTTTAATCTCCATTTGGGATATTTTGGAGCTCCAAGAACCAAAAACAAAAAGGTAGACAAAAGTGCTGGAGGAACTCAGCGGGTGCAGCAGCATGATTTCCCGCTGAGTTTCTCCAGCACTTTTGTCTACCTTCGATTTTCCAGCATCTGTAGTTCCTTCTTAAGCACCAAAAACAAAAATGCCGCTCCAGCATTTTGAGTCTATCTTTGTTCCTTTAACTCGGCGACGTGACACGATTGCTATTTTATTAACATTGCAATTAAAAAAACTTATTTTTTCAATTGTTGGTCTGAAGAAGGGTCTCTACCAGAAACGTCACCCATTCCTTCTCTCCAGAGAAGCTGCTTCGTCCCGCTGAGTTACTCCAGTATTTTGTGCCTATCTTCGGTGTAAACCAGCACCTGCAGTTCCTTTCCACACATCTGTAGTTCCTTCCTACACATTGCTATCATCATTTCTGAGTGGTGCGCTTTTAAATGTGTGATTTATTTGTAGGAAGTGGCACAAATAATTTTTTTGCCCACGGCAAGTTTCACCAAACTAAGTGTGAGGAAATAGTCCCAACCCGAAACGTCACTCGTTCCTTCTCCCCAGAGATGCTGCTTAACCCAATGAGTTACTCCAGCATTTTCTGTTTGCGATTAATGTTTAAGCAAGTTGTTACACGTAAATACTTGATCTGAAAATCTGAAGTATTTCACTTAAAGTTAGCTCAGTGGTATTCGGTATGTCCGCCCTGGAGAATAAATGAGATCTTGTTTCGTGATCTTAATAGAAAGACTCCAACCATTTAATTGTACCTCAATTTTTTTGTGTTCGAAGTGCGACTTGAATCCAGTCTGATTCAGAAGGAAGTGAGTCACAGCTGACAATAAACTCTTCAGTTGTATGTAAAGTTCTTTGCAACCATGTGTGATTTGTTGGAGTACAGAGGCAAATAAATTGTGGAGTACAGAGGCAAATAAATAAATGATGGGTCTTTGTCCCAAACATTATGGAAGGCACTATATCTGTCTTGTAATTGCCTGAGTATTGTGCCATGCCACTTTACTGGGCATAGGCCACTTTACTATCTGGGTACTGGGCCACTTTACTATCCACAGAACTTTCTGAATGTCCTTCCACTACCTCAACTCTTTCCTTCAAATGTTGCAAACCATGCAATTCTTTTAATATCGTCTCCGGTCGCCATTGCAAATTTCTCTCCCACTTCCTCAATCAAGTACTCACTGGGAAACACATTGTATAAATTCAATTTGTATCCACATGTTGAACTGTATCAATATGTAGACATCCGTTTGTACATTTTTCTGGCAAAATCTTTGAGTGAATGTTACTTACTTTTGTGTGATTTATCAGATAAAAACTTGTCGGCTTCCCTTTCCACTTCATCACTGCAAGGAGGTGGTGGGATAAGCATGAATAAATTACTTGCAGTTCAGTAAGGTCAATCTGTGTTGATTTAACTGATCTTGGATGAGGCAAGAAATGGTACGGGTGGGAAAACTTCTTTTTGGGGAAAGTAAGGAGAAATAAAAACAGAAGATGCTGGGAACCTCAGCAGGGCAGGTGGCATCTGTAGAAAGAGAGAGTTTTTTTTACTTAAGCTGTTAACTCTTCTTCCAGACACACTGCCTGACCTGAGTGCTTAGCACTTTCTATTTTTTGGTTTAGATTTCTAGCATGTGCAGGGTTGGTTTTATTTTTCGAAGTGGGGTGACAGATTGTACGACAGTCAGTGTCACAATGTGGATACAATATGGGGAGAAGGCAGGAAAATGTGATTAGGAGGCAGAGATCGGCCATGATTGAATGGTGATATAGACTTGATTGGTCTAATGGCCTAATTCTACTCCTATAATTTGTAGACAGAAATGTTTTGGGGTTGATTCAGGTGAAATTCTTGTAAGGAGGACTGGTACTGGCGAGCCTCATATATAAGGAGTACAAATGAAGCAGAAATGCCTTCACAATCAGTTACTTGAGGAATAATTGCATAATAATCTTGTTCTATTGTGTAATCACTGATCACCTATAGGATGTATTCAGGTACACAATACCGCTACCACCATCCAACTGTTCTAATGAAACTTTGAAGATAAATGTCAGATCGGCACCTGCCAAAGTCAATGAACAAATTTTTTTTTTCTTGTCAATCAATCTCCTCCCTCAGAATTGTATTTAATAGTCTATCCAACATGCCATTCCTCAAACGTGTTTTGATTGGCTATTTGACAGTGCAAACAATCCAGATTCTAGTCACCTCTGGCATTTACATTCTTGTAAATATAGTGAGTGTTCCAGAAATCTCCTTGTGTTTCCTGTTGGAAAGAACTGAGGGTAAATTTGACAGTCGCTCACTCACCAGAGCCTGATCCCTATGGCTTGGCAATGTGCCAGCTGATGCTGCAAAGTATAGGGAAGAGTCCTCGGCAACATTTACTTTAGTTTATGCATTAAATATATTCATGAGTAAGAAATGTTGAATTTACAAAGATAAGTTGGTCATGCCATACTTGGAAGAGTTTGCAGTCTGAGCTGTCTCATTTCTAGTCAGTATTGTATACTGGGCTGATGTACAGTGCCCTCCATAATGTTTGGGACAAAGTCCCATGATTTATTTATTTTTCTCTGTACTCCACAATTTGAGATTTGTAATAGAAAAATCACATGTGATTAAAGTGCACATTGTCAGACTTTATTAAAGGCAATTTTTATACATTTTGGTTTCACCATGAAGAAATTACAGCTGTGTTTAAACTGAGGCAAATAAATAAATGACGGGTCTTTGTCCCAAACATTATGGAGGGCACTGTATCACTACAGCAAATCTTTGTGTGAATGATGAAGAATGGGGGAGCGAGAGAGACCTGAAGAATTTTAGAAATGGTTTATTTTATCACTCCTACGAAGCATGATTTAATGTCATATAAGGTTTTCACACTTCAGAGGACGAGAGATTGAACATTGGGAGAGGGTTTGAAAGTAATCGTTAAACGACATGGAAAAAATTAAATCTTTACATAACAACATACAAGCGCAATGTTTCATCACGAGTGCTTATTGTGGTTCAATCTATGAAGGTTATTGGAAGTTGCTGTGCCTCCACTTGATGAGCTGACATCAGGCTAGTGGAACAAATTGGAATTCACTGGATTGTCAAGTAGCATCTCACTTTTTAAAAGTGCAATAGTTTTTGATAACTTTGCTTAATGTTGGGAAATGTGTTGAATGTATATCAAAAACCTTCAGCGCAGAAGGTTTTTCTTAATCTTAACTTTAATTTTTTAAATAATTCCTCTGACTTGTTTTACAGGAAGTCTATGAATTGCTGAGTGAGTATGATCTAAAATACTGCTTCGTGGACAAGTACAAAGGCACAGGTAAGTGTCCTTGATTATCTCCTTCATGCCCAGATTTCAATGAAGACTCAGAACTAAAATCTGACTGTAAATAGTAAACTGCCTGAGGTGATTTTGTGCTATATGCCAGGGAGGAATGGACTTGCCCACATGTGAATCCTAGTCTTGGATTTTAATGAAGCTGGAGAGAAGTACTAAAACAAGCATAAAAAATAAGTGCAGGAGTAGGCCATTTGGCCCTACGAGCCAGCACCGCCATTCAATATGATCATGGCTGATCATCCAGAATCAGTACCCTGTTCTTGCTTTTTCCCCATATCCCTTGATTCTGTTCATCCCTCTCTGGTACATTATAATAACCTCCGAATTCTTTTATTAATAAACCTGAAAACTGTATCATTCTTTGTAAACTTTAGTTTTGGATATGTCTGAATATATTCTTTTAATTAATACATATAATTTATATTTTCTAATGTGTACTTGAGTAATAATCTAGAACAATGTTGCCCTTTTATACTTTTGTCAAACTCAATAAGGTTTCGCTTAAACAACTATCTACAGGTGAACAATGTTCAGCTTTTACCTCACTCTCCACTCCAACAGCCTTCCATGCAAACTAAAGACTTGAACCATTCCTATATATCCTTGACTCCATTCACCGAGAAACCATTAGAAAGCCCTTTGGAGTTGTATTGTATTAACAATTTGTTTTCTTGTTTATTTCTAGCCTTTGTCACGCTCTTAAACAGGGACCAAGCAAACTCTGCCATTGAGAAACTTCATCAGTCCACATTGCGAGACCGAGAGATTTCAGTCCAGCTGCAGCCTACCGATGCTCTGCTGTGCATTGCAAATCTGCCACGCTCCTTCACTCAGCAGCAATTTGAGGAGCTAGTGCGGCCTTTTGGGAACCTGGAAAGATGCTTTCTTGTGTACAGCGAGGTCTCTGGACACTCTAAAGGCTATGGTTTTGTAGAATACATGAAGAAGGACTCTGCTGCCCGTGCTAAATCGGAGCTGCTGGGAAAGCAGATGAGTACGCGAACCCTCTATGTTCACTGGACAGATGTGAACCAACTAACTTTTGATCTTACGCATTCTAAGTGCCTGTGTGTAGACAAACTACCACATGATTACAAAGACCTGGAGGGACTCGGTCAAAACTTCAGCAGTCTCCATCAACCAGCCTACTGTCAGGTATGATCAATAGTCATGGGATGCAGGCATTCTTAAAGTCTAGGATGATTGCAAGGGCATCCTATTCTCCATTATTAATGCCCAGCATTCTGTGCAGCAAAGGCTTGCTTAGTTTTACTTCAATTATTTATTTGTAAGTTTTCAGCCTTTTTAATTGTACAGATGCAGCAGTGGATAGTTGTCTTCTGCTTTTGTTTCTATTCTAGTGCCGTTGCTTGAGGTAGTAAAACTAATGACTGGGCCGTTTAATATGATCTTAGCCTATCTCCAACATCTGATTCCCTTCGTGCCTCAAACTTCTCATGATATTGCCCTTAAATGAGCACCCAAAGCAGTTTGGAGTATAAAATGGAAAGGCTCTGACGTCAATAAATATTATTGAATCCTGGGACTATTTGCCCTATCTGTACATTTAATTGAGGTTATCTCTCATTTTGTAAACAACAGTGAGTAAGGCCTGTATGATTTAATTTCTCCTCGTGGGTGAGACAAATTTCCATCTTAAATTGATCAATTTCGGCTGCCTTGGTTTTTTTTAGAAAAAAAAATTGATGAATCTTAGTCTTAAGGAAGAGGAACATCCTGAATGTAATAATGATTAGGATGATCTAATTTGCAGCACAAAATTGAAGCCATTGCAAATTGCAGTAGACATTTTGAAATTGTGTCTCTGGAGATAGAAAGGATACATGCTGGATATTCTAGTCCAATAAATGTTGGTATTCATCAGAGGAGATGGCAGCGTTAGGTCTTTCATCATTCCTTGGCAGTTGAACTGAAGAAAATAAGGAATGATACTGAAGTAATGAACAGGGCATGAAAAGACTGCTAAACCAGCACAATTTTTTTTACTAGGACTACAACTTCAATAGGTAGATTAGTTGGTGCGGTCTGGATGCGATATGATAGACTTGGTGCAGGCATCCGATTAATTTGTTTTCTAGCATAAAAATGTAATCAAATGCTGGTTTATGTTGTGTGATTGATGCAGCAGGAACACTTTCATTCTCATTTCCAATAAATTAGTGACTTTTCATGTGTTGATTTTACAGCAGTTATTACAAATCTGACTTGTGAAATGCTGTACTGGGTTACACAGCTGGCTGCTGCTAATTCTGTTTTGTTTTCTGCTATTTTAAAGATTAATTTCCACCTATTTGCAAAAGATCACTAAGTGCTCTCAAAATGACTTTATATTAATTTTAATTGTGTGTTGGTTCTTTGCCAGATAAAAGTCAGCTTGCTCCATGCACAGCATGCTGAATTCTTCCTTTGTAAATTCAGAATGTGAATCGGTATTCGCCACCACTGACTCTGCATTCATATGATGAGGAACATCTGCTAAATCTTCACAATATTATAATATATGCCGTACATTTAGCATTAAGTAATAGAATTAATAAAGGTGCAGCTTTGGAGATAAGGAAAGACTGCACCAGAGGTTGACAAAAATGCTGGAGAAACTCAGCGGGTGAGGCAACCTCACCCGCTGAGTTTCTCCAGCATTTTTGTCTACCTTCGATTTTCCAGCATCTGCAGTTCCTTCTTAAACAACAGACTGAACCAGGCTGGGTGACTGAAAAGTTGGACAGAAAGATGGCAGTTTTAAAGGGGTTTACATTTTGAGGGGGTTGTGGAATCAGATTTCGCACTATAACTATTCAGGCTTGCATCTATGCATGCATTATAAAGTACATTCTTGAAAAATGCTGTTAAGAATAACCGTAACTTTGCAAGGCTTTTGAGATTATGAACATAAAAAAAGAGGAAACAAATATGTACTTTCATGCCTTATCTGCCCTTCAATAAAGTTGTGGCAGATTTTGTGTGTTGTCCAGTTTCCCCACTCCATCCCTATTTCCCTTGATCCTGACTGTCCAGCATTCTTCAGTTTTGAGTTTCAATATATCCAGTGATTTGGCCTCGCAACCCTCTTCAATAGTGGCCACATAAGATTTTCAACTGTGTACAGAAATTTCTTGAGATCTCAAGCCTATACAGCAAACTGCTTATCTTGATACTTTGTGCCTGGCCACACGAGCCTTCCTTCTGTCAGTGATTACACTTCAGTTGTGGAATGAATGGTTTTATGCCCTATTGACGTGTATTTTGATTTTTGAGAGTAGTTTCGGGGAGTAAACCACCAACCACCGAGGATCATGATCTTGTTTGCTTGTTTACCTTTGTTTATTTCACTTTCCTTGCCCTGCTCACCCATGCTCTATGTCCCTCTTTATACAGCTTGCTCAAGGAACCGATGGGCAGTTTCGAGGTTTTGCTGTTGTGGAATATGAAACTGCAGACAAAGCAGAGGATGTGCAGCAAGAGATGGATGGCATATGGGTCGGTGGCAACCACATTCGGGTGTCATTTTGTGCACCTGGGCCCCCGGGGCGGAGCATGCTTCCTGCCCTGATAGCAGCTCAAGCTATGGTGAGTCAGCTATCACATTTACTCTCGTGTACCGATTTAGAGCGTTTGATCGTCATAATGTTTAAAATATAGACTGAATGGAAATGGAGATCTTAGCAGTTTGTTAGGAAAGCCTAGTTCAATCTTGAACATTCCATTCACTTCTAATGACGTAGTCATTAAATATAGTCTTGATTTGTTTTAATTCTTGTCCTAGGCAATGAACCGTGGGAAAGGTCTTCTCCCGGAGCCTAATCCCGTGCAGATTCTGAACAGCCTCAATAATCCAGCAACACTGCAGCTCCTCTTAAACCCATTAATCCATGGAGGAGCTGGTGGGCTGCAGGGTGAGTAACATCGCGTCAGCTGCAGATGGATGTATATTTAATGCTAACCACTATCTTCCTTGGGTTGTTTACAGTGTGCAGGATGCAGTAGTTGTAACTGTTACAGTCTTCCGGTCACAATGTCTGGTATTGGTTCAGTGTTGTTCTCCTGTGATCTGCTGGACACGTCCTACAACCTGGCATTTTTGCCACTTTTTATACTTCATAGTCTGGTTCTGTCACACTGCTCTCATTACCCCATTGATAGGACGACCTCTACAACATATCCCAAAGCAACCCAGTTGTACCCTATCTCAGATATCACTTGTACTAGTCATCCTTCCCCTGCCTTCCCTGCATTTTGTTTTCTTCCCTTCTCAGTTGTGACAATGTTTTCGACCTGAAACATTAACTCTGATCCTCTAGCATCTTTTTCAATTGATATCAATTTTTTTTGATAACATTTATGGTTTGTTTCCTTCAGGACTTTTAGGAGTTGCACCAACAATGCCACTTTTGGGGAATCCTGGTTTAAGTGCCGCCCTCCTGCAATTGCTTTTACAGAGCCAAAATCCAGCACAAGTCCAGGTAAATCTCTTCGTACACATACAAAGGGTAAAGAGAATACAATATTTGCTTTGAAGCCTGAGTACAATCTTGAAAGGATTACATTTATAATAAGATGTAGTGGGTCTGTACTTCGTTTTTTCCCTTTTGCTGAAAAGTAAATATGAAGCATTGATGGTTTTGTTATTATGCCGAGTAAAACTGATGCTCACCATGAAATCGTTGGCAGTCCTGCAAGTGTCTCATTTACTTAATTGAACTTGATTTCAATTTAAACTTTCTTGGTTTAAATCCTTCCCCTTTGTTTTGTCCTCTTGTGTGTTTGAAATCATTTTCAGCCATATTGACTCCAGATCATTGCATGATTGAAGGAACTACAGGAATGACTAAAATTGTATAATCCAGCAGATGATAATTTGGGAATAGTGGGAATGACTGTTTTTGATACCAGTCACTTGGCTGAGCTGGTTGGTGTGAGAAACAACACGATAAACCTATTCTGAATAATTCAGCAATTTTTGTATATGTTTGGACTGATGTGCTTTCCTCGTATCTTAAGATGTAAACAAATTATCCTGTAGATCTAGTTTAGAGATACAGTATGGAAACGGGCCCCTTGGCCCACAGACCAGGCCGACCATCCATCTTTCATGGCAGTCTGTTATCACACTTTCCCATCCACTCCCTAGGGGCAATTTACAGAGGCTAATTAACCTGCAAACACACAGGTCTTTGGGATGTGGGAAGAAATCCTCAAGGACACATGGAGGATGTGCAAACTCGACTCGGTCAGCACCTGGGGTCAAGATCGAGCCCATGTCTCATGCTGTGAGCAGCTCTGCCAGTGCTGTCCTCATATTTATCCAGATTATTCATGAATCCCCTCTATAACATTTACTAGTCAATACGTCTTATGTCCATTCTCTTCACATTGCTAAATTTGCAGTTTGCCATGTGGCGGTTAAAGAAAGAATATGAAAATGAATGTTGCAAACCTGGCTCAATGAGTTGCATGGTATCTGAATGGAAAAGCATCACTCCTCAGTTGAATAGATATTTCACAATAATTATTTCCTTTAATGTTAATCTTTTTTACAGATACTATGTTTTTTTTGGGGCCTCCACCCAAAATATATTTTGGGAGAGTTCAGGCAACAGTTTTGTTGCGATTAAAGATGGGACACAAGAAATAGGAGTAATGGAAATGGACTGTTAGGTTCCACAAGCCTGCTGTATAATTCAGTAAAATCATGGTTGATCATGCCTGACCAACCACCACTCCTGCCTACATTCCCAGTCTTTGATTTCCACTGCAGTCCAAAATCTATTTTGAGATGTGTTGGTATAATGTACTTCCCTCTATACATTCACAGCCTTTGATTCCCCTGGTGTCCAACATCTATTTTAAGTTGTATGACGTAGTGTTCTTCACTCACCTACCTTAATATAAACCCTATGATCTAAATGAACCCAGCTCCCTGCCCCCTGGGGCTAATTTCCCTTGTGGACAAGGTTTCAATTGTACTGCAAATGCTGTGCCTGAAGTTACTGTGCAATTTAAGCTGTTTACTGCAGTGCAAAATACCTCTGAGGTTGTCAGGTAAGTTGCTTGAGCTCATTAATGCCCACTCATAAGTGTTCAGCTAAAACCAGCCAGCACCAGGAGTAGGTGTCCACTGTATGCAAGATGGAATGGACCAAAATGGGCATAATTTCAATTCCATATTTTTACTCCATATACTTTGCAGTTTTTAGAATTATGAGAATTGATTTTCAGCATCAGTCCTTAAAGGCAGCAGAACTTATGTTGGTTGAATGGTGATAGGATAAATGTCAAAGTACATCTCTCGCCTAGTTGACAGAGGGGTTAGTTTTATGATCAATGCTTTGAAAATTCATACAGTGGAGGTTTTGGTAAACCTTTTCCTGTAGCTGATGAGAATTGTGCTTTGGTTTATCCTACACTCCATGTTCCAGTGATTGTCACATTCAAGACAAATGGAAGAGAATGATTCTACCTAATGGTGTTCTCTCACGAACCATGTGGATTCAATAGAGATTTCTTTAAACAGCTCCTGTGTTGATGGCTTTCTGTTTTGGGGAGAAAATTGAGGATGAATGCAGATACATTGTTCCAATTCATAGAGAAAAAAAAATCTTTATATGTTAATTATTGATGGAATTGATTAGATTTTTGTTGGAATGACCCGACCCATGCTGGATGGGCAGAATGGTGGCCTGAAGTGTACTTTTCTATGATTCCATTCAAATGAATTGAGCATTCCTTGGCCAGGCATGAGTACAACATTGTCTGCGTGTTTTTCAGAAGCCAGGGATTCTGGGTGAATCTCCTTTAGCAGCTTTGCAACAAAACCCAGGACTTGGAGGACCACCACAACCAGGAAAAGGACTTCTTGGTAATTCGCCGTCAGGTATCTCTTAAGTTTTGGAAACCAAGCCAAGTACTTTATTTACTACCTTCTCCAACTGTGTTGCCAGCCCAAAGTCCTTCTGCATATCATAACTCTTGAGTTCCCCACACTTTACTGTACATGTCCTATATGTTATATAGTCCCAGTATCCATCCCTGCGGTATACTAGTTCCAGACATCCAGTCATAAACACCCTTTAACTGCTCCCTTCTGCCTCTTATCACCAAATCAACTTTGCTCTCTAATTAAGTATCGCCATAAAATCATTAACTTGCTTATTGCCCAGGCAAAATACTGAGGGGCCAAGCCAATGTCACTGACATCTCAAGATTGTGGCTCGGTGGTGAGCCAAAGCAGACAAGTTAGCTCATGAATCACTGGCTTGACAGATGTCTTTCAGTAGCCACTTTCCTGTTGCTCAGTGGTAATTATTTCACAGTAACTTTCAACTGGCATCACCTTCTCCAGTGGGTCAAAGAGCAAGATCCGTGTGGCATCACGCAGCTGAACAGACCATAAATGAAGGACCCAAGGCTTATGGCGGAGAAGGTCTCCCAATATCATGGGCCACTGGAGATATTCTGCTCCATTCAGACACCATGTAAGATTACATGATAATGGAGGATTTGGAAGACCTTTTTTGTCTAAGCTTTCCATATGTCATTTAATAATTTGTAAAGTTTATAGCCAACGTTATCCAATAATTGGATTGATTTTATAATGACTAGAATCAATGCAATATATTTTTAACCTTTTTAATTTTTCCCATGTTATTCAAATACCACTTTCAGAAAAATAAATGCTTTGGTCAATAAGCCAACTGGATTGATGGTCCTCAGCCTATCTTCACCAGTGACTGTTTTTGAGCAGTCTGTCTTTACCCCTTCCTCTTCAGTTTCTCTCTCTGTCTCTGAGGGCCTGTCTTTAAGTTGAAAACTTCCAGAAACTCCAGGCTGTGAGGTAAAAGGTTCTTTGGCAACCCATCTGTCCATTTTAGAGAACTTTTTATTGTGATTTTAGACTCCGAGGACTTTCCCTTTTAGAACAGTGAATTGTAGAAGTAGCGTATCTGTAACGTTATTTAAAGATGACACAGTGTCCCTCTTTGGATTATGTTATTGAAGAATTACTTCTGGTTTAATTAAGGTTCCAGTCTGGATTTTAATTAAATTATTTTCTGATCTTTTATTATTTATCCCCTTTGCAGGACTGAATTATGAAAGGGAACATCTGAATCCACCTATGATGCCAATGGGGACATTGCAGAACCAACAATATCATGGACAAATGTCGGCAGATGCGATGGGCATGATGGAGAATCCATCTCACTCTCGGCAAGTCTCCTCTCCTCCAGCTTCTATGCAAGGAATCCCCACCTCCATCCTGGGTTCTGTGCTCAATGATTTGAAGAAACAAAGGAACCAGAATATGTCTCAAGAGGCTGGCTTGGCTACATCAGGGGTGAGATATGGATTCAATCAGATGGTTATACCTCCATTTAGTTTAGTTTAGAGATACTTATTGTGTTATGGATTGTAGATTAAGAATATTGTAGATTATGGAAGTTTATTCCTACAGGGTCAATTTATTCTTAAACGAATGCTTGGAAAGTGATTATCCTAGAGGAGTGCTTGCAATGCAAATACGAACTGATGCCTGAGATTAATTTAAACCTCTTCCTCATATCTTTTGGATTGTGATCTGTACCATAACTGATTGAAAGAAAAGTCTGTTCAAGTTCTGAAATGTACTGTTCAAACTGCACTTCAGATATTCTGTTCCTAATTATGGGTAATGATAGAAAGATTGTTCGACGAGAAACAGTGCGGAGGAGAGTAACAAATGGGAATACAAGTCTGAAGAAGGGTCTCGACCCGAAACGTCGCCCATTCCTTCTCTCCAGAGATGCTGCCTGTCCCGCTGAGTTACTCCAACATTTTATGTCTATCTTGGGAATATAATTGTCTGCCTTGTGCAGTGTTAATTGTAAGCAGTATGGATTAATGAACACTCATTCCTGTAAAACTAAAGTTCAACTTATTTGATCAATTGCAAGAAGCAAAAGTGCTGGAGGAACTCTTTAGGTCAGGCAGCATTTTGGATTGGGACGTATCTTTGGTCTATGTCTCCCTTCCATGACCAATGTTTTGGATATCTGAGCTAGAAGTCGGATTGCAGATACATTTTGCTTGACAACATTTGTGTGAAGCACCATGATGTTTTTACTGTGTTAACGGTGCTATGGAATGGGTTGTGGTTGAGAAAGATTTGCAAATATGATTAATTGAAACTTGCATCGCTCTGGAATGCAATAGGGAATGGGAGAACATTTATTAGAATGAAGATAAAACTATTTGTGTTAACAAGCATTGACGTGTTTAGTGGTGTAGTTGATCCACTTGCGACTGGCTTGAATACCACCAAATTTCTGTTGCAGCCATCTCTGTTGGGAGAGCCACCAAAAGATCTGCGAATGCCTCAAAATCCATACCTCAATCTACGAAGTGTGTTCCCAACTAATCTGTCTGGTATGGAACAATGTAAGGTTTATTTTACTTATGTTCAAATTGCAAAGAATGGGGAAAGTGTGGTAAAAAAGGTTGGCTGTTGCTTTTTGTTCTGGGAAATGCTCTGCAAAGAAAGTGAAAGATCGCTGCTGAGTTCTGTAACTTTCATTTTGGTTTTCTCTTACATTATATTCCTAAAGAGACTCCCTTGATCCCCCTTGCCTATACCTGCCATATCCTACATCAAAACTATTTATTGGCTTTAACATTGATAATGCTCTCCTCTTCAACAGCCAACACCAGTAATTCAATGTCCTATGGGCACAGTACTGGTCTTCTGGGAAACTACCCAAGCTCCAGCCCCAGAATTCATCATGGATCTGGCATCGGTGATTATCCAGAGACTGGAGGCAGTCAGTCGAGTTACGGCAGCATGGAAAACTATGATAATTACAACCATTCTTACAGGGACTATGGGCAGGTATGTCTTTGTTGCCAGGGTGTTGGATTTTAGCATAATTAGGTTTTGCCATTGAACCTTTTTTATACTAAATTATAATTTGCTGTGGCTAATAAACCTGCACAAATATTTTTGTTGGTTGTTGAATGGACAGAATATTGTCCATTCAACAACTACTTATCTGTGTAATCTCTCTACAGCTAATTCCAAAACGGGAAATGTTATTAAATATAGGCAAGAGCATTAGACAACAGTGGGAGTTGCATCCAGCTTTTGAAATGCTCGGGGGGGGGGGGGGGGGACTGCTTAAATTGGATGTGAGAATACGTTGCTAAAAATATATATTCTACAAACTTTTTTATGCGAGGAAGTACTTCATTGCACAGATAATGTTAAATCAAAGTCCTATGTGCCTACTCGGGTGGGTTTTAAAGACCTGTGGTTCTATTTGAATCTAAACAAAAAGGTTCTCAAAAGTCAAAGCCAATTTTATTCGTCACATGCACCCAAGGGTGCAGTGAAATACACTGAATCTTAGCGCCTTGTCCAATATCTGCCTTTCAACTAACAACACTTAAGAGTGAAGTGGGTTCCCCCCCCCCCCCCCCCCCCCCCCCGTGCATAATCACTGAAATACTGGAAGGTCTCAGTTTCTTGTCTGTTGGATTTCCATCGATCTCTATTGGAACATCTTTGCTGCTGGTGCTAGAGGGGAGTAAACCTT
>CM075992.1:2701564-2848597 GCA_038087875.1 Malacoraja senta
AGGCAGTAGACAAGAGTCGCCACTTTCCCAGTTTTCTGCATTCTTTTTACAGAGTAAGTATGCTTGCAAGTAATAATGTTAAAAGTTTATAAGATAAATTAAATACAGTTTTCTGTGATACTCACTGATGGATTGGCAATCATCTTTACCGAGCAGGCAGCGTTAAATAAAAGATGAGAGGTGCTCAGTTGCAGTGGATGCCCAGGAACTGCCTCAATGTGACCCAATATTAGCCAGAGGGCTCCTGAGACACTGCTTCAATGTTGCTCTGGGTTCTACCTCTGAATTGCCAGTTCCTGGAGAGTGCTGCTTCGTGAAGAGCCAAATAACAAAGGTTTTACTAGATTTAAGTCGGAAAAGGGAAAATAGGGAACTTCAGATTATTTAACTTGACTTCCATGGGAGGGAAACGGCTTGAAGTTATTATTAAGGAAGTGGTCAGAGCACTGAGAGAATAATAGATTTGGAAAAAATCAACACAGCTTTGATAAATGAAAATCTATTACAGCTTTGAAAGTTGTAATGAGCAGTTGGAATGTCATGCGGAAAAATACACGGTCATCCATTTTGGTCGAAAAACAATTGAAAAGCAGAGTTGACTTGTGGTCAAAGAATGAAATGTGTTGATATCCTTGAATGCAATTGACACAGTCAATGTGCAGTTACAGCAGTCAAAGAGGAAATCAAATGATATGCTGACCTTTGCTGCAAGAGGATTTGAGTACAAGGGTAAAGATGTCTTATGGTTGCGGCTGGGACACCACATGCAGAACTAGTCTCTTTACATGATGAAGTATGTATCCCCAATGGAGCATAAACAACAACATGCTCACAGCTCTAATCCTGGGATGGGTTGATTGACCTGAACAAAAGATAAAACAGACTGCAAGAAGATTGTTCCCGATGTTGTGGAAGTCCAGAACAAGAGGCCAGTTCATTGGCTATATTTAAGAGGGAGTTAAATGTGGCCCTTGTGGCTAAAGGGATCAGGGGGTATGGAGAGAAAGCAGGTACAGGATACTGAGTTGGATGATCAGCCATGATCATATTGAATGGCGGTGCAGGCTCGAAGGGCTAAATGGCCTACTCCTGCACCTATTGTCAATGTCTATGTTTCTATGTTTCTATATTCTCTGAACGTTCAAAGAATGAGATCGATCTCACTAACCTATTAAGTACTTTCAGTTTGACAATGTAAATACAGGGCAAAATAATGTCCAGGCCAGGGATCGAAGTCTCAAAATAAGTGGCTAGCAATGGAGGACTGAATTAAGGAGAAATATCTTCATCCCGAGGATGAAGATATTTGTTATTCTCCACCACAAAGGGTTATGGAGGCTCAGCTGCCAGGCATATTTACAACAGGGATCACAAGCGTTTCAGATATTATTAATTGTGTCGTATTGGATTAGTGTAGGAAAGTGGCATTGCACCAAAAACTCCCCCGTGATTTTTGTGAAAGGCACAGCAGATGCAAGGGGCCTCTTTCATGCTGTCATGAAAGAGTTAGATAGAGCTCTAGGGGCTAGTGGAATCAAGGTATATGGGGAGAAGGCAGGCACGGGTTATTGATTGGGGACGATCAGCCATGATCACAATGAATGGCGGTGTTGGCTCGAAGAGCCGAATGGCCTCCTTCTGCACCTATTTTCTATGTTTCTATGATTCTCCCTCCCATCAACCCACACCATTGGTGGCCACAGCTTCCATGACTCAGTCCTTCCTTTAAGATCCTCTCCCTCAACACTTCTAGGATTCATACACAATTACACAGCACGAAGTAAAGACCAACTATCAAGCAGTCATTTGCACTAATCCCATTAATTTCTTTGCACATTATCAGCACTGCCCTCAGATACGACCAGCCACCTACACTGAGGCCAATTAACTGACTGACAAGCACTTTTTTGCAATGTGGAAGGACATTTTG
This sequence comes from Malacoraja senta, assembly GCA_038087875.1. NCBI lineage: Eukaryota > Metazoa > Chordata > Chondrichthyes > Rajiformes > Rajidae > Malacoraja > Malacoraja senta. The sequence goes on from CM075992.1 coordinate 2,703,495, forward strand.
AGAAAAGCAAGCAATCACAGGAAAATTGTGCAAAACTCCACACAGACAGCAGAGGTCAGAATCAAAACCAGTTGCTGTGGATGTGAAGCATTTAAGACCCTTCTTAAAATTAAACATTTGTCACCCCTAATTTCTCCTTTGGTTTTCTCAAGAATATTCTGCACAATTTACATCATTAAAAATGCTACAAAAAGTTTGTTTTTGTTACTTAGTCTATTAGCTCTACTTGACTGTTACATGGCAACACTGCTCTCCATTTCATTTTAAGATTTAAAAAAGCCTTAAATACCTTCAGGGTCTTCTTATTACAATATTAGTTACTGGGCATTGCATCGGTCAACCGAGGAAACAAAACTGGTCAGCATCGCCTAATGCCCCTTTGAGCAACTAGGTCTGGAAACAATGCTCAGGAGACTGCAGACACTTCTCCTGTTCAAATTGTCAACTCCAAGTGCCTCTTTTCTTGCTTCTGCCTGCACCCTCTACCTCATGCGCGTATTCTACTGCTTGAAACCTTTTTATTGCGACAGGAGTCAAAACTCAGAATATAAGGGGTGGGGAGACCCACAAGACCTTTGAAATGGAAACATCAGCAACGTCATCAGCGTGTGCAGAATTGTCAGGGCCGTTTGCAGGCAACCTCTGTGGGTGAGATGACGAACACAGCCCTGTTTGGTTCTGGTCTTTGAAGTCTTTACATACATAGATACATAGAAAATAGGCGCAGGAGTAGGCCATTCGGCCCTTCGAGCCTGCACCGCCATTCAATATGATCATGGCTGATCATCCAACTCAGTATCCCGTACCTGCCTTCTCTCCATACCCCCTGATCCCTTTAGCCACAAGGGCCACATCTAACTCCCTCTTAAATATAGCCAATGAACTGGCCTCAACTACCCTCTGTGGCAGAGTTCCAGAGATTCACCACTCTCTGTGTGAAAAAGTTTTTTCTCATCTCGGTCTTAAAGGATTTCCCCCTTATCCTTAAGCTGTGACCCCTTGTCCTGGACTTCCCCAACATCGGGAACAATCTTCCTGCATCTAGCCTGTCCAACCCCATAAGAATTTTGTACGTTTCTATAAGATCCCCTCTCAATCTCCAAAATTCTAGCGAGTATAAGCCAAGTCTATCCAGTCTTTCTTGATATGAAAGTCCTGACATCCCAGGAATCAGTCTGGTGAACCTTCTCTACACTCCCTCTATGGCTATAATGTCCTTCCTCAGATTTGGAGACCAAAACTGTACGCAATACTCCAGGTGTGGTCTCACCAAGACCCTGTACAACTGCAGTAGAACCTCCCTGCTCCTATACTCAAATCCTTTTGCTATGAAAGCTAACATACCATTCGCTTTCTTCACTGCCTGCTGCACCTGCATGCCTACTTTCAATGACTGGTATACCATGACACCCAGGTCTCGCTGCATCTCCCCTTTTCCTAATCGGCCACCATTTAGATAATAGTCTACTTTCCTGTTTTTGCCACCAAAGTGGATAATCTCACATTTATCCACATTATACTGCATCTGCCAAACATTTGCCCACTCACCCAGCCTATCCAAGTCACCTTGCCGTCTCCTAGCATCCTCCTCACAGCTAACACTGCCCCCCAGCTTAGTGTCATCCGCAAACTTGGAGATGTTGCCTTCAATTCCCTCATCCAGTTCATTAATATAAATTGTAAATAGCTGGGGTCCCAGCACTGAGCCTTGTGGTACCCCACTAGTCACTGCCTGCCATTGTGAAAAGGACCCGTTTACTCCTACTCTTTGCTTCCTGTTTGCCAGCCAGTTCTCTATCCACATCAATACTGAACCCCCAATACCGTGTGCTTTAAGTTTGTATACTAATCTCTTATGTGGGACCTTGTCAAAAGACTTCTGAAAGTCCAGATACAACACATCCACTGGTTCTTCCCTATCCACTCTACTAGTTACATCCTCGAAAAATTCTATAAGATTCGTCAGACATGATTTACCTTTCGTAAATCCATGCTGACTTTGTCCAATGATTTCACCACTTTCCAAATGTGCTGCTATCCCATCTTTAATAACTGACTCTAGCAGTTTCCCCACTACCGATGTCAGACTAACTGGTCTGTAATTCCCCGTTTTCTCTTTCCTTCCCTTCTTAAAAAGTGGGGTTACGTTTGCTACCCTCCAATCCTCAGGAACTACTCCAGAATCTAAAGAGTTTTGAAAAATTATCACTAATGCATCCACTATTTCTGGAGCGACTTCCTTAAGTACTCTGGGATGCAGCCTATCTGGCCCTGGTGATTTATCGGCCTTTAATCCATTCAATTTACCCAACACCACTTCCCGACTAACCTGGATTTCACTCAGTTCCTCTATCTCCTTTGACCCGCGGTCCCCTGCTATTTCCGGCAGATTATTAATGTCTTCCTTAGTGAAGACGGAACCAAAGTAGTTATTCAATTGGTCCGCCATATCCTTGTTCCCCATGATCAATTCGCCTGTTTCTGACTGCAAGGGACCTACATTCGTTTTAACTAATCTCTTTCTCTTCACATATCTATAAAATCTTTTGCAGTCAGTTTTTATGTTCCCTGCCAGTTTTCTTTCATAATCTATTTTCCCTTTCCTAATTAAGCCCTTTGTCCTCCTCTGCTGGTCTCTGAATTTCTCCCAGTCCTCTGGTACGCTGCTTTTTCTGGCTAATTTGTACGCATCATCTTTTGCTTTGATACCATCCCTGATTTCCCTTGTTATCCACGGATGCACTACCTTCCCTGATTTATTCTGTTGCCAAACTGGAATGAACAATCTTTGTAGTTCATCCATGCAGTCTTTAAATGCCTTCCATTGCATATCCACCGTCAACCCTTTTAGAACTAATTGCCAGTCAATCTTGGCCAATTCACGTCTCATACCCTCAAAGTTACCTTTCTTTAAGTTCAGAACCGTTGTTTCTGAATTAACAATGTCACTCTCCATCCTAATGAAGAACTCAACCTTATTATGGTCACTCTTGCCCAAGGGGGCACGCACAACAAGACTGCTAACTAACCCTTCCTCATTACTCAATACCCAGTCTAGAATAGCCTGCTCTCTCGTTGGTTCCTCTACATGTTGGTTTAGATAACTATCCCGCATACATTCCAAGAAATCCTCTTCCTCAGCACCCCTGCCAATTTGATTCACCCAATCTATATGTAGATTGAAGTCACCCATTATAACTGTTTTGCCTTTGTTGCACATATTTCTAATTTCCTGTTTGATGCCATCCCCAACTTCACCACTACTGCTAGGTGGCCTGTACACAACACCCACCAGCGTTTTCTGCCCCTTAGTGCTTCGCAGCTCCACCCATACCGATTCCACATCCTCCAAGCTAATGTCCTTCCTTTCCACTGCGTTAATCTCCTCTCGAACCAGCAACGCTACTCCACCACCTTTTCCTTTCTCGCTATCCCTCCTGAATATTGAATATCCCTGGATGTTCAGCTCCCAGCCTTGGTCACCCTGGAGCCATGTCTCCGTGATCCCGACTATATCATAATCATTAATAGCTATCTGCGCGTTCAACTCATCGACCTTATTACGAATGCTCCTTGCATTGAGACACAAAGCCTTCAGGCTTGTTTTTACAACGCTCTTACCCCTTATACAATCATGTTGAAAAGTGGCCCTTTTTGATTTTTGCCCTGGATTTGTCTGCCTGCCACTTTTACTTTTCACCTTGCTACCTATTGCTTCTGCCCGCATTTTACACCCCTCTGTTTCTCTGCTCACCCATTTAAGAAACCCACCACCTCTTATTCTCTGTTTATTATTGTTTTCTTCTTTCCCCCCTACATGTTGGGTCTGAGTGCTTTCCTTCTCTGCCTCCTGCCTCACACACTGTCTAATAGCTTTCTCTATTTGAGTCCCTCCCCCCAACCATTCTAGTTTAAAGTCTCCCCAGTAGCCTTTGCAGATCTCCCCGCCAGGATATCGGTCCCCCTCAGGTTCAAGTGCAACCCATCCTTTTTGTACAGGTCGCACCTTCCACAAAAGAGGTCTCAATGATCCAGAAATTTGAATCCCTGCCCTCTGCACCAGTCCTTCAGCCACGCATATATCCTCCACCTTGCTCCATTCCTACTCTCACTGTCGCGTGGCACAGGCAGTAATCCCGAGATTGTTACCTTTGCTGTCCTACTCTTTAACTCCCCTCCTAACTCCCTAAATTCTCCTTTCAGGACCTCTTCTCTTTTTTTACCTATGTCATTGGTACCTATATGTACCACGACCTCGGGCTCCTCTCCCTCCCCTTTCAGGATATCTTGGACACGTTGAGACACATCACAGACCCTGGCACCAGGGAGGCAAACTACCATCCGGGTCTCCCGACTGTGTCCACAGAATCGCCTGTCTGACCCCCTAACTATAGAGTCCCCTATTAGTATCGCCCTCCTCTTCTTTTCATTACCCTTCTGAGCAACAGGACCGGTCTCTGTACACTCATTAAACCTTTAATTAAACCACCCACAATGAACTGTGTCTGTTTAATCCTGCAAATACCCATGAGCTTCAGCAAACCATTTGCCATCGATGCAAGGAGATCTTAGAATGATCCAGTGCAAGGGAAAGATGAAGGATATGCTCTGTTTGTATATCATTTTTACACAGAGAGTGGTGAATCTGTGGAATTCTCTGCTACAGAAGGTGGTTGAGGCAGTTCATTGGCTATATTTAAGAGGGAGTTAGATATGGCCCTTGTGGCTAAAGGGATCAGGGGGTATGGAGAGAAGGCAGGGATGGGATACTGAGTTGGATGATCAGCCATGATCATATCAAATGGCGGTGCAGGTTCGAAGGGCCGAATGGCTTACTCCTGCACCTATTTTCTATGTATCTATGTTTCTATTTACATGTGTGCTTTTGTTTTAAGTACTACTCTGTATTATTTTGCTTTGTGTGTTGCATGAAGACCAGTGATCATGTACATTAAAGTAGAAGCAAGGAACTGCACGTGATGGTTTACAAACAAAGGACAAATTCTTCAGTGTAAATCAGCATCGGCAGTTCTTTCCTCCACCTATCACTTGCTTGGTTTGCCGAACCCCACCTTCTCGCCCTTACTCCATCATTCTGAAGACGGGTTGGAGGCAGGAACTGCAGATGCTGGTTTACACAAAATGCTTGAGTAATGTCTGAAACTAACTCTCCATCCCACTCACATACAGATATCAGTCTGTCGCCTCCTGCACTGTTACAACAGCCCAGAGAAAGCATAAGGAACAGCATCTCACCTTCCACCTGGCCACATTGCACCTTCCATAGTGAACTTGGTATTGAATTGTTAAGGGCTTGGACACGCTAGAGGCAGGAAACATGTTCCCGATGTTGGGGGAGTGCAGAACCAGGGGCCACAGTTTACGAATAAGGAGTAAGCCATTTAGAACGGAGACGAGGAAACACTTTTTCTCACAGAGAGTGGTGAGTCTGTGGAATTCTCTGCCTCAGAGGGCGGTGGAGGCAGGTTCTCTGGATGCTTTCAAGAGAGCTAGATAGGGCTCTTAAAAATAGCAGAGTCAGGGGATTTGGGGAGAAGTCAGGAACGGGGTACTGATTGGGGATGATCAGCCATGATCACGTTGAATGGCTCGAAGGGCCAAATGGCCTACTCCTGCACCTATTGTCTATTGAATTGTAGGGCTTCCTGTACTTTCCATTCTCCAAATTAATCAGAACTGACCGTTTCTGTAATAAAGAACTCCTATAAATCATGGGATATTCAGGTTTTTCTCTTTGTATGCTCACAGGCTGACCTGCTAGGCACTTTTAAGACTCCATTAATTGCATTATTTCTCCCTAATGGCAACCATTAACCCACTGACCAGCATTTATCTCCACAACATCACTGGCCTCAGCTTATCGCAGATCTTCCCTCTCTTGTAGCTTCACTGCACCTAACTCTGCAAGTAACATTCTCGCCACAGAATGATGACATCCAACAAGAGAAAATCCAGCTATCACCCCTGAGATTCAGAGGCAGTAACCTCACTGACTCCCCCACCATCAATACCCTAGTGGTTACCATTGACCAGAAACCATAATGGAGTAGCCATTAGCACAATGAAGCGACGCGAGCAGGTCAGATGTGACTTTCTAAGAGTAACTCACCTCCTAACTCACCAAAGCCCATCTATCGTCGACAAGGCTCAAGTCTGCTTGATAGCATACCAACCACTTGCCTGGATGAGTGCAGCTTCAACAACATTCAAGAAATTCAACACCATACAGGATGTGGCAGCCCACTTGATAAGTACCCAACCACTCACACACACCACCACCGACACACAGCAGCAGCAGATTGTACCGTTTACAAGACGCACAGCAGCAAATTACCAAGACATTTGAGAAAGCACCTTTCAGAGCCATTACTACGGCCAGCTAGAAGGACAACGGCAGCAAAGGCATTTGAATACCACCATCTGGAAGTTGCCCTCTGAGCCACACAGGCCAACCTGAAGTACATCACCATCCCTTCACCATTGTTCAAGAAGGAACTGCAGATGCTGGAAAATTGAAGGTAGACAAAAGTGCTGGAGAATCTCAGCGGGTGCGGCAGCATTTATGGAGCGAAGGAAATAGGCAACGTTTCGGCCCGAAACTTTGCCTATTTCCTTCGCTTCATAGATGCTGCCGCACCCGCTGTGTCCCTCCAGCATTTTTATCACCCCTTCACCTTTGTTGCCTCAAGGTCATGATTTTCTTCCTTTCTTAAATTACCCAGTCACATTGCTGACTATTCTATTATGTTATGTGTCTACAAGAGAATCGGTTGATAGACTCGACACAATATCCACATTTTAAAAGCGTAAAATACATGCTTTACATCACAAACCAGGAGAAAACGACACACCATGTAACTACTGTTCAGTCAGCCTGCTGCGAATAGTGGAAAGATTCCAAGAAAATCTTCTACAGACAGCATAAACCAGCATGCAGAGATCCACAGGTTAATTAAGTGCCGTAGCAATAAGGCAGCATAGTTGGTAAATCATAAAATGTAGAACAGTACAGCAAAAGAACAGGCCCTTCAGCTGAACATGATGCTAAAACCGAATGTGTAGGAAGGAACTGTAGCTGCTGGTTTAAACCGATGAGGAATAGGCAACGTTTTGGATCAAGACCCTTCTTCAGAGTCTGAAGAAGGGTTTCGACTCGAAACATCACCTATTCCTTTTCTCCAGAGATGTTGTCTGACCCGCTGAGTTGCTCCAGCTTTGTGTCTATGATGCGAAGGCCATCTGTTATCTATCTGCACATAATCCTATCTCTCTATTCCCTACATATCCATATGCCTATCCAAAAACCTCTTTAAAATGCCACTATAGTTTCTACCTCAAGCACCAAACCTGGAAGTACGCTCCAGGTACACACTACCCTCTGTGCAAAAAAAGGTTGCCCTGCACATGCCCTTTAAACTTTGCCCATCTCACCCGAAAGCTATGCCTTCTATTATTTGATTTTTCCATCCTGGGAAAAAGGCTCTGACGGTCTACCCTATCTATTCCTCTCATCATTTTATACACTTCTATCAGGTCTCCCCGCAACCTCCATTTGATGCAGCGGTTCTCAATATTTGTAATTGGAAAGTCCTGTGTGGCAGATTGATGCAGAATGCAGAAGCTCAAGGAAGATTAGTTCAGTAGGAGAAATGAACAGATAATGGTCGATGAGATGTTGGTTACTGAAGGGTTGTCTACCGTGAGTTTCCTCAAGACAGGACCCCTTCCATTTTGTGATGTATTTATGATTTAAGTGGCGCTGCAAGATACAAGAGTTGAGAACGGGTCATTTGAAGTATCCAGTGACAACAGAAAATGAAGCACTCAAGAGACAACCATCTCAATTTCTCAGCTGCATGCTCTGGGTTTTCCAGCTTATTTGTCAATTTGCTAAATGGGGGTATGGCTACAAAGGAAAGTCAAGGGAATGGGACTGATAGGATTGCTCTGCAAATGCTGCCCATCCTCTGAGCCAACATAAATAAGTACGTTTGTAATGGGGAACTTACTGAAGGAAGTTAGATAGTTCTTTATCTTTCTTCTACAACACTCACAATGTAAACAGCAATATTGCACAACTGTTACATAACTTCTGACCACACAGAGATTTTCAAACACTCTTATAAAGTCAAATTAGGAACACAAAACACCACTGCAAGTTTTAGATTGGGGTTGGGTCCAATTGGATCATATTTCAGTATCTCATTTCCAAATCAACTTAATCTTTTTATTATTTAATGGCAGTCAGAGTAATCTGAAAAATGTCTTTTCATATTTAACTGCAACTATCTGGCACGTTCTGTTAATGTGGGTCAATAATGTGTTGACAGGAGCAGCAAAAAAATTGCAACTCAAGAATAACAACACATGATGAACAATCAAGATACAAATTGCTGGAGGAACTGAACTGGTTAGACAGCATCTGTGGAGGGAAAGCACAGGTGACGTTTCTGGTCAGGACCCGTCTTCAGGCTGGTGGAATAGGGGGGAGAAAGCTGGAAAAGTGCCTGCATACTCCATCAGTCTGAAGAAGGGTCTCTATCTATCCACTCCCTCCAAGAGGGATCCAAGGGTTCATCATTTATCCACTCCCTCCAAGATGCTGCCTGACCCGCAGAATTCCTCCAGGACTGTGCATTTTGATCAAGATTCCCGCTCCTGCAGTTTCTTGTGTCTGCACACGACTAGCAATGATGCATTTTCCCAGATCCATGTTGATGCAGTGCATTCATATAATTGTCACGTTACTAAAAAACGCTTGAAATAACTTCCTTCTCTCAAATACAAGTGTTCTCCGGCAGTGACCAAATGGTACTTATACACTCGCACAAGCTGAAAATCTCTTGGCTCCAATTTGTGCTCCTTTCATATTTGTCCCAGCAAAGTCAATGGCCGATGCCAAGACTTGAACTACTAAACTGTTAGAGAAGGAAGGTAAATAGAACAAGGAACCCAGCCACTTACTACCACCCTGTTTCTACTGCAACATCTCCTCTCAACCTTATTACAATTTATCAGTATCAAGGTTTTTTCTGTTGCAAGATTTGGATCAGGTACAATGTCCCAAGATAAAATAATCATGCATAAAATGACTACATATACACGACCATTGATTCTTTCTTTAACATCAAACTGGGAAATAGGAAATCCATTTGAAAAAAAAAAATCACCATGCAACCTTTTCTTGGATGCTAAATGTAGGGTTGCAGCTGAATTGAAGGAGCCGTCTCCAAGTCACAGGCATTCATCACTTTCTCAATTCAAACAGGGCCCCCAAAGTATACAAGTACTTTGTCATTTTTGTTCTTTCAAGTTTCCATCTTCCCTATTCTTCCACAACTCCCCCAAGGGATTTGATAACTTGCTTGGATTCAGTTTTACACATTGATTATCTTCCCCTATTCCTAAGAGTGTTGCCGGAGCGCTCCATGGGAGACATGAACCTCACTTATTACACTGCTGACAAAGGGCAATCCCCTCTCCAAAAATACTACAACCAACTCCCTATGTTATTGCAGAGCAACAAACTTCAAGTGCTTCAAGGAAATAAACAAAATTTTGATATAACGTCACAAAGTCAATGGAAACAACAAAAAGGTCAAGTGACCAAACGCTTCCTGTTGTAAAACCTCAAGCTTTTATCTTCAACTCTGGTTGAAACATTAAGCACATTGACAAATATGCACTGGCATAACTTGCTCAAATAGCCACTGATTTGGTCAGGATCAACTAATTGGGTGGCTGGTTTGGAAGGAAGAATACACATCAAGCCAACAACATAAATATATAGTAGACACAAAAAGCTGGAGTAACTCAGCAGGTCAGACAGCATCTCTGGAGAAAAGGAATAGGTGACGTTTCGGGTCGAAACCCTTCTTCAGACTGAAGAATCTGAAGAGTCTGAAGAAGGGACTCGACCCAAAACGTCACCTATTCCTTTTCTCCAGAGATACTGTCTGACCGCTGAGTTACTCCAGCTCTTTGTGTCCATGTTCGGTTTAAACCAGCATCTGCAGTTCCTTCCTAAACATAAGTATAATGGTGGACTTTCTCAGCTCAATGAGGCTGGGGAAAGTCATGGTGGCGAGGAACATGTTATGATAAACTATTAATAAACATGGTGCTATAGCAAATAGTGGCACCAACACACCTCAGTGTGGTCTGGAGGAACGCTGGACACCTCCACACCACCACCACTCCAACATTAGAACTTTCCATAAAATTGCATTGGAAAACTCTGCTTCCCTCCATCTCTGTTGTAGTCGCATTTTTGTTTTGAGTTTGCAAACTAAGACTGGTTAGTCATGCAGATGAATGCAAAATATTACATTTCGGAGAAGGCCAGTTACCCCCAGTGACGTGGCCAATATCCATATAACCCTCGACTATATTGAAACACGTGATCTGGTCAATATCATGCCACTGCTGCTTGGAGCTCGAGGACAAATTGGCTGCTTGCATCCCTTAAAATACCATCGTAGCTGCACTAACACGAGGGGTGCAAACGCTTTGGAATGTCCTGAAAGTAACACGGAAGCGAGTATTTTATTCAACAGCTAATGACGACGTGCACTTCCTCAGCAACCTCTGTGGTTCAAATAAAAGATCATTTAATACAATTCAAAGACTGGGGAGGGGAAAGTTTAAGGCCTACTACGTTCGATTTAACTGAAGGCTGAATCATTGTGGTGATCTGGCACACCTACACACAACGTTAATACACTCTCAGAAGGCCAAGACTTTCTAAAGTGGAAAGTCAGAACACAACAAGCTACAGGACAGAGCGATTGAATCAAGCGCAAGGAATCAACACCAAAGTGTTAACGGCATTAAGATCAAGATCAGACAACAATGCTGGAGAAACTCAGCGGGTGAGGCAGCATCTTTGGAGCGAAGGAAATAGGCGACGTTTCGGGTCAAGACCCTTCTTCAGACTGACCGCTGAAGAGGGCTCCACCCAAAACGTCATCTAATCCTTCGCTCCATAGATGCTGCCTCACCCGCTGAGTTTCTCCAGCATGTTTGTCTACCTTCGATTTTCCAGCACCTGCAGTTCCTTCTTAAACAAAAGATCAAGATCAGGATATCTCCTATCCCCTATGAAAACCCATTACAGTTATACGTAGTTTCGATGTTTGTTTTCAATTTCTTTCCAGGGTTTATAGGCAAACAATTTAGTGTATAATGAGACCAAATTGGGGGCCAAGAAAGGTTGTGTGCACACAGACACCGAGCTTAGATTCCTGCCTTTTTATCATTTCAGCTGAAAGGAACTTCCCAGATCAAGCAAGTTGAAGAAGGAACTGCAGATGCTGGAAAATCGAAGGTAAAGACAAAAATGCTGGAGAAACTCAGCGGGTGACGCAGCATCTATGGAGCGAAGGAAATAGGCAACATTTCGGGTCGAAACCCTTCTTCAGACTGATGTGAGGGGGGGGGGGGGAGAAGAAAGGAAGAGGCGGAGACAGTGGGCTGTGGGAGAGCTGGGAAGGGGAGGAGAAAGCAGGGACTACCTGAAATTGGAGAAGTCAATGTTCATACCGCTTGGGTCCCAGATCAAGCATAGTGACCATGTTGAAACAAGGAACTGCAGACAAAATGTGTAGGAAGGAACTACAGATGCTGGTTTACACCAACGATAAACACAAAATGCTGGAGTAACTCAGCAGAACAGGCAATTTCTCTGGGACGGATGATTTTTCGCGTTGAGACCTTTCTTCAGACTGAAGAAGGGTCTTGACCTGAAACATCACCCATTTCTTCCATCCAGAGATTCTGCCTAAGGAACTGCTGATGTTGTTTTACACAAAAGGCCACAAAAATGCTGGAGTAACTCAGTGGGTCAGGTAGCATCTCTGGAGAACATGGATAGGCGACATTTCAGGTCGGGACCCTTCAGAGTCTTGACCCCAAAAGTCACTTAGTCAAGTTCTCCAGAGATGTTCATTAAGGGAGACCCCTTTCACCCCAGCAACGGACTGTTCCAGCTGCTACGGTCAGGCAAACGCCTCCGCTGTCATGCTGTGAAAACAGAGAGGATGGGACGTAGTTTCTTCCCAGAGGCCATTAGGACTGTAAACTCTTATCTCACCAGGGACTAACGTACTGTACCAATTTACTGTTGTGCTGTGTCTTTTTTAAATTGCTGTTTTTTTCTCACCAATATGTAATTACTGATTCTGTTCTATTCTGTTTTGTAGTTTTTTTGCACAATCTGCAGGCATTGCCACTTTTCATTTCACTGCACATCTCGTATGCGTATGTGACAAATAAACTTGACCTGACTTGACTTGACTTAAGCATGGTGACTGGTCAAGCAAATCACAGGCCCAGATACAAGATCTGGAGATACAAGACAAGACTGTACCATTGATTTAAAGTTTATATTTATTATATAAAACTTAATCTCACGGCTGGTCACAAATCTCCCAATTCCTCCAAAGTCTTTCAATGATTTACAAAGTCAGCAGTGCGATGGAAAATTGCACACTTGACAGTAAGAGTGCAACTTCAAGAACAAAGCAGCATTTTTGACACCCAATCCAGCACCCGAAACATCACTCCCCTCTTCAAGCACAACTGGTTATTGTGTGCACCAGCCACAAAAATGCACTGCCGTCACTTGCCAGGTATCACTGCGATGATTAAAGTAATATAAGTTAATAGGATCAGCACCCTCTCTCCAAGTCACATACCGTCCTGCCTTGACTGCCACGTTATCTAAATCCTGGATCTCCCAAACCAACAGTGTCGTAGGAGTAACATCATCATACAACCCACAGCAGTTCAAAACCAACTCGCCTCCATATTAGTCATGGGGAAGGGGGGGGGGGGGGGGGTGAGTGGGATGTGGAGACGCAGGACAAGAGAGCTGGCCTTTTTAGTCTCGCCCTGTAATGTAATTTTCAAATAATCAATGAAACTCTAAGGTTACAGAAAACCCCATTGGCTTTACTTACATTTTTTTAAGAAATGGAAAGCTGCCACATTTGCCATGTCTTTAACTTGTAGGACTGGATGCACAACAATGTGGCATGCTGACCTAAAGCACCTGCGTAAGTTATTCTGTTTAAAAATAACTGGGGATGGGTTATAAATCGTTGACAGCAACATCCAAATCTGGACAGGAATAGGTTAGCGCGTCTGTGCTTTGCAAGTAATTGTTATTACTTGGATTCTATCGATCTGTGGAAAAGATGACTCGTTGGGCAGACTGCTCTACAAAATATCAGTATAGAGCAAACAGTCCAAGCTGGCTCCTATATGGTAAAACACTGCTGGGCATTGACATTCCAAAGCACACAAGTTTAAACCAAGATCTCCAAGCTTAACAGATCTCACGTTGAACCCATGAACATGGAAGCGACATTCTCTCTTGACACCAACTCATTAACATTTATTGCAGTACATTAAGAATAAGGGGTCAGCCATTTAGGACTGTGGTGAGGAAAATGTTTTTCAGCCAGAGAGTTGTGAATCTGTGGCATTCTCTGCAACAGAGGATGTACTTCCTGCGGCAGCTGAGGAAGCACAATCTGCCACAGGCAATGATGGCCCAATTCCACACGGCCATCGTAGAGTCTGTCCTCACCTTCTCCATCATGGTCTGGTTTGGCTCTGCCACCAAGCACGACATCCAGAGGCTGCAGCGAATCGTCCGATCAGTTGAGAAGGTTATTGGCTAAAACCTTCCCTCCATTGACAAACTGTACACTGCAAGGGCCAGGAAGCGAGCTGGTAAGATCATCTCTGACCCTTCTCACCCTGGCCACAAACTCTTTGAATCACTTCCCTCTGGAAGGCGACTCCGGACTGTCAAAGCTGCCACAGCCAGACATAAAAACTGCTTTTTTCCACGAGTAGTAGCTCTACTCAATAACCAAAAATCTGTAGCCTCCTTTTGCTCTGGTATTTTATTTAATTCACATGTTTAATCGATAATTTTTTATTATTAATGTTTAATGTTTTACGTGTCGTTCCTAACTGTCACTGTACGTCATGTTGCCACTTGCGGGCAGAGCACCAAGGCAAATTCCTTGTATGTGAATACTTGGCCAATAAACTTATTCATTCATTCATTCAGAAGGCAGTGGAGGCCAATTCACTGGATGTATTCAAGAGAGAGTTAGATATTGCTCTTGGAGCTAATGGAATCAAGGGATATGGGGAGAAAGCAGGAACGGGGTACTGATTCTGGATGATCAGCCACGATGATATTGAATGGCTGTGCTGGCTCGAAGTGCCAAATGGCCTACTCCTGCACCTATTTTTTTATGTTTCTAATGTGAAAAGAGTTCTTTCAAAATAACACTGGATTTCTCTAAATATACTAAGACGGTAATTCTAAGTTTCCATTTATGCTATGTTACAATTAACCGAAGAGCACTGTTTCGTTTAGCACTCCATTTTCTAGAAACGCTAATCAAGGCATTACTGTGGAGAGCATTAAAATAGGCAATGCTCTGGCAAATAGAGTAAAAGGCGGGAAACTGTGCAGTTGTCCATTCTTGCAGCATTAGGGGGGAAAAGCATGCTATCAAAATGCTGAGAGATTGCGGAAAGGCCTGGATGTCTTCGATCATGACTTGCACAAGGCCAGCATACACACACGGCAAGTAAAAACAAGAAAGCTGTCATCCTTTACTGTGAGGGAAGTTAGAAAGGTAGGAAAGTTATGCTTCAGTTGAGAGCAGAACTGATAAGATCTATGATGTTGTGCACTATACTGGAATACTTATTCAAGGAAGTATGTGGTACATTCGAGCCAGAAAAGCTTTACCAGACTAATATCTGAGATGGGCAGGTTGTGTTCTAGGGAAGGTTTGACAAGCCATCTTGTATCCACTGGAGATAGACACAAACTGCTGGAGTAACTCAGCGGGTCATGCAGCATCTCTGGAGAAAAGGAATGGATGACATTTTGGGTCAAGACCCTTCAGAGCGAGAATGGATCTGATTGAAACACTAGAACCAGAGGAGTCTTGACCGAGTGGATATGAAGAAAGAGTTTCCTCTTGTGGAAGAATCAAGAACTAGGGAATGACTATTTAAAACTAAGAGGTCATCTAATTTTCCACTGACACTCATAACTTACTGAGAATATAACAGAATATGGAGCTGAGGTTACATTCAGATATATCATGATATTATAGAATAGCAGAGCAGGCACATATGTTGTAATATGAATATATTTGTAATATGTTTCTCTTGTGTCTCATATGTTGTAACCTGACCTAAATCAAATGCAGTGGTATCTTCAGGCCCAGGTTAAGAACCAAGCTCTACAGTGTATTCAGACACTGCAGCACAATAACAGCAGGTTATTGCAAAGGCCCACTGCCTAATCCATCACACTGCTTGGTCACGAAGAATGAAAGGCGTTAATACAAGTTGGTCTGCGATTCTTTTTTTGCTCTCTCCTCAGAGAGCAAAGATTTTCCTTACTTCGTTTGTGGTCAATTTCAGCAATCCACACATGGAGCTTTTTTGGTATTCATCCATAATTAAACATAACAGCACAGAATAAATGCTTCATCAAATGAAACTGGATCAATAGAAAACATTTCCAAGCACACATTCCCAGCACTGACAAAGGATCAGAGGATTTGCAACCGAAGCAATCTTTCTGTTTTCAGGCGATGTCTATTTTCAGTATTTCCTCTTTTTTAATTTCTTTGTCCACGGTTTGCATTGTACGGAGGGCGTACCACATTTGCAAGTCAAAGCTTCACTGCACATTGACTGCAAAGTACAAGTACATTGTACTCATAAGCTCATTCTAGGGCTAATGAAGGACATTATCTCCAATGCTCAGCTTCCACACATGGGCAGGTGGGACTCGTGTAGATGGGACATGTTGGCCGGTATGGACAAGTTGGGCCGAAGGGCCTGTTTCCACCCTGTGTCACTCTGTGACTCTTTGACACAATCACAGAGCCAAAAGACTGCCTGTTCACGTGGAGCTGTTCACATTCATGCTGCATACGCCCCTTGTTTTATTGTGGCATAAGAATTGTAATTGTATAATACTAGACACAATTGTACAGACATGGGGAGATAGTTTTCGGAAAGTGGTAATGCAGGTAGACAGGGAGGTGAAGACAGCACTAGGCACACTTGCCTTCACCAGTCAGGGCATTGAGTACAGGAGTTGGGACGTTATCGTACAAGTGGACGGTGAGAGCACACCCCGAGTATTATTTGCATTTCAGATTGCCCAGCTGTAGGAATGACATTGCCAAAGGTAGGCAATTGGGATCTTAGATAGATACAAAATACTGGAGTAACTCAGCTGTTCAGCCAGCATCTCTGGAGACAAGTAGGAGGTGATATTTCAGTTCGGAACCCTTCTTCAGACGGTTCCAATCTGAGGAAGTCCCTTCCAGTCTGAAGAAGGGTCCTGACCCGAAACATCACCTATTTCTTTTCTCCTGAGCCACTGTTACTCCAGTATTTTGTATCTATCTTCAATATAAACCTACATTTGCTGTTCCTTCCTACACAAATAGACATCTTGGTTGACATTGATGAGTTGGCCAAAGGGCCTGTTTTGGTGCTTTATAACTATCACCCTAACTATGTGGCTGTCGTGGATCACTGTGCCAAGAGTGTGTGAATGTTTCCCAGAAGTTTCAACATTCTCACCAGAGGTCCTGCAAGTTTATCTTGGATATGGCATAACAGCCATTCTACATGAACAGTTTAACCACTAAAGCCATTTGTTTCAATGGATACATTCCCCCCAGCTGCAGACAATCAAACAACGTTAATATTTTTAAGAAAAGCTGCAAACATTATTGCTGATAAATGAGATTAATTGCAACTGAGATCCGACAATTGGAAAGGAAGCGAATGTACGGGAGAATTTGCACAGAATAACAGGATCTGGAATGCACCATGCGAGCTATGATGAAAGCAGATTCAAATGCAACTATAAGATAGTAAGGAAAGAAGTCCCCATGTTCAAGTCAAGTCAAGTTTATTCGTCACATACACATACGAGATGTGCAGTGAAATGAAAAGTGGCAATGCTCGCGAATTGTGCAAAAAACAAACAAACAAACTACAAACAGAGTGGAACAGAATCACATATTCTTTTACATATTAAATATTGTGGGCGGAAGGAAAAAGGGAAAAAACCCCAGCAATTTTGGAGAGAGTGGAGGGGAGCAGAATGAGTGGCGACCTTTCATGGAGCTAGCACACCCACAAGAGGCCAAATATTCCTCTATTGCCTGACCGCTAAGGAAGGGGCCAACTGATGACAGGAAATGGAGGAAATTATCCCAAGGAATTGAAAAATGCAAGTTTTCCAATGGACTCGCGTTGAAGTAACTTGCTCCATGGAGCCAGCTAGTGGCCAGAACAAACATAGTGACAGCCATCAAGCAAAGTCACAGCATCAAAACATATACGTTGACAATGTGGAGTAGACTTTGTGGTCACAATCTCTTCTGTGGGAATTGCAGTTTAACAATACATTCAATGGATTGGTTACAATTTATTTTACAGACACTTCTGTGCATTAAGAATAATTTTTCAACTCAAGGCTCTAACCTGCTCAGTGCCACTCCCGAGTCTACTTGGGTCATGGCCAATAGTGGAAAAAAACTTGGAAGTGAACAGGTTAATAGTGCCCTAACAAATAGAGAATCAGGAGTAGGTGACTCATTGACTAAGACCATGAACGACCTTTTCGCTCAGGATCACTTTCTTGAAGTCACCCCGTATCCCTTGATTCTCTTCATATAAAAAAATATACTCATTGACTAGGCCTCCATAATCCTCCTGGGTAGAGATTTGAAATTTTTTTTACAACCCTCTAGGTTTAAAAAAAATCCGTCTCACCACATTTCAGCATAGCTGGTCCCTTGTTATGAGACTAGAACCTTCTGATTCTTGGTCAGGGGATTCCCTTCTTTGCAAAACACATTTAAGAATGTTATGGTTCAACAAGTCAAGCTTTCTTACTTCCAAATGTTAGGGTGTTTGGCCCCGTTTCCTTAATTTTAGTTTAGTTTTGTCTTGTGATAAAGCATGGAAACAGGCTCTTCGGCCCAAGGTCCATGCTGACCCATTCACACCAGTTCTGTGTTATCTCACTTTCTCATCCACTGCCTGCACTCTAGGGGCAATTTACAGAGGGTAATTAACCTACAAACTCGCACATCTTTGGGGTGTGGGAGGAAACTGGAGCACCTGGAGGAAACCTACAAGATCACAGGGAGAACGTGCGAACTCCACTCAGACAGCACATGAGATCAGGATCAAATCCGGGTTTCTGGCGCTGTAAGGGAGCAACTCTACCAGCAGTTCCACCAGCTGTGCCCCCCTTCTCTCCTCGTACAATGAACTCACCCGTTACACTAATCAGCTTGATGAACCTTTGAGACACTTCCTATGCCACAATCAAACCCTTCCTTGGGTAAGACAACCAGGCCTGTACACAATATTCCAGCTGCAGTACCACTAGAGCAATATTTGATTACATTAAAGCAGCTTTACTCTTGCAATGAAAAGTAAAATGTCTTTTAGCTTCCAAATGATATGTTGTACCTGCTCATCAGCTTCCAGTGATTTGCAAAGACAACCAGGTCCCATTAAATAACAAATACAAAAGCAGCCAAGACAATCAAATAACATTTCCACCTAGGACATTCATTATTTGCTCCTCTCCCGTTTGGTAGATGATACACAGACTTGATCGCATGTACCACCAGATTCAGGAAGTTGCTTTCCTGGTGTTAGAAGACTATATAGACCTTTCATAAGCAACGGGTGAAGTCCCGATCTACCAATCGACCTCATTGTGGCCCATGTACGTTTTATCTGCATTTTCTGTAACTAATATTATAACGCTGAAACACCCTATTCTGCACTCTTGCTATTTTTCTCTTTGCATTACCTATTGTGTTTGTATATGGCTTGAATATACTATGATTTGACTGGATAGCGTACTTTTTCACTAAATTCCTGTACACGTGACAAAATAATATCTTTCAACATCTCGCTATTTAACAGTAGCCTTCTCCTATTTTTCCACATTATATTCCATCCATATCCTTGCCCTTTTGCCAAGCTGATTTATAAATTTCCTAAAGTCCCTCTCAATCATCTTCACATCAGCAAATTTCCATTTATTACACTGGTCCTCTTATTCAACTCATTGCTACTGACGATGAAGTACTCGCGCCCAGTGCCAATCTTCAGCACTCACCAATCTCAGACGCTCAACCAATTATTCCTATTCTGCTTTCATTAACTAATCAATCCACATCACGATATTTCCCCAAAATATGCTCTCATTCTTCTCAAAGATAATCTGAAAATACAAATATGAACATATAAATTAGGAGCAAGAGTAGACCAGTCAACCCTTTATAGTTCAGTAATGATCCATCGTTCTACATTTCCATCAATTCCACACCAGCACATAACTGGTTCACTAATATCTATTCTGTTAATTACGATTTCACAAGAATTTAATAGTTTTATCCAAACATGATTTCCCTTTAATAAATGCACTGCTTAATTCTTTTATTACTTTTCGGTTCCCCTTTACCACTTCCTTTATAACTCATCTATGGTTCCCCATCTTCTCTCCCGATTTAATAATCTTCCAGTTTTGGAATCAGTTGAAAACCGATAGATTAGGTTATTTTAATGACCAGTCTGTTCAGAAGCACAGCAGAAAACTTTAAAGAGTTCCACATACCATCACACAGTTTAGGATGATTATTGGCCATCTGAACAATTCTTAGACAAAGGGGAAGAAGCAACTAAACATGTTTTTAAAAAAAACCCTGACAAAGTGGCCAACTCTTCTTCAAATGTACGGAATGTTCCACTCTAAATGCATGGCTCATCCGGCCCTTATCCTGTAGATACCAACAAGCTGTTCGGCCTAAGGTCATTTCCGAGAACTCAACATCATTCTTGTCCGACACCAATACATTTGGGTCACTGGACATGTCTCATACTCCATACGTACGAAAATGCTGTAGATATTGCACAGGTCAGGCACAGGAGTTAATGTTTCAGGTCGACGTGGTGGGGAGGCCTGCAGGGAGAAAGCCTAGATGCAGAATACAAGGTCTGGTAACATCTGCGTAGGAAGGAACTGCAGATATTGCTTTAAACCGAAGACAGACACAAAAAACCTGGAGTAACTCCGCGGTTCAGGCAGCATCTCTGGAGAAAAGGAATTGGTGACGTTTTGGGTCAAGACCCTTCTTCAGACTGCCAGTCTTCAGTCTGAACAACTCCAGCTGGTTACTCCAGCTTTTTGTGTCTATCTTATAGTAACATCTGTGTTGAGAGAAAGACTAAAGTTAATGTTTCAGGTGGAGGTCCCTCCATCAGAACTGGCCAGTTCTGACAAACGGTAAAGGTGATTATCTTAAATTGTTGAATTCTACATTAAGTCCCAAGGACAATAATCACTGACATACAATGGTCCAGTATAAAAAATGGCTCCAATTCATGTGCATATCTGTTCGATGACGTTGAGCTTGGCGGTGGTAAGGCCTTCAACATTGAGCTGCAGTAGCGCTAAACCTCGTCAGTTGGTGGCATTTAACGGTGCCGCCTGGCCTGGGGAGGCAAACTTTTAGCGGTCTACAGACGTGGTAAAGACATTGGTTTTGCTTTGTGGGCTTATGAGCCTGTAAGCTACTCGTAGAGGAGGCCGCGTAGAGGCTAGGCCGCGTAGAAGCCTCGTGGACAGCACCTCCTGCGAGTGTGGGGACCCAACACAGACAGTGGAGCACATAGTCACCAGTTGCCCCAAACACCGGCCACCGAATGGTGAACGAGGTCTGATTGACCTGGACGATGACACGTTGGCCTGACTCGCCTCAACGGAGCTGCAGGTCTAAAAGACACACGACAGAAGAAGAAGAAGAAGATGTGCATATCTCACCAGCACACTGAGAGTGCCTCTTCATACCGATCAATTGGGGAATTATTTAACTTACTGAACACAACTGTACACCAACCTGCCACCTGAATTGTGTGACAAATCCAAAATGTGCTGCAGAATCATCAGATCTGAAAGTCACAATGCAAGCTTTATGCAGACTTGCCTTATAACCTGAAGCACTTTGCTGAGGTTTCCTGTCAACTGGTAAATTGCATATTTTCAAATATTTAAGGGATTTCACCAACTGTTAGATTCTCAGTACTCTACATATTTTATCCAGTTTATGATCGTTTTTGCCTGTCCGGGGTCCAAATCTGCTTCCCCTCAGTAAAATCAAGACAACAATTTCTTCTACTAATTCTCTTACAAGAACATTAAAATTATCAAAATATCTTTTGTTACAACCTGCAGGATTTTTTTTAAATAGAGTGGCAACAAACCACCCAATTTTTGAGCACCTTCATCATTCATCCTCTTCTCAAATTTGTTATTTGACAAACTGTCAGCAACACCTTCCACGATTGTATTATAGTGAAATGTCAGTAGCAGCAGTATTTAGACAGATAAACTATGCCCAGCGTTTTTGTGGACAATATGGACTTGGATAATTTACCATTTGTTGCGGTATGTGTTGTGATTGATCTGTAACAGATTGCATAGATAGAGGCGCACCCAGTCCTGGAGCACATATCTTCATTTGTGTGTAAGAAGGAACAGCAGATGCTGGTTTACACTGAAATTAGACACAAAATGCTGGAGTATTTCAGCTGGACAAGCAGCATCTCTGGATAGAAGGAATGGGTGATGTTTTGGGTTGAGTCCTTTCTTCAGACTGAAGAAGGGTCACGGCCCGAAACGTCACCTATTCCTACTATCCAGAAATGCTGCCTGTCCAGCTGAATTACTCCAGATGTTGGTTGACACAAAAGGCCACAAAAGTGCTGGAGTAACTCAGTGGGTCAGGCAGCATCTCGGGTGAACATGGATAGGTGACTTTTCAGATCGGGACCCTTATGAGTCTTGACCCCAAATGTCACCAAGTCAAGTTCTCCAGAGATGCTGCCTGACCCAGAGGCAGCATCTCTGGATGGAAGGAATGAGTGACGTTGTGGGTCGAGACCATTCTTCATTTTGTAGCCAGATTATCAAGGTCCATTAATAATAATCTTAACATTGCCCCATTTGGGGTTCTGGAAGGTTGATTCAGCTTAATATAATTCATCTATCATTTGTGGCATGAAATTCAACTTTCCCACTACTCTGGGTAAATAAAGTTTCTCCTGAATTCTCCCTAGATTTATTCACACATTTCTTACATGTGCAGCTCCATGGTTTGGATACACTCAGTTTTCCCCTAAAACACCACCTAATCCTTTCACAATTTTCAAGAGCTCCAGAAGTTCTTAGCCTTCTCCATTCTAGCGAAACGAAGAAGTGTCTCGACCTGAAACGTCACCCATTCCTTCTCTCCAGAGATGCTGCCTGTCCCGCTGAGTTACTCCAGCATTTGGATAGAGAAGTGGTTGGCTGACATGGATAGAGAAGTGGTTGGCAGACTGACATGGATACAGAAGTGGTTGGCAGACAGGAAACAAAGAGTAGGGATTAACGGGTCCCTTTCAGAATGGCAGGCAACGACTAGTGGGGTACCGCAAGGCTCGGTGCTGGGACCGCAGCTATTTACAATATACATCAATGATTTGGATGAAGGGATTCAATGTAATATTAGCAAATTTGCAGATGACACAAAGCTGGGTGGCAGTGTGAACTGTGAGGAGGATGCTATGAGAATGCAGGGTGACTTGGACAGGTTGGGGGAGTGGGCAGATGAAGTTTAATGCGGATAAATGTGAGGTTATCCACTTTGGTAGCAAAAACAGGAAGGCAGATTACTATCTAAATGGTGTCAAGTTGGGAAAAGGGGAAGTACAACGGTATCTGGGGGTCCTTGTACATCAGTCTATGAAAGTAAGCATGCAGGTACAGCAGGCAGTGAAGAAAACGAATGGCATGTTCGCCTTTATAACAAGAGGAATCGAATATAGGAGCAAAGAGGTCTTTCTGCAGTTGTACAGAGCCCTAGTGAGACCACACCTGGAGTATTGTGTGCAGTTTTGGTCCCCTAATTTGAGGAAGGACATTCCTGCTATTGAGGGAGTGCAGCCTAGGTTTACAAGGTTAATTCCCGGGATGGCGGGACTGTCATATGCTGAGATAATGGAGCGGCTGGGCTTGTACACTCTGGAGTTTAGAAGGATAAGAGGGAATCTCATTGAAACATATAAGATTGTTAAGGGCTTGGACACACTAGAGGCCGGAAACATGTTCCCGATGTTGGTGGAGTCCAGAACCAGGGGCCACAGTTTAAGAATAAGGAGTAAGCCATTTAGAATGGAGACGAGGAAACCCTTTTTCTCACAGAATAGAATAGAAACTTTATTTGCCACACGACCAGGGTTGGTGGTAATTGGGTTCGGTACATGATGGTACACTGCTTTAGCACATTAACACTAATAACAACACAGATCATAATAATAAAGCACATCACAAATCACAAATCTCACCAACAATACATAGTGCAAAAGAGTGGTGAGTCTGTGGAATTCTCTGCCTCAAGAGGGCGGTGGAGGCAGGTTCTCTGGATGCTTTCAAGAGAGAGCTAGATAGGGCTCTTAAAAATACCAGAG
The DNA here is from genome assembly GCA_038087875.1 of Malacoraja senta. Classification (NCBI taxonomy): domain Eukaryota; kingdom Metazoa; phylum Chordata; class Chondrichthyes; order Rajiformes; family Rajidae; genus Malacoraja; species Malacoraja senta. The sequence goes on from CM075992.1 coordinate 2,727,123, forward strand.
TCAGGGGATATGGGGAGAAGGCCGGAACGGGGTACTGATTGGGGATGATCAGCCATGATCACATTGAATGGCGGTGCTGGCTCGAAAGGCCAAATGGCCTACTCCTGCACCTATTGTCTATTGTCTATTGTCATTTTGTGTCTACCTTTGGTTTAAACCAGCATCTGCAGTTCCTTCCTTCACAACTTTTTAATCTTTTACAAACCTCTCCACTGCCTTACCTCGTTCCTTACATTCCTCTCATAATCCACTCCTTTCACCAAATATCTGGTGTTTTATGCCAGTATTCTTTTTAAGTAGCTTGGACTGTTTAATATATATGTGGAGCATTCACTAACTTCCTTTCATGACGCTTTAAAAAAATATTTATGGGAATGGGTACTTTCCCGACAAGGCTTGCAATTATTTCCCATCCTTAAATGGGATTGTCCAGGCACGGAGCCAACTACTTAAACTGCTGCAATATTCCATGGAGCGTAGGAGGATGAGGGGAGATCTTATAAAAGTGTACAAAATCATGAGAAGAATAGACCAGGTAGATGCACAGAGTCTTTTCCCCAGAGTAGGGGAATTGAGGACCAGAGGACATAGGTTCAAGGTGAAGGGGAAAAGATTTAATAGGAATCCAAGGGGTCACTTTTTCATGCAGAGGGTGTATGGAACAAGCTGCCAGAGGAGGTAGTTGAGGCTGGGACTATCCCATCGTCTAAGAAACAGTTGGACAGGTACGTAGATAGGACAGGTTTGGAGGGTTATGGACCAAGTGCAGGCAAGTGGGACTCGGGTAGCTGGGACATTGTTGGTCGGTGTGGGCGAGATGGGCCGAAGGGCGTGTTTCCACACAGTATCACTATAGGACTCTAGGACAATATGTATTATGCTTCAGCACAGTGGTTTAGAGACAAATGTGTGGCTGGCTGGCTGAGCTCTTTCAATTCCACCTTGTGTCCGGTCCTGTCCAGTGGCCCAGTTCCTTAGCAGGTTAATTCTCAGGTCATTTAGTCAGACTTATTACTGATGAATTAAATAATGGCATTCACGGTGATCCCCGAGTATGCAAATGCATGATGAAACCACAAATAACACAGTGAAATAAATAATACTGCAGTGTTTCAACAGAAAGAAACACGGGTGTAAACAACCGTTAAGACCATCTGGAGAACAAACATCTCTTCAATGGTTCTAAAGATTTTCTTTTCACTACCTTTGTCAGTTATCTTGGTTTGCAAATTACATGCTGCAATCACTTCCCATGGTTCGGGTCAAGTCCAACCTTTGTCATTTTAGTTTTTTTTTGTTTTAGACATACTGTGCGGAAACAGGCCCTTCGACCCACCGAATCCCTGCTGACCAGCACCCCGTACACTAACACTATCCTACACAATAGGGGCTACTTACAATATCAAGCCAATTAGCCTACGTCTTTGGACTGTGGGAGGAAACCGGAGCACCTAGACAAAACCCACGCAGGTCATAGGGGAACGTACAAATTCTGTACAGACAAGTACCCATAGTCAGGATCAAACCCGGGCCTCTAGAAGAAAGAAACTCTACCCCTACGCCACCATGCCGCCATTTCTACCCTCAGCCAACTCAATACACCAAAAGTGTTTGTTATAATTATTTCTTCTTGTTTTTAAACAGCTCTGCTATGCAAAATAATTTTCAATAAGCAGAGCCAATTTTTTCCCTAATTTAGTACATTCTTCTGTAGCACAACTAGCACCGGCAACAGTTAATGTCAGTGAGGGATGACGGCCCACAGAGATCTCAGATGGCCAAGCCACTTCCGTTCAGACTCTCCACAGTGATTGCTGGAAGCAGAAAAGCCAAGCGCAGCCACAACAAGGTCCATTGCACACATGGGGATTTTTACTGGAAGGATAAGCTGAAAGGGTCAAGACATCATGTGCCCAAACACTACTCTTGTACAAAATGAAAGAGAAAGCTCTGCTTAAGCAATGAACCTGCTGTCATAGACATAGCTGTGGAATGGATCAAGTTGCAGTCGGAGGGGTGGGTGAGGGTGTAAGGTGGGTGGGTGAAAGCTGATCAGAGTTTGAGGTGCTTAGAATATACTCATGTGAATAGTATAGGAAGGAACCGCAGGTGCTGGTTTATACCGAAGATAGACACACAAAATGCCGGAGTAACTCAATGGGTCAGACAGCATCTCTGGAGAAGGAATAAGTGACGTTTCAGGTCAAAACCCGAAAGTGGGTCTGAGGAAGGGTTCCAACCCAAAATGTCACCGATTCCTTTTTCCAGTGATGCTGCCTGACCCATTGTTACTCCAGCATTTTGTGACTTTAAAGAGAATAGTACACTGTGCTAGTTTTGACACAGCAGAAATATAAGCATGGCAAATATGTAATTTGGAAGAAAGCCTAGAACACTTGAGAAAATATAGGAAGCTGTGGCAATGTGGGGTAAATGGAGTGTGAACAGACGTTGGTGGCCTATCAGACCATGAGTTGCAAAACATTTAGAAATTCCAGATTGGGAACATAGAAACATAGAAACATAGAAATTAGGTGCAGGAGTAGGCCATTCGGCCCTTCGAGCCTGCACCGCCATTCAATATGATCATGGCTGATCATCCAACTCAGTATCCCGTACCTGCCTTCTCTCCATACCCTCTGATCCCTTTAGCCACAAGGGCCACATCTAGCTCCCTCTTAAATATAGCCAATGAACTGGCCTCGACTACCCTCTGTGGCAGAGAGTTCCAGAGATTCACCACTTTCTGTGAAAAAAGTTCTTCTCATCTCGGTTTTAAGGATTTCCCCCTTATCCTTAAGCTGTGACCCCTTGTCCTGGACTTCCCCAACATCGGGAGCAATCTTCCTGCATCTAGCCTGTCCAACCCCTTAAGAATTTTGTAAGTTTCTATAAGATCCCCTCTCAATCTCCTAAATTCTAGAGAGTATAAACCAAGTCTATCCAGTCTTTCTTCATAAGACAGTCCTGACATCCCAGGAATCAGTCTGGTGAACCTTCTCTGCACTCCCTCTATGGCAATAATGTCCTTCCTCAGATTTGGAGACCAAAACTGTACGCAATACTCCAGGTGTGGTCTCACCAAGACCCTGTACAACTGCAGTAGAACCTCCCTGCTCCTATACTCAAATCCTTTTGCTATGAAAGCTAACATACCATTCGCTTTCTTCACTGCCTGCTGCACCTGCATGCCTACTTTCAATGACTGGTGTATCATGACACCCAGGTCTCGCTGCATGTCCCCTTTTCCTAGTCGGCCACCATTTAGAAAATAGTCTGCTTTCCTGTTTTTGCCACCAAAATGGATAACCTCACATTTATCCACATTATACTGCATCTGCCAAACATTTGCCCACTCACCCAGCCTATCCAAGTCACCTTGCAGTCTCCTAGCATCCTCCTCACAGCTAACACTGCCCCCCAGCTTAGTGTCATCCGCAAACTTGGAGATATTGCCTTCAATTCCCTCATCCAGGTCATTAATATATATTGTAAATAGCTGGGGTCCCAGCACTGAGCCTTGTGGTACCCCACTAGTCACTGCCTGCCATTGTGAAAAGGACCCGTTTACTCCTACTCTTTGCCAGCCAGTTCTCTATCCACATCAATACTGAACCCCCAATGCCATGTGCTTTAAGTTTGTATACTAATCTCTTATGTGGGACCTTGTCAAAAGCTTTCTGGAAGTCCAGATACACCACATCCACTGGTTCTCCCCTATCCACGCTACTAGTTACATCCTCGAAAAATTCTATAAGAAGGCTAACCATCTTACTGTAATGCCTCAGCTCCCTGTCCCACCCTATTCTGACAAGTGTTCAGTTCCGTTCAGAGATACAGCGTGGCCCACCGAATCCGCGCCGCCCAGCGATCCCCATACACTATACCCAGTACTATCCTACACACACTAGGGACAATTTACAAATTTACCAAGCCAGTTATCCTGCACATCCATAAGACCTGGGAGTGTGGGAGGAAACCGGAGCTCCCGGGGAAAACCCACGCAGATCACGGGGAGAACGTACAACTCTGTACAGACAGCACCCGTAGTCAGGATCGAACCCGGGTCTCTGACGCTGCAAGGCAGCAACTCTACCGCTGTGCCACCTTGCCGCCCAGGTGACCAGCCCAATTACAGTTGTGCATTTTGACTGCCTCCATGAAATTACCCTGCAACCAGTGATTTCACTGCCATGGGGAGAAGGGTCATAGAAACATAGAAAATAGGTGCAGGAGTAGGCCATTCGGCCCTTCGAGCCTGCACCGCCATTCAATATGATCATGGCTGATCATCCAACTCAGTATCCTGTACCTGCCTTCTCTCCATACCCCCTGATCCCTTTAGCCACAAGGGCCACATCTAACTCCCTCTTAAATATAGCCAATGAACTGGCCTCAACTACCTTCTATGGCAGAGAATTCCACAGATTCACCACTCTCTGTGTGAAAAATGTTTTTCTCATCTCGGTCCTAAAAGACTTCCCACTTATCCTTAAACTGTGACCCCTTGTTCTGGACTTCCCCAACATCGGGAACAATCTTCCTGCATCTAGCTTGTCCAACCCCTTAAGAATTTTGTAAGTGTCGCAGAGCAAAGCTGACATCGGGCCAAATACATGGCAGCCAAGAATCATCCAAGATCACTGGCAAGCAAAATGGGAATGACTTACAAACTATACATGTAAAAGCTTATCCCACATGCAGTTGCTGGCAGCTGTCACATATGATTTGAATAAGGAAAAAGCAGAATTGATTATCATATCCAAATAGGCTCATGAACAGATTTAAATCATTCAGTAAAGGGCAGGGTTGTGGCTTGAGTCAGGTTCGCAGAAAACCAAAGCAATTGCAGATGGTGAATAATTTACTTGCCAAGAAATATGGTCATGATTGACGTACTTGCATTTGCTTGCAAGTCACCGAGCTACACCAAGAATAATTCTCTACAAACCTATATAATGAGGAAGAATGCAGATGAGGTATGGTGGAGAGGGCGTTGAGCTAACAGAGATCAAAGATATCCAATTCAAATTGGCAATCTGGGCCACCCTGGACTGGTGGAAATTGAACAAGTCACGTGCTGCCACATTGATTTAGTTACCATATGTTGCCTCCTGACTGTCTTCTTGTACAAATCAATAGAAGCAAGTAAAAAAACAACCTTTCTGGCGCATCTCCAAATCTTTTTCTCGTTAGCTGCACATTGTTTGCTATTGAACCAACCTGGCAACATTGGCATTAAATATGTTTGGAGTGATACGGGTGACTCAGCCATAACAGGCAGGTTGGACATGTGATGACATTTATTTCAGCATTGCTTTTCCCACTCCTCTAGGCTAGGGCGATGGGTGTGACTGCAGCGATGCAGAAACATGTTCCCATCAACGTGGCAAAGGAGAATTATTTAGGATCTCTCGCAACCACAATGATCCAGAGAAACAAAATGGAAAACTAAAAACAAAATGTTTAGTTTTGTTTATTCTTGTCACATCTACCGAGGTACTGGGAAAAGCTTACAAAGCAAAGACAATACACGAGTACAATCAAGCTGTCAACAGTGCACAGATAAAGGATTCAATATTTAGAGCAAAGATATAACATTGGTCCAATTAATGATAGTTTAACTTTGAGGTTCAGGCAGTCTCTATGGAAACCCAGCAGCCAACATAATATACAAGTAAGATGACAAAGCATCTATTTAGGTCACAAAGTGCTGGAGTAACTCAGTGAGTCAGGCAGCATCTCTGGAGAACATGGATTGGTGACATTTCAGGTCAGGATCTTTCTTCAGACTGATGAAAGATGGACAAGCATCCAGTGGATACCAAGTGAATTATCCCGTTTGTTTACACCTATCCAATAGCAGAGTAAAATCTTGCTTAAATGTCTGACAAGCAGCACCTCAGTGCCAGGCGTCAGACTGGGATGTGTGAGATGGAACTGTAGATGCTGGTTTAAACCGAAGATAGACACAAAATGTTGGAGTAACTCAGCGGGACAGGCAGCATCTCTGAAGAGAAGGAATGAGTGATGTTTTGGGTCGACACCTAGTTTGAAGAACTGTCAGACTGGGATTATATGCTCACTTCCATATAAATTAAGCCCACAACCTCCTGACTCGGGTAAACTCCACAGTTGAAACAAATCTAGAAAAAAAACTACTGAAAGATTCAATGAAGTGCATTCAGCAGTAATGACAAAACCGAATAAAATCAAGATTCAGCCACAAGCCTTCCTCATTCCATTTCTCATTTCTCCGCCTATGTAAAACATTCTTAAGTTTCATGCATGAATAACCTGCTCCCCTGATATGCAACTGGGTTACATACAGTAACTCAAGTCAAGAAAAGAAAAGTTAATACTTGTAAAAGCAAGCTTTGAAACCAAAGCTTTAAGAACCAGTTTTAATTAACTACTTGAATGCTAGAAATTGATATTTGATCACAAATCCTGAATACCACTGGCAAGGGCAACATTTATTGTCCATTCATAATTGTTTCTCGAACTGTCTTCGAGGGCTTGCTCTAGCTCTCTCTGCACTTTAATTAATTAATGATTCAGGATCAAAGTGTATCTTTTTCAGGAATTGAGACTGCACTGGGAATGTTCCAGTAGTCAAAAGAACAATTGTAAGAGAAGGGAATGCAAGTGTGGCATCAACCGGAGAAAGCTTACAATACAATAGAGAGAAGGGCACCAAGGTTTCACAGTCAGGTCATACAAGAACACAATCATTTACTCATCCATGAGGTGAAACTCCAGATGAGTTTTGACCATGTTCTAATCTGCATTAATAAAATACAGCTATAAATTATCAGCCGTAACTTCTTCCCCAGTTAATGAAAAGATCATAAACAACAGTTACCAAGTAATGCCCACATCTATATCATCCAAGGCCTGCGAGTCAATACTTTTACTATAATTCTCTCAATTATTTAAAGGAAAATCGTTGAGAACAATTTTAAATATATAATTTCTGCACAATTTCCTTCACTCAACAAGATAAAGTTTAACCATTAGAAATAATACATTCTTGTAACAGTTGTACGATCACAGATAAAATATATTGTACTACAAATATAGTTTACCCACATCCAAAAACATTACATGTTCCTTATGTCACCTTACCACTGGATTGATGAGAGCCAAGTATTCCAGGCTTGGTTTTAACATACATATTTGAAACCAAGTAGATTATTTAACTTAATGTCCAATTATTTAATGCTCATTACAAACACACAAGGCTGACAGCTTGACAATAAAAATAAAAACATGAGGAACTTCTACTCTCTAAACTGTATACATTAAAAAATTATGAAAATCAAAAAGGATGAATGTGGAAATTAAAACAAGAGGAACATTGTAAATCACTCGAAGTTGCGTTTCTTAATTCAGTTTCTTGCTCATACATTTTCACATGGACACATGAAGCAAAAGGATCAGTGAAATATTAAATTGACTTTATATTGACTCCTTATTGTAGCATCCAAAGGCAATTTGCAGCAATGCAATCCACAAATAAATGATTACTTATAACTGTTTTCACTCCGATCTGGTGAGGTCTCTTGAATGTCCCAAAATTACAAATCCAATCTTCATTACCAGAGAGCAGTAATCTGCTGTCCCGCTGAGTTACTCAAGCTTTTTGCGTCTATCTTCGGTTTTAACCAGCATCTGCAGTACCTTCCTACACATCCTTTCTATACTAATCTCCATTAGTAGTACGGGTGTCAGGCGTTATGGGGGGAAGGCAGGAGAATGGGGCTAGGAGGGAAAGATAGATGAGCCATGATTGAATGGTGGAGTAGACTTGATGGGGCGAATGGCCTAAATCTGCTCCTATCACTTATGACCTTATGATCTACAATCCATCCATCGTTATGGATATACTCCATACACTATACTACATAATTTCCCAATCCATTGTTTGTGGGGGGGTTTCCAATCGTTGTCACCTCTAGTGAGGTGAAATTGATTATTCCTTTCACACAGGAGGGCAGTTTTAATTTCAATTTCTACTGCTTCTTTCCTTTGCAATTTTGCTTTTCAACATTTACAATACACACATGCATCCAATGTCTAAATATGACTCACTGTTCCTGTCTATTATCAATCCCTAGACTCATTCATGACATCAGCGTCTTGCTATTATCCATTTGGTTTATCTCCTCTCATGTTCCTTTACTCAACACCCAATGATATGAATATTGATTTCTAACTTCAACTAGCCCTTGCTTTCCGTCTCTCTCCGTCCTTCCCCCGCCCGAGTTCTCCGACCATTTTCACTCTCCTCCTTATTAATTTTACTGTTTGTATGCCTCGTTGTCACTCCCCCCCCCCCCCCCCCCCAGCCAACAATGAATCATTCTACGTTTCCTTGATCATCATCAGCTTTGATCTGTGCAGGAAGGAACTACAAATGCTAGTTTACATCGAAGATGTTTACACCAAAATGCTGGAGTAACTCAGCGGAACAGGCAGTATCTCAGGAGAGAAGGAATGGGTGACGTTTCAGGTCGAGATCCTACTTCAGATCTGTCATTTTCCCACCTGACCCTTCCATATCTCCAGTCTCTCAGTCCCCTGACTCTCAGTCAGAGGAAGGGTTCGACCCAAAACGTCACCCATTCCCCACATTCAGGATACTGCCTGTCCCACTGAGTTACTCCAGCATTTTGTGTCTATCTTTTGTTTTATTCGTTCTTGTACCCTGCTACTTGCACCCTGTTTCTGCATTCGTTGCATAAATGTCGGGACTTTTTTTTCCTCTCCCTCTTTCTTTTCAAGGCTCTGGGCCGGAGGCACCGTCGAGTGCCAGTGACCATCGAGCTGTCAGGAGCAAGATCTGGGGCTGGTTTACCTTCACTCGCCAGTTGCACAACCTCAGCCGCTGCTGCCGGACTGAGCCAGTGAAGCAGGGCCCGGGGGCCTTTCCGCTGCCAGGCCGCAGACGATCCCGATTCTTGACAAGTCTGGCGTCGACCTCCGGATAATCTCAACCAGAGGCCAAATCCGTCGGCGATTCCTCCTCCGCCGCTCCCGGGTCGCGCTCCCACCTCCTTCTCCAGTCCCAGTCCCAGTCCCCGCCGCCTCGCTCCCTGGCGTCCGCACCACCCACCTCCCGCAAGTGACGACACGTCCGGCACTGCCGCTGGAACAGCATGCTGGGAGTTGTAGTCCATGAGGTGAGGTCATTAGTCCCATCTTCACCGCTTCAGGTGAGGCAAGTTCAAGTTCAAGTGAGTTTTTATTGTCATGTGTCTCTGATAGGACAATGAAATTCTTGCTTTGCTTCAGCACAACAGAACATAGTAGGCATTGACTACAAGGCATTCTATAAATATATACACACATGAATCAATATACTGATAAAGTGCAAATAACAGTATTGGCTAATAAAGTTCAGTGTTATGTCCGAGCCAGGTTTAATAGCCTGATGGCTGTGGGGAAGTAGCTATTCCTGAACCTGGTCGTTGCAGTCTTCAGGCTCCTGTACCTTCTACTTGAAGGTAGTAGGGAGATGAGTGTGTGGCCAGGATGGTGTGGGTCCTTGATGATACTGCCAGCCTTTTTGAGGCAGCGACTGTGATAGATCCCCTCGATGGAAGGGAGGTCAGAGCCGATGATGGACTGGGCAGTGTTTACTACTTTTTGTAGTCTTTTTCTCTCCAGGGCGCTCAAGTTGCCGAACCAAGCCACGATGCAACCGGTCAGCATGCTCTCTACTGTGCACCTGTAGAAGTTAGAGAGAGTCCTCCTTGACAAACCGACTCTCCGTAATCTTCTCAGGAAGTAGAGGCGCTGATGTGCTTTCTTAATAATGGCATCAGTGTTCTCGGACCAGGAAAGATCTTCAGATATGTGCACGCCCAGGAATTTGAAGCTCTTGACCCTTTCAACCATCGACCCGTTGATCTAAACGGGACTGTGGGTCCCCATCCTACTCCTTCCAAAGTCCACAATCAGTTCCTTGGTTTTGCTGGTGTTGAGGGCCAGGTTATTGTGCTGGCACCATATGGACAGTTGCTCGATCTCTCTTCTATACTCTGACTCATCCCCATCAGTGATATGTCCCACAACAGTGGTGTTGTCAGCGAACTTGATGATGGAGTTCGCACTATGTCCGGCAGAGATTCAAGTCAAGTCAAGTCACTTTTATTTTCTATGTTTCTATTGGGGAGAAGGCAGGCACGGGTTATTGATAGGGGACGATCAGCCATGATCATAATGAATGGCGGTGCTGGCTCGAATGGCCGAATGGCCTGCTCCTGCACCTATTTTCTATGCTTCTATGGTTCTATTTATATAGCACATTTAAAAAACAACTCTCGTTGGCCAAAGTGCTTTACATTGGTATAAGAATAGTATAACAAACAGCAGTGGTTCATAGATTAAATACAAACATCACTACATACATATATAGCCCTCGCTCAGAGGATGTTAAGAAAGGCTTGGGAGTACAGATGAGTTTTAAGCAAAGATACTAGAGTACTCTAGTATCTTTGGTTTTAAGTCTCGACTTAAAGGAGTCGATGGAGGGGGCAGTTCTGATGGGATGAGGGATGCTGTCCCACAGTCTAGGAGCTGCAACTTGCTTCAATTTGCTCCTCCGTCCTCCAACCTCATCTACTGTATCCGTTGCTCAAGAAGTGGACTCTTATACATCAGCAAGACCAAACGTACAATGGGTGACCATCTCGCAACATAAGAAATACATACAAAAAAACAATAATACAATAAATGATCAATTATACTGGGTAACCCAACATTAGTGGTTGACATGGAAATTATTGGCTTACAATTTGTTCCTCGCAAGTGTTAAATGAAGGAGTCAGGATGGCCCTATGATGTAGCTGCTTCCTGACAGTGCCAGAGACCCAGGTTTGATCCTGACCTCAGGTGCTGGCTGCGTGGAGTTTTCACACTCTCCCTATATGACCGCATGGGTTTCCTCCCAAATCCCAAAGATGTGCAGGTTTATACATTAATTGGCCTATGTAAAATTCTCCCTAGTTTGCAAGGAATAGAATAGAACTGGTGTGAACGGTTGATCCTTTTACATCATCACCTTTCATAGGACTCGGTGGGACGAAGGGCCTGTTTCCATGCTGTATCTCTAAACTAAACTAAACTAAATCATCCTATGATTGTGTTGAAAAGCAATGTGTTCATTATGTTCAATCTGTCCACTAAATGCTGACGCAAGTGCCAAAACATTATATCAGGAAACCTGACCCCTTGATGGAGTGCTAAGCTGTATATTAAGTTATAATATTCTCTCAGTTGGTCTTCAGGTGCCATTCAACTGAGATAACCGTAATTTAAAGGTTTTAAAAGTACGTAGGCACATTTATGACCTTGATAACTATCCAACAATAGCATCTTTAATCTGGTTAACTATCCCCAAGATGCTCCACAGGAACACATATCAATTAAAATTTGACAGATATCCGAGCAAGACACCAAAAGCTGGAACAAAGAGAAGTGTTTTAAAGATAGAAAGGTTTGGAATGGATTTCCAGAGTTCAGGACCAAGATTCAGGTGAAAGCACGGCCACCTGAGGGACAATAGAAATCAGGGCTTCACAATAATGAAAAATTGGAGGAGATCCTGTAACTTTTAACCAGACAATAATCTGTGGATGTGTAGGAAGGAACTGCAGTTGCTGGTTTACATAGAAAATGCGGGAGTACCTCAGCGGGACAGGCAGCATCTCTGGATAGAAGGAATGGGTGACGTTTTGGGTCGAGACCCTTGGATCATGTGTTTTATGGCTCTGACACAATGAATACTTTAAAGTAATTACTCGCATGGGTTCTATTAGGTCATGTTTTACTACAGGCAACAAAATAATCACAAATGATAGGTAAAAATTATGTTTACATTTTTTTTTAATTTCTTTGCATTCGTGAAGCAAAAAGTGTACAGTTGCAACATTCAAGGTTTGAGTGGCTGGTCGGAGAAATCACAGGTTATACCACAGAAAACAGTTCCGACCAGAAATATAAATTATTTAATCCGGGCAGCAGTGAGCTGGGAAACTCCACTGGGACTAGCCTCAAGAGCCAGTTGTTGTGACATTGGAACAGTGACCTTGATCTCAGTATAATGTGTGCAACGATAATATTGCAGAGGGTAAAAGAAGTTAGATATCATTCAAATGGATTCAATGAAATTCATGCTAAGATGAGGGAATTTAATATTCACATTCAAGTATAAAACCATTAAAATTATAATGCAGATTACACAGTCACATCTGTAACCTTTGTAGAATGTGGAAGAGAAAGCAGCATTCTATTTGATTAAATATACAAACAATGAAAGGTTGTGATTGTGAAATGAAATATTGGGAACAGATTGAAAGATAGAATATAAAATATAATGATTTTGATTAACCTAAAATAATTAAGTGACTTGTGATGATCATCAAGTTATTGATTCTGCCCCCAATGTTGTAAAATTATTAACAACAAGCCTAACCTAATGATCTGCAGATTGAGGACTTTTGAGAGGTTATTCTTTACCAGAAACGGTAGCAGGGGCTAAAAGAGCAGGTTAGAAGCTGCAATGAGTCACGACCTTCCTCATTCCTTAACAAGGACGAACGAGGAACATGAGAGAATACTCTCTGCTTGACAGGACTGTAACATTCATGAAGCTCAACAATCTCTAGGGTAAAGCAGTGGTGTCTTGTTCACTCCACCCATTAGTCATGTACCACTGAGTGCAAGATACATCATCTGCAAAATGCAATGCAACAATTTCCTCATGCTGTCAGAATAATACTTCTTAAACCAGCAACCTCTATTATCAAGAAGGAAAAAGCTGACAAATCCTCATCACGGCAATTAATTAACAAACCTTTGTTGATCCTTTTAGCACAAGACATTTATATCACATGGTGGACATGATCTCACCAGGACCCTTAACAATGCCAGACATCTGTGGGTAGTGCAGGTATCTGATTGTGGACTTTGGAAGGAGTAGGATGGGGACCCACAGTCCCGTTTATATCAACGGGTCGATGGTTGAAAGGGTCAAGAGCTTCAAATTCCTGGGCGTGCACATCTCTGAAGATCTTTCCTGGTCCGAGAACACTGATGCCATTATTAAGAAAGCACATCAGCGCCTCTACTTCCTGAGAAGATTACGGAGAGTCGGTTTGTCAAGGAGGACTCTCTCTAACTTCTACAGGTGCACAGTAGAGAGCATGCTAACCGGTTGCATCGTGGCTTGGTTCGGCAACTTGAGCGCCCTGGAGAGAAAAAGACTACAAAAAGTAGTAAACACTGCCCAGTCCATCATCAGCTCTGACCTCCCTTCCATCGAGGGCATCTATCACAGTCGCTGCCTCAAAAAGGCTGGCAGTATCAACAAGGACCCACACCATCCTGGCCACACACTCATCTCCCTACTACCTTCAGGTAGAAGGTACAGGAGCCTGAAGACTGCAACGACCAGGTTCAGGAATAGCTACTTCCCCACAGCCATCAGGCTATTAAACCTGGCTCGGACATAACACTGAACTTTATTAGCCAATACTGTTATTTGCACTTTATCAGTATATTGATTCATGTGTGTATATATTTATAGAATGCCTTGTAGTCAATGCCTATGTTCTGTTGTGCTGAAGCAAAGCAAGAATTTCATTGTCCTATCAGAGACACATGACAATAAACTCACTTGACTTGACTTGATCTCACAGCAATCCCAATACAATCTTGACTTCCAGTGCTGTGTGTATGAACCTTGCACATTCGATCTACAACAATTTGGATTTCCCCAAGTGCTCCAGTTTCCACCTACAACCGAGTGAAAGCCAGTTGCTGTAAACTACTCCTCTGTGTAAGTGCATGGCAGATATTAATGGCCATGCGAGGAAAAATAGGGAACTGAAAAATCAGTGATGGGATTGATGTGAAAGCCAGCAATGACTCAACTGATTGCTATGACTCCCTTCCATGTTGTATGAAAAGATGAAATCTTTATTTTTGTACTCAAATTTTCTTGAAATAAAGTCAACATAAAGATCATACTTTCCTAATTACTTGTACTTCCATGTTAACTTTCAGTAATCGGTGTGCAAGAACACTAAGGTCCTGAACACACGCTGACTTGAATCTCTCACCTTTCAGCAAAATATTCACCATTTCTACTTGAACCAAACCTCACACATTTCCACTTTATATTTCGTCTGCCATTTCCTCGAATGTTCATTTAGACTCAATATCCTGCAGAAGCATCTGTGAATCCTCCACACAACCCACACTGCCATCTAGCTTTGTAACATATGCAAACTTGAATATATTGCACTTGATACCAGATATCTAGATCCACAGTGTGAACAACTGGACAACTATATTTAATCATGTACCTCACATGTTTCCCATGTTGGGGGAGTCCAGAACCAGTGGTCATGGTTTAAGAATAAGGGGTAGGCCATTTAGGACAGAGATGAGGAAAAAACATTTCACCCAGAGAGTTGTAAATCTGTGGAATTCTCTGCCAATGGAGGCCAATTCTCTGGATGTTTTCAAGAAAGTTTGATTTAGCTCATAGAGCTAAAGGAATCAAGGGATCTGGGGAAAAAGCAGGAACGGGGTACTGATTTTGGATGATAGGCCATGATCATATTGAATGGCTGTGCTGGCTCAAAGGGCTGAATGGCCTGGTCCTGCACCTATTTTCTATGTTCCATTTGCACCCTCATTCGCCATGCACAGAATGACATTTGGGCAAGAAATTCTCTGAGGCACACAACAGCACAGAAGCAGTTTACTGCATCACATTTTTATTTGCATATAGTGGCCAGTAACAAGAAAAATGATACAATAACTACCTTGCTCGTAAGCATCAACCGCCTCAGATCAAACAGGTCACAGTAACACGCAGTATCAACAGCAACATTGGCCTTAGCTGAACAATTATTCTGAGTCACAATGTGTTCAGTGTGCAGTTTCATTAAAATATATGTACAGAACTTTAGTCAAACCCAGTAGACAATGCGAAGGTAGACACAAAATGCTGGAGTAAATCAGCGGGGCAGGCAGCATCTCTGGAGAGAAGGAATAGGTGACTTTGCGTCGAGACCCTTCACCAGTCTGAAGGGTCACGACCCGAAACGTCACCCATTCCTTCTCTCCAGAGATGCTGCCCGTCCTGCTGAGTTACTCCAGCATTTTGTGTCTACCTTCGATTTAAACCAGCATCTGCAGTTCTTTCCGACAGACAATGCGTCGATGTTTTCACCCAGGAAAAACAGCACCTATTAAAATTGGGACATGTGAATCCCTTGCCTAACCAGTAACTTAAATGAAACATTGCTGCACTACAACCCGAACACTCAAAATCCAAAGTCCTATGACATTTTGTCAATTCTTCTGCTTTCCCTAGCAATACCTGAAAGTGTGATCGTGGGATACAAACGTTTGGCTGGAGTGATAGCTCAAAGACACCACATTATATTAACTAATTTGCCGGTCAGAACTACATTTAACTTTGTGAGCATAGATTCCGCTTTTTTTTTTTTTATAAGAACAAAAGATTTTGTCGGATCTTTCCTACTCCAATTTTAGCCTTCAGCCTTTTCTGTTTCCTTCCAAATTATTACCTCCATTAGGTGACATTTGTCATAAAGTCCACTTTTAGCATTTAAGCAAGCCATGACTTTGTGTGCTATCTTTCCCTCTACATTAAATTTATGTGGGGCATAGTTTCACAGCAATTACTATTCACTCTCCAGTGAGCCAATCCTTCAGTAGATGCCTTGAAGACATCAGTGCAGGGTCTAATGGGGTAACTCGGCAGTGTAGGAGTCAAAATCGGCACTCCACTTGTCTGCATGGCTCAACACCATCTGAAATGGCTAATGAAGCAATTGAAAAACAGTGACTCACTCTGACATTAGTTTTTGTTTTGCAGTGACCAGTGGATCCAGTGAGTTACTGCAAACAGTGAAGCAGTCTAGAGGCTGTCAAAACTTGTATATTTATTAAAATACAAAAAAGCATTTTATGTGTCAGACTTTCAGCTTTCATTCAATAGACTGATGTTCAATTTATGTCAACCCCAGTGGGCTAGTCAAAAGGATGCAGTTTGTATCTAAGCACAGCACTTAAAGCTAGCAGTTACACAACAAGAACAGGTCTATTTTTCTTCCGTGGCTTCCTTTTTAACTTCTTCATATACAGGATCCTCTTCCCCGGTATTCTTCTCTCCTTCCTCCTCAGCTGCCTTTGCATTAGGGATCCATAGTCCAGAGTCAATGCAGCGCTGCATGTTGTACTTGGCTTCCTAGAAGATTCAGAGTGGATTCATTTTTATTTATATGAAACAAGCACGGAAGGCAAAAGGAAACACTGCTACATGGTTTCAGGAAACCATTCACTATCTCATGCAGTCGACCAACTTTTGTTTGAGAACGCACAGTGAACCATTAAGTTACAACAATTAAACATGACCAAAATGTAACATGGAGATAGAAACTGGGGGAACACATCAATAACAGTGCCAATCTTAAGTGTCCCTTTATTTCAGTTGGAGTCATACAGCATGGAAACAGGCCCTTCGGCTCAACATCAACCAACATGTCCCATCTACACTAGTCCCATCTGCCTGCGTTTGGCCCATATCCTTCCAAACCTGATCAATCCATGTACCTGCCTATATGTTTCTTAAACGTGGAGATAGTACCTGCTCAACTACCTCCTCCTGCAGCTCGTTCCATTCAACCAATGCCTTAGTGTGAAAAAGTTACCCCTCAGATTCCTATTAAATCATTCCCCCCTCGCCTTAAACCTATGTTTAAGTTGATGGTACTTTTGCCACAAGTCACAACACTGTGGTCCAAGCCCTGATCCAGGGTTTGCACATCCCTAGACTGATGTTCAAAGAGAGCACAGCATTGTCATTTTTAATCACCAAATCCAATTCAGAATCCTTAAACCAACATTACATTTTCATTATATTTTAAAATTGCTTTATTGAGTTCACTCAGCTCCAAGATTGTTTTATCATTTGTCCCCATTCAATAAGGAATCTTCAAATACTTTTCCTCTCTAAACTAGCAGGCCAGCAAATTGCTCTGCACTCCAAGTGCTGACCTGAAATTTGGTTTCAAGATAACCCAGACAAGAGTTGGCACTGTGACGGAACTTGCACAAGCCATTAAATCCTTTCATTCAAGAAATCACACCATGCCTTCAGCAGTGAAGATCACAAAATGTAGAACTTAGGAATAGGAGCAGCACCCCACGGGGAGAAAAATAAATACCATCAGGACAGAATTAAACACGTTGAAACAATTATGTTAGATATTGTGTGAGCCATTCGAATCACTTACTGTTGGTTCCATTTTGCTGATGACATCCTGTAACAACTGAATATCTTTTGCATCAAAACAATTCTTCATCTCCTGCAAAGACAACCAACGAAGTTATGAGCAATGTTGCAAAGTTTTAGAACCTGCACAACAAAATGCAACTTAAATAACTCAAAATTAATCGGGGATTAACATGAGGAAACTGCTTGAACTGGTAAAGGGAGCTTCTAGCAGAACTGTTACCATTTAGAAATTTAAAACTATAAATCCCAGTTAATGGAAAGTTACCACACATCAGCGAAGGACACAGATGGGAGAACGACTCAGTACAGCTTTGCCTCTGATGCGACAATGATGGAATATTTAATAATCTTCCCCAGAGCAAAAGTATCAATTTACAATGATCTACTCACTATTGGAAGATTTTCATACACCTCCACAGGGTCGAGCCCACCAGGTCCCATGCGCTTCTGGCGTTCCTCCTCTTCATATTCTTTCATTGCCTTTTCTATCCTTGCTTGCGCCCGACCTCGGACCCGCTCCTTAAAGGCTTCAAGTTCATCATTAAACGCCTCAACGTACTGTTTATCAGCTGTCTGGAAAGCCATTGTAAACACCTCAATGTTTCCGATTCAATATAACAGCATTAATAACAGGCATTTCATTATAAGTTTGTTGAAATAGGCAAAACTTGTCAACAGTCAGGACACAAAGGGCTGGAGTAAATCAATGGGTCAGGCAGTCTCGCTGGAAACCACAGAGAGGTGACGTTTGTGGTCAGGACCCTTCTTCAGACTGCCTGAACTGCACTGTGTCCTTTGTGTCCTTACACCAGCACTGTGTCCTTTGGTGTAAGCCAGCATCTGCAGTTCCTTGTCACCACACTTGTCAACAGTCAAGATAAAAAGGTATCTAAGGCAGTTATATCACAATAGAAAATATGATTTTTTTTTAAATCCACAGGGAGATAGTCTGAAACAAGATAGTAGACTCAAATTGCTTGAAAATATAACCACTGCAATCCTTTTCCATACCTTGATTTTTGTGAAGAACTGTCGGAAACAAGCTCTTGGGTCCACTTTAAGGCTCTTGGCAAGTTCCAGGATAAACTGCATACTATTGTTTGGTGGGCTACCTGCCCCATTAGAGCATGTTTCTGGAGAGGGAATCCATCAAAAATAATTTTAATATTAATTGTCTTTAACAGGCACTCTGAAGATTAGCTGTAGTCACGCTCAATGACAGTAAATTCCTATCCCATGACTTTGCCTCAATTTAAGTAGGGCTTTCATTTCATTCCCAATGGTCCAACCGTCCCAAGATACACTCTAACCGAGTTCCAGTGGCAGATTACTTTTAGAACAGTTATCCTATCGTGTATATTATAACACATATGCATGTGTGAAATAGTAATCCCAGAGGCTGAAATAAATAATCTACACATGCAAACTAGATAAAATATCACGCTGTAAACTGCACAGATGAATTTAAAGTGGCTTTTAAACAATTATATATCTGTAAACCATACGCAGTAAGTATAATGAGCAAACATGTCCTTATGGAAGAAACATTAATAATCACGCAAAGCTAGCTCACAAGTTCATAAGTGATAGGAGAAGAATTAAGCCATTCAGCCCATCAAGTCTACTCCGCCATTCAATCATGGCTAATCTATCTGTCCCTCCTAACCCCATTCTCCTGCCCTATTATGCGACACAGTGGATTCATCTGGGTAATATGAACATGATCAAATCTCAGTACATTGCAACATTTAAGCAGTCATATTGAAGGGTTTTACCAAATTCAATAGGAAGCATCTCACTCAAGCTGAGGAGGCTCTAGCCACGTGGTCTGATTATTTTATTCCCCCTGGACTTTCAATGAAACTCAAAAAGCAATGACTCGTTTTGGTGACTGTTAACTATTTGGAAAGTACATCACATCTAATAAACAGGCAGCCATAATGACGGGAAAGAACGCAGAGGTAAAGACTGGTCATCATCTTGATAAACCGTGGAAAGGGATTCTAGCCGACTTGGGGAGAGCCTTCTCCTACACCAAACCCCATCTTCCCATTTTCTAATTGCTCACTGTACCTCTTCAACTTCTAAATCGATGCACCAGATGACCAGGTAATTGGCAGTCTCCTCGCACACGAGCTGGGGATTATCGGACAGATATTTCTGGCTGTCATCCCAGCGACTGAGCATGCCTGTGTACAGATAGGCAACAACGTTATTTTTCTTCCTCTCTTGAAACTGACAGAGCTTCAGGCTTTGCGACTATTCACCTAATAACGTGTAAAACTGTGTGTTGTTTGATTGGTGAATGACCTCTCATTCTAGACAGATACATACACACACACACACAGTGGAGACTCAAGTCAGAATCATCTGTTGCACTGATTGTTGCTGTTATTTTGCAACAGATCTCTCTCTCACACACACACACACACACACACACGCAGATACAAACACACGCAAAGTAACACTGTGACAAAGTATGTACAACTGCTGAAAACCAAAAAAAAAATTTGATTGTAAAATGCAAAAATCAGAGATAAATAAGAGGAATGGGAACTGGATTATTTTATATTGGAAATAAGAAAATATTACCCATCTTGTCCAGTAAATGTGATTGCCTTGAATTCCGTCATTGGTGCAAAAGATCGAGCCCAATATAAAAATAAAGCAAGAACAAAAACTGTCTGGACGTTGTGACTAAGGTCCTCCCGAAGGTCTACTCCGATCCCCCTCACCGGCAGACAGGCCAGAAGAAGCCGACTACGAGTGCCTGGCTGCCGGAAAACACCAGCACTCTGGGGTAAAGAGGCCACAGGCAAACAAGCCACAGTTGGGTCAGATTAATGGTTATTGGACCAATGAATCTGATCCTTGTCAACCCTGTCCTTTACAAAACACAGGAGTTCCAGCCAGGAAGGAAAGGGAAAATGAGAGGAAGCAGGGCAGGAAGAAAGGAGAGGAGGAAAGGAGAGAACGTGGAAGACCCCTTATTAATTGTGCATCCTCAGTGACGAAGGACTACGCCCCTGTGTGGACCTGTACCTTCTTGCACTGTTGCTCGATACTGGGAATAATGCCTACTGCGTGAGGTCACCTTACTATGAGTGCCAGTGTGGTTATAGCTGATTCCACGCCATGACTAACGCCATAATGTACACAAAATAGGAATTTGAAGGGCAGGCAGAGAAAATAAAGAATAACTTGACCAAACCAACTATTTCAAACCCTCTCTGGTTCATACAGGCTCAGAGGCCATCTGTGTAAATTGTGCACTACAAAAGGAGACTCCAAGTGAACAGACAACCCAGAGCAGGCCAGAACTGATTTTGGTTCAGTTTCAGTTGCAAAACCTCAGTTGCTTTCTCAGTCAGGCACACCTGTCATCGCGCATTCTCATCCCATGCCAAGCCAGCGCAACAATCTGGAAATTAACATTTTGAAAGCTGACAGAAAGTGGGGCAGTCACTGGACAAGTTCAAGTTATTGCTACTTACCAAAGTGCTTGACCTGTTTCTCATTCTTATCCACAAAGGTCTTGTGTTTCTTTTCTTTATCTTCGTCTGTTTCAGCGTCATTTGATTCTGAACTTACATTAAAAATGCTCTATGGGGCAGAGACAGAAAATGCCAACATTTACCAAATGTCCACATCTTCAGTGACTTTTAATTGCTAAATCAAAGGGGAAAAAATAATTCCCTTGAAATACATTTCCACCACATATTTGCAACAATTGAAAATTGTGTATAACTCTTCAATTCTATTTTAGGGAGGTTTTATTTACATTATGTTGATCACTAATAACTTACTACTGTTGGAATGTAATAATTGGATCAAATACCAACATGTCCTGCTTGCCCAAAAATGAGTGAAAGTGGACTATAATAGTAAGATTAAACGAGAACTTACCAGTTTGAAGTTTGATCTTTATTTTTATGAGGAGTTACGTTGAGGGATTACGTGAAGAGCCCGCCAGGGCGCATGCGCGACATATCTTCAAAGCAGTGGTGTGAAATCACAGATACGGTTGTCGAAATAACATAGTAAGATAAGAACAATAATACCAGCTGACCTTTATAATAGAGGGTGGGCGTGGAGGGCACGTAATCCCTCAACGTAACTCCTCATAAAATAAAGATCAAACTTCAAACTGGTAAGTTCTCGTTTAATCTTACTATTTTACTTCGGAGTCACGTGAGTGACTACGTGAAGATTTTAAAGCTCTATGATTTCATGCCACGGAACGAGTCCATGCTTCACACCCTGCTGTCGTAGACTTGAGGAGGAAGTATGTTAACAAATCCAGACATGAATCAATTGTAAAAAGAAACAATAAGTGATTTATTAACACAAATTATAATAATGACCCCTATCCTTCGGGGCGTATTATAAAACAGAACTCAAAATAGTATCTGCAAAAGTCACAGGCTTAGCAACTGGCTTATTATAAAATTCTTGGAAGGTCTTCTCCCTGGACCATCCTGCCGTACCCAAGATGTGATCCATTGGAACCTCCATGTGCCGTGCTGCCGATGTGGCTGCAGCCCTGGTGGAATGAGATTTGTAAATATCAGTATCCACCCCTGCAGCCCCCAAAACCTGTCGAAGCCACCTAGATATTGTTTGGGTCGATACCCTGTTGTGAGGTCTTTTGTGGCTCACTAAAAGTGCCAATTCTTTGCCTCTTACTTTAGCTGTTAGTTCTATGTAAAGTAACAGATGTGTCATAACGCATAAGCGAACATCTGTAGGGTATGCCCGAAACTCTAGTTTAAGGCCTGATGACCCTGGTCTGTTTTGTTTTACCAGTTCATGAATATAAAAAGTTATATCATTTGTCCCTTTGGCCATCGAGTCCAGACGTAATTTGTGTAGCGATTGCACCCGCTGGGCCGAGACCAGTGCCATCAGCATTACCAATTTAAGGGTAAGTTTCTCCAGGGACAGGGACGTTGCTGGTGACCAACCCCGAAGCAACGTCAACACAATACTCACATCCCAAATGTTAGAGTATCTTGCCCTAGGGGGATTCGAGTTAAATATACCCCTCATTAGTTTGGAAACCAAGGGGTGAGACCCCAGTGAATGGTGGTCGAATCCCCGCCACAAATAGGTGGATAGGGCACTCCTGGCGCTGTTGATGGCACTGTAGCTAAGCCTTTCATCAAAATGAAGGTTAGCCAGGAATCCAGGACATTAGTTACAGTGGCTGAGTTATACTCAACATTAGTCCTGGAACAATATCGTTCCCATTTCCTGATGTAAGTCAGGTACTGTTTTCTGGTAGACTCTCTTTGTGCCGCCGCGATCATGTTGATGGTTCGGTCCGTCAGTCCAAGATCCAGAAGTGGCCTATTCAAATTCTGCAAATTAACAGATTAGCCCTGTCATGGCATGGATGACTTTCGCCAGTTACAGGATGGACCATCAAGTCTGGTCTTTTAGTGATGGCCATACCTGGTTCTGAAACCATGTCGAGAACCACAGGGAACCATGGCTGGGTAGGCCAGTCGGGTACTACCAAAATACCTGACGCAGAATCTTGTTGTATTTTGCGTAAGACCCGACTGATGAGGCAGAAGGGGGGAAATGCATAGAAAAACAAATTTCCCCAGTGCAGCGAAAATGCGTCCATCGCTGCTGCCCCAGGGTCTGGTTCCCACGCAACATATGTCGGCAACTGGTGGTTAAGCCTAGATGCAAATAGATCGCTATCTGGTGTTCCATATCTTGCTATGATGTCTGCAAACACTTTGGGGTCCAACATCCATTCAGTGTTGTCATTAAATTTCCGTGACCTGGTGTCTGCCACTGAATTAAGTTTACCTGGTAGGTAAATAGCAGATATCCAAATGTTTCTCTGGATACACCATTGCCAGATTGAATTGGCCAGATCATCACATAACGATCTGATTCCACCCATGTGATTAATATGCCACCACAGTGGTATTATCTATTTGCAGGCGAACATGCAAATGATGCATTTTTTAACAGTACGCCTTCAAACCATAGAATGCTCACAACATTTCCAAATGATTTATACCAAGTGTATAAAGCAAAGATGATTCATACGCATCCCATCTGCCCCCACAACTGGAGATGGTGTTGGTGGCACCCCAACCTTGAGCGCTGGCATCAGTCTGTAATACAACTGACGGGTTGCTAATAATAATGGAGCTGTAGGAACGCCGAATGTTATGTGTCCACCATCGCAGTTCCAAAATAGCTTTTGTTGGTAATTGCATTGGTCTATCGAAATGACCAGCATGATGTTTAAGTGCTCGCACCTTTGCTCTCTGTAAATTTTGATAGTGCAAAGGTCCAAAGTGTGTCGCTGGAAAAGCAGCTACGATTTTGCCAATTACCCTTGCTACTAGTCTGATAGATGGTTGACTGATGACAGCAAGGTTGCTGCAAACTTCCATTAATTCAGTTGCCTTTCCCCTAGGTAAAGTCACAGTCATGTGAACTGAATTAATGGTGAATCCCAAATAATCCATAGTCGTGGATGGTGTTAACTTTGATTTATCTGGATGTATGATAAACCCCAGTTTCTCAAATAGACCTATGGTAGCTGTAACAGCTAAATAGGCTAATTCGTAGGTTTTATCCACGATTAGTATGTCATCTAAATACGCCATGACTACATGTTTTTGTTTCCGAAGAACCGCCATAGCTGGTTTCAGTAATTTAGTGAATAATCTGGGGGCTGAGGTCAACCCATTAGGCAGTGCTTTGTACTGCCAAAGCTGCCCCATCCAGTTAAACTTCAGATATCGGCGGTGATCCTTGTGTATAGGCACCGAATAGTATGCATCTTTTAAATCGATGCATGCCATGAAGTAGCCTTCGGAAATCAATTGTTTGGCCGTGACAAAGGTTTCCATTTTGAAGTGAGTATACTGCACAAATGTGTTCAATTGTCTTAAATCAATAATGATGCGACATCCACCATCTTTTTTCTTTTTTGTGAAAATGTTTGACACAAATTCTTAAGACTCATGTTGAGATCTCTCAATTACACCCTTAGTATAAAACCTCTTAATTTCAGCATGACCATCCAACTTCTCTTGTTGTGATAGAATAAATGATCTGATGGGCGCATGCTGAACCGGAGGAAGGCGTTTGTTTTCGAATTCAATTTCATACCCTTGAACACTATGCAGTATATAAGAATCAGAGGTTATTGATCTCCATGCCTCACTAAACCAGTGTAACCTACCACCAACAAGTGTACCCATTGCACCCGCTGTCCTGCGAGGAACCAGACCCACCTACCTCCATGGTTACCAGTGGGGTGTTCATCTCTTTTTCTTCTGCTACTTGGCCGATTGAGGTGCTGGTATTCAGGGTTGGCACATCTTCCACGAAGGTCGCTCTGGGCCGCGGTCTAAAAAAGACCTTTGTCCTTGAGCTGCGGCCTTCGAGCTTTCACCAGCTTCGATGTGACGTGGCCTGCTGGTGGATGCGTAGGGGTGCTGTCGCCGAGGTATTTTCCCCGATGCCTTGATGAGCCCGGCGGCTTTTGCCTCTTCATCCAGGTCTTTAACCTGTTTGGACAGGTTGCCCCCAAATAACAAAATTGGCGGCAGTGTGGTGTTGGTATTACACAGAGCCGCAAATTTGGGGTTCAAGGCTGGGCGGATGGAGTTCTTACGGAAACAGTTAATCTCGAACTGTGTATTGCAGAGCATCGCCCTGTATCTTGCTGCGCCTCTGTCATTTCCATGTCATCCACCGACCAGGCAAATGCTGTAATCCCAGTTGTTAAAAGTTTAAGGGTTTTCTGCATTTGTACCTCCTGTGCCCTTACACCTGCACCAATATGTCCCCAGATGGAGGGATTCACTGCTGGGACATTCAGTGAAGTACAGTTCCATGGTGCCAGGTATTTTGCAGTAGTTTCATTAACTGCCTGTTCTTGTAATTGATGGGCTGATAGGTAGTCAATGCTGGTTGCTAGTTGTTGTTTCAGCGGCTGCCCTGACTGTGGAGGCACCGCAAACTTTTTCACCATGCCCAGCATCTTCTCTTCTGGCACCCCCCAGCACACTTGAAGTCTCTTCAGCCAACCCTTGTTCGGAGTCAGCCCAGAAATGACTCCCAATGCTCCCCTCTGTCGAGGGAGATACATTGTGCAGCCCTGAAAAAGGTACTGCCATGGGCTTCCTCGGAAGCCCGTAGTGACTTGACTCCTGCTCACGGAGTTTGTCACGGTGAAGCAATTGCTCCACTAGCCGCTCCAGACGTGTAATGAGACTACTGTCGCTGTCTGCCGGCGGCGTTTGCTCATGGCCCGACACATCAGAGTCCATGAGCGTGTCCCATCTCTTGGCGTTCGTGTCAGCCTGTGGCGACCCAGGCTGCACAGGTGCCGGGACAGAGACCGCTGATCGCAAAGATTGCGATGCTGCAGTCGGCCGCTGCTGGCTCCCGGTACTTCCGCGGTCCTCCTCAGCCAGTTTCTTAGCGGCCCGTTTGGACTTGGTACGGGTCCTGTCCATCGTTGTCCTTCCTGGAACAGAAAGACACACGAAAAACGACCTCAGAGTAAGAAACTTACCTGTAGGTCTCTGTTTTAAGCTTACCGCTGCGGGGAGCGTTCCCCCCCCTGCCTGTCACTCTCAATTGCGCTAGCGATATGTCGCGCATGCGCCCTGGCGGGCTCTTCACATAATCCCTCAACGTGACTCCGAAGTAAAATAGACCAACGATCAAATAGCCAACTGAAGTTGACAACTTGTATTTAATATAGTGTGTTTAAAGGAATGAAACTTCCAAAAGTGCCTGGTTTTTTTTTTTTAACTGACACAATCAAAACAAGACACATTTTCTTTTCACATTTGGTGAAAATAAAATTTTAAAATGTTTTAAAAGTCACGAGGCAAAATGAGATTGAGTTTTGGATCTAAAAAGGCAAAAAGGGGCAGATGTCCATTGTAAAGAAAATGGAGGATGGATAAAAGGCCCAGGCTGGATAAATTTTGGTAGCTAATTAAAAAAACACTTACTGTACACGCTGCTACTTGCAATGCTTGACCTGCTTCCCATTTTTTCACAAAGGTAAGTAAATAAGTAATTTTTATTTATATAGCACTTTTAAATCAAATCACGTTGAAGCCAAAGTACTTTACAGAGAAGAAATCAGATTACCATACATCGATATAAAATAAGGTCTTGTTTGCAGTTGACATTCATCCCTGCCCTAACAGTGGACAGTGTGGAATGATGGTTCAAGATGTCACTAACCTTACTGAATCCCTCTTTACTTAGTGTGTCCACATTCCAAGGCGTTGACTTCTCCTTCTTCTTCAACTGTGTCCCCTTCTTATCCCAATCCTTCTCTTCCCTTTTCAGCAGTTTTAGTTCACCATGTAATTTTTCAATCTCTTTCTTTGCATCGTCTGTTTCCGCCACTACCAATTCATTCAGCTTCTTCTGGCACTCGCCGAGTTTGCGTTTAACATCGGTAGTGCCTTTCTCAAACTCCTCACGCTCTTTCTGTGCCTCCTCCATCCGCTCGACCCGAGCCTGCAACACAAAGTTGGCAAATGCAACTTCTTTGAGCTGTTAACTATGAGCTCTGAACCTGTTAAGCAAAATCCTAGAAACATAACCTTGGGTCAGCATCATTTTTTTTGCTGATATAATGACACAAACTAGTTGTCAGTCACGCTTACCAAGACAAGTAGAGAAATAAAATCACTTTGTTTCTATAATAATAATTATCTACGGGTATCAAAAGACAGGTTCCCTAGAGGGAGGAGAAAGGGTGGGGGAGCAGCAGTAGAGGGGGGGGGAGTGGAGAGAGGAGAGGGAGAGGGAAGAGGGAGGGGGCGGAGAAAGTAGGGGGAGGGGAGAGAGCGTGGGGGTAGGGGAGAGAGGAGGGGGGAGTGGGAGAGAGGGAGGGGGGTGAGAGGGGGAGGGAGAGGGGGAGAGGGAGAGAGGGGGGGAGAAGGAAGGGAGGGGGGAAGAGAGGGAGGGGGAAGAGAGGGAGGGGGAAGAGAGGGAGGGGGAAGAGATGGAGGGGGGGAGGGAGAGGGAAGAGAGGGAGGAGAGGGAGAGAGGGGGAAGAGGGAGAGAGGGGGAAGAGGGAGAGAGGGAGAGAGGGAGAGAGGGGGGTAGAAGGAGGGGGGGAAGAGAAGGAAGGGGAGGGGAGGGAGGGAGATAGGGAGGAGGGAGAGGGAGAGGGGGGGAGAGGGAGAGGGGGGGAGAGGGAGAGGGGGGGAGAGGGAGAGGGGGGAGAGGGAGAGGGGGGGAGAGGGAGAGGGGGGGAGAGGGAGAGGGGGGGAGAGGGAGAGGGGGAGAGGGGCGAGAGGGGGGAGGTGGGGAAGAGGGGGGGAGAGGGAGACAGAGGGAGAGAGGGGGAGAGAGGGGGGGAGGTGGGGAAGAGGGGGGGGAGGTGGGGAAGAGGGGGGGAGGTGGGGAAGAGGGTGGGGAGGTGGGGAAGAGGGGGGGAGGTGGGGAAGAGGGGGGGGGTGGGGGGGAGGGGGGGAGGTGGGGAAGAGGGGGGGAGGTGGGGAAGAGGGGGGGTGGGGAAGAGGGGGGGAGCTGGGGAAGAGGGGGGGTGGGGAAGAGGGGGGGTGGGGAAGAGGGGGGGGAGGTGGGGAAGAGGGGAAGAGGGGGGGAGGTGGGGAAGAGGGGGAGAGGGGGGGAGGTGGGGAGGTGGGGAAGAGGGTGGGGAGGTGGGGAAGAGGGGGGGGAGGGGGGGAAGAGGGGGGGGAGGTGGGGAAGCGGGGGGGAGGTGGGGAAGAGGGGGGGAGGTGGGGAAGAGGGGGGGAGGTGGGGAAGAGGGGGGGAGGGGGGGGAGGGGAAGAGGGGGGGAGGGGGGGGGAGGGGGGGGAGGGGAAGAGGGGGGGAGGGGGGGAGGGGAAGAGGGGGGAGGGGGGGAGGTGGGGAAGAGGGGGAGAGGTGGGGAAGAGGGGGGGGTGGGGGAGAGGTGGGGAAGAGGGGGGGGTGGGGAAGAGGGGGGGTGGGGAAGAGGGGGGGTGGGGAAGAGGGGGGGAGGGTGGGAAGAGGGGGGGGGTGGGGAAGAGGGGGAGAGGGGGGGAGGTGGGGAAGAGGGGGGGAGGTGGGGAAGAGGGGGGAGGGGGGGAGGTGGGGAAGAGGGGGGGAGGTGGGGAAGAGGGGGGGAGGTGGGGAAGAGGGGGGGGAGGTGGGGAAGAGGGGGGGAGGTGGGGAAGAGGGGGGGCGGGGGGGAGGTGGGGAAGAGGGGGGGAGGTGGGGAAGAGGGGGAGAGGTGGGAAGAGGGGGGGAGGTGGGGAAGAGGGGGGGAGGTGGGGAAGAGGGGGGGAGGGGGGGAGGTGGGGAAGAGGGGGGGAGGTGGGGAAGAGGGGGAGAGGGGGGGAGGTGGGGAAGAGGGGGGGAGGTGGGGAAGAGGGGGGGAGGTGGGGAAGAGGGGGGGAGGTGGGGAAGAGGGGGAGAGG
This sequence comes from Malacoraja senta, assembly GCA_038087875.1. Taxonomy (NCBI): domain Eukaryota; kingdom Metazoa; phylum Chordata; class Chondrichthyes; order Rajiformes; family Rajidae; genus Malacoraja; species Malacoraja senta. Next base: position 2,755,890 of record CM075992.1, read on the forward strand.
GGGGGAGGTGGGGAAGAGGGGGGGAGGTGGGGAAGAGGGGGGGAGGTGGGGAAGAGGGGGGGAGGTGGGGAAGAGGGGGGGAGGTGGGGAAGAGGGGGGGAGGTGGGGAAGAGGGTGGGAGGTGGGGAAGAGGGGGGGAGGTGGGGAAGAGGGGGGGAGGTGGGGAAGAGGGGGGGAGGTGGGGAAGAGGGGGGGAGGTGGGGAAGAGGGGGGGAGGTGGGGAAGAGGGGGGGAGGTGGGGAAGAGGGGGAGAGGGGGGGAGGTGGGGAAGAGGGGGGGAGGTGGGGAAGAGGGGGGAGGTGGGGAAGAGGGGGGGAGGTGGGGAAGAGGGGGAGAGGGGGGGAGGTGGGGAAGAGGGGGGGAGGTGGGGAAGAGGGGGAGAGGGGGGAGGTGGGGAAGAGGGGGGGAGGTGGGGAAGAGGGGGGGAGGTGGGGAAGAGGGGGGGAGGTGGGGAAGAGGGGGGGAGGTGGGGAAGAGGGGGGGAGGTGGGGAAGAGGGGGGGAGGTGGGGAAGAGGGGGGGAGGGTGGGAGGTGGGGAAGAGGGGGAGCAGCGGCCTGCGGGGAGCGGGGCCTGTACCTGGTGCCTCCATCGGAAAAGACTGGCCGTGTCAATGTTGGGGTGAGTCTCGTCCTCATCGTCCGACACCTCGATGTGGTCCCACACGCTGTAATCCACCATGGCCACGACCCCGCGCCGGCCGCTCGATCCCTCCACCCGCTTCTAGAAAACTCCCTGCGCCGCCGGTCCCGCCCACCGCGCACACTTCCGCTTCCGGTCCAACCGGCCACGCCCATCGGCTGCCAATCATCCGTGGAGGGGGTGGGGCTAGCAGCAGGAACAGACCAAGGGCTGAATGCGGCCATTCGGCCCATCATGTCAATGCCATCCGACCATGGCTGATCTATCTTTCCCTCTCAACCCCATTCTCCTGCAAAGGGATGGGGGAGAAATGAGTAAAAGGACACAAAGTGCTGGAGTAACAGCAGCTTCTCTGGAGAACATGGGCCACCATCAAGGGACAGGCACCAAGTGCTGGAGTAACTTCTCATCTTTACTATAACCGACCCCTATCGCACTGAACTCATTTTCACATACCTCGACTCCATCCTATCCCTCCTGATCCAATCCCTCCCGACCTATGTCCAAGACACCTCACACGCCCTTCGTTTCAATTCAGTTTAGTTTATTGTCACGTATACAGTGAAAAGCTTTTGTTGCATACTAACCAGTCAGCAGAAAGGCAATACACGATTACAATCGATCCAGTTACACTGTATAGATACATGATAAGGGAATAACGTTTAGTGCAAGGTGAAGCCAGCAAAGTACGATCAAAGATAGTCTGAGGGTCATCAACGAGGTAGACATTGTAGTTAGACAAAATGCTGGAGAAACTCAGCGGGTGCAGCAGCATCTATGGAGCGAAGGAAATAGGCAACGTTTCGGGCCGAAACCCTTCTTCAGACTGATGTAGGGTGGGGGGGGGGGGAGGGAGAAGAAAGGAGAAAAGGTCTACCTTGTCTACCTTCGATTTTCCAGCATCTGCAGTTCCTTCTTAGACATTGTAGTTAATCTCTGCTCTGTGATTGGTATCTTCAAAGATACAATAGATACAAGGAACTGCAGATGCCAACTTAAAAAATAAAATACAAAGTCTGGTGTAACACTGGGTCAGGCAGCATCTCTGGAGAAAAGGCATGGGTGACGTTTCAGGTCGAGAAACAAAGGTTATATGGTTCATTGCGTCCTTTGTTATAACGAGATCTTGCCATGTTGAAATTGGTAACTGCATTTTCCGCATTTAAACAATGACTACACTTCAAAAGAATTTCACTGCTGTGAAGTCCTTTTATACATGCTAAGATTGTGAGAGGGATAAAAACTGGAAGTGATTTATTTATTTGAATGATCCATAAGAATGTGTCAGTTGGGGGCCAGAGGATCAACTCATAATGGAATTTAAACATGAAGTAAATTTTTAGTTTTTAGTTTAGTTGAGGGATACAGCGCAGAAACAGGCCCTTCGACCCACCGAGTCCGCACCGACCAGCGATTCCCGCACATTAACACTACCCTACACACACTAGAGACAATTTTACATTTATACCAAGCCAATTAACCTACAAACCTGTACATGTTTGGAGTGCGGGAGGAAACCAAAGATCTCAGAGAAAACCCACGCAGGTCACGGGGAGAACGTACAAAGTCCGTACAGACTGCGCCTGTGGACAGGATCAAACATGGGCACCTGGCGCTGTGAGGCAGCAGCAACTCTACTGCTGCGCCACCGTCCTTCAAAAAGGACAGCCGCATGGTTACTCAGGAACTGCAGATGCTGCTTTACATAAAAGGGACACAAAGTGTTGGAGTAACTCAGTGGATCAGGCAACATCTCTGGAGAATGTAGATAGGTGACGGGTTTGGATCGGGACCCTTCTGGTGCACTATAAATGCTGGCTTTGCCAATGATGCTCAGATCGTGGGGGAGGGTTGGAGAAGAAAAGCAAATACATTAACGTTGTGCTGCCCACTCACTCTAATGATTCACCCGGCAATAGCCATGTTGGTGTTTGCCTGGACTCAACAGAAGCCATTTTGTATTGCGAATACACTTTTAAAACTTGTTTGTGGTTCCTTGGGTTGTAATCCTACTGTTCTCACCAAAGATCCGCTATAGGATCTTTGGTTCTCACTGCCCTCTACTGGATGAGCACTTAATACCACTGGGTGGCGCCACCAGCATTGGCTGCCTCGCCAACAATCTGTTTGTCCTTTCTCCTGTTTTTTAATTAATTTAAGTATGTTTAAAAGTATGTTTTAGTGTTTCTTGGCTTGTTTTATGTGGGGGGTGGGGGGGAATTGGGGGAAACTTCTTTCAATCCCTTACCTTGGCGGAGATGCGATTTTTCTCCGTATCGTATCTCCGTCCCCCCTGCGGCCTAACAAGGTGGAGTGGTGCGGCCTTTCCTGAAGACCGGCCCGGCGCTTCAACCCGCGGGCGCTGCGCGGACTTTAACATCGGGAACTGAGATCCTTTGCCGAGGATTGTGGAGAGCTCCAACCGCGGGGCATGTAGGCCTTAACACCGTGAAGCCCGCAGTCTCTGGTAAGAAGTGGCCGACTCGGGAACTCCATGTGTTGCGGAGCGTGTTTCAATCCGTTCCAATGCCGGAGTTTCGATCATACCGACGAGAGGGCTCGGACATCGGACCGTCGGCAGCGGCGACAGCAGAGGATTCATCAGCCCCGACCACGGGTAAACAAAGAGGAAGATGATTGAACTTTATTACCTTCCATCACAGTGAGGGATGTGGATTCCACTGTGGTGGATGTTTATGTTAAATTTTATTTTATGTGGATATGTGTCTTGTTGCTTTTTACTTGGTATGGCTGTGTGGTAACTTAAATTTCATTGTACCTTAATTGGTACATGTGACAATTAAATTGAATCTTGAATTAAAAATGGGTCCTTACACAGAACACCACCTGTCTGAACTACTGAATCTCTGGTGCTGATGTTGCTTAGATTCACCAGTATTACATGCTGCCAGGATGATGCCAATATGGCGCCCAAGCCAGGCGACTCTCTGCATGCAGGTCCCAGAGGTGGATCTGCAATCAGGAAGGGTCTCGACCCGAAACGTCACCCATTCCTTCCATCCAGAGATGCTGCCGGTCCCGCTGATTTACTCCAGCTTTTTGTGTCTATCTTCGATTTAAACCAGCATCTGCAGTTCTTTCCTACGCATCTGCAGTTCCTTCCTACACAAGGTACTCCAGTACGGTGTTATCCACACTTGAAGGTTCTGCTGAAACCACAGGACCTAACCTGACGTACAGGCAAAACAGCAGGGCCTGCTTCTCATTAGGGAGTCTAGGTGTAGATAAGGAAAATGTCACATGGAATAATCCCAAACCTGAGTGGAACTGAGCAACATCTGTATGTCGGGCCTCTGTAGGCACCCATTCTTTCTATCCAGAGATGCTGCCTGCCGGTCCCGCTGATTTACTCCAGCTTTTTGTGTCTATGTAATCCCACTTCCGCATCCACTCCATACACACTAGGGGCAGTTTGCAGAGGGCCAATCAAGCTGCAAACCCAAACGTCTTTGGGATGTGTGAGGAGATTGGAGCACCCGGAGAAAACCCATGCGGTCACAGGGAGAACATGTAAACACCACACAGATACCACCTGGGGTTCGGATCAAATCCGGTCTCTGGCGCTGTGAGGCAGAAACTCTGCTGCTGCACCACCGTGCTGCTCATTGTGTTTGTGTGGGGGGGGGGGAGGGGAGAGTGGAAGAAAGCTGGAAAAGGGCAGGACAAAGCATGACACAGGTGAAGAGGGTTTTTTGATGGGCAAATGTTTGGACAAAGGCAGGAGATGAATAGATAAAATTGTACCTATTCCTTTTCCGCAGAGATGTTGCCTGACCCGCTGAGTTACTCCAGCATTTTGTGTCCATCTTCGGTGTAAACTGGCATCTGCAGTTCCTTCTTACATGGAACTGTAAAGTTTGTCATGAGTTCTTTTTGAAAGGAGTAACCTCCTTCACACCACAGAGGGCAGCAAATTGTGAGAAGCTGCAAGCATGTGGAACCTGCCGGTGTGTTCTGGAAGGAGCCAGACACAAAGTTTATTAAAAATGAGATGATCACTTTAAATAGTTGTGGTATTGTTGGGGGTGGGGGTTCCTGATACTGAACATGCCGTCAGCTGTGCAAGGTTCAAAGAGGCTTTATCTGGAACGTTGGGTTTTTCAATCCATTACTGGTGTCACCAAACCTAGATTGTTCAGTGATTAATAACAGGATCTGCTGGCTTTGATGGCAGTGCCAAGTAACATTCACTGTTTTGCTAATGCCCACACGAATCTGCCCCCAAAATGTAGGCGGGCGACAGACAGGCACAGAAACAGGCCCTTCGGCCCACCGAGTCCACTCCGACCGACAATCACATTAGTTCTATGTTATCCCATTTTCACATCCATTCCCTAAATGCTGTGGGCAATTTAGAGGCCAATTAACCTGCAAACACGCACATCTTTAACACCTGTTAAAACAAGAACCTACTGATAACGAGTTCCAAAAGCTGGACGAGCCATCCCCTGCGAGCCAAGATAACAGTTCAGACATTCACTCCCTGCTCCATTCCACTAACAAGCAACTCGTCCATGAAGTCACCCCTTATGGTGAATAACAACATTGCGCTTGCAAAGATACAGGAGCAAAATGCAATGTCCTGTCCTTATGTGAATTTAAACGGATACGTAATGCTGAACATGTTGAAAACACTATGGCCACGCTGCGGGCCTGTGAGGGTGAGGTTCTACACCCACTTGGAGAAACTGAATTGAACTGCATCGTAGAATCGCAGGCTCACAGACTCAAGTTTTTTTTATTGTTCGAGGGGAATCTGCAACTCTGCTTTGTATCAGTGCTTGCCAGGATCTCGGCCTGGTCTCCTTTGGGCCTGCAATCCATCAAATCTCTCACACTGAGGGTTCCACTCAGCAGATACTCTCACAAACAGAGAACTGATCGACGACAAGCTTGGAAAGCTGCCCATCAAATACAATATCGTGGTTGATCCCACTTCTGACACCATGTAATGTCAGTCACACGCACAACATGGTACAACATGTTTATTAAAGTCTACTCACAGTATACTACAGCATGGTGTTAAAGCAAGCGTAACAGCTATTCAGACTAACTGTATGAACTGAATTCTGATAATATAAACCGCGTAGTAGGCGGAGCTTCTAATAATAGAGAACTACAATTGGTTAGCATGAAGTAACCAATCTACACCTATGAAATCTCGGTATAGGATTTATTTATTTATTTATTTATTTATTTATTTATTTAATTCTTTATTTCGAACAGAATAAAAAATAAAAAGCAAGTATGAAACAGCATACAAAAAAACCCAAAAAAACAAAACAAGAATATTTATAAAGTGTCATAAACGATATTTATCAATAAATGAGTCGTATGTGTCCGAAAAGGAGCAGGAAGAAGCCAAAGCTTATTAATTCCCACCCCTTATTCAACTGCTTATAATAGTCTTATACAAACTTAGCAGCTATTAACCCCTATTTCCATATGCACACCAAATTATTTACATTTATACACTCATCAAATATTTACAAAGCCATACAAAAAAAGAGAGAAAAATAAAGAAAAAAGAAAAAGAAAAAGAAAATTAAGCTGAGAAGTAGGTCGCTTCGATGGGATTTGAGGGAGAATTTCTTAAGGGAGAGTGGCTGGAGTCAGGAATGCACTGCTTGAAGAGGCGGTGAAGGCAAATACCCCCACGACATTTAAGAAGCATTTAGCAAGTACTTGAATCACCAACGCATAGAAGGCTAAAAACAAACTGTTGGAGGAACTCAACCAGTCCAGCAACAGCTGTTGGGGGAAAGGAATTATCAGCATTTCAGGTCAAGACCCCGAGAGTGAAGAGGAAGAGAGCAGGTAGAAAGGGGAGAAGGGGGGGTGGGAGATGAGACAGGGATTGGGACTTGAGAGGTGAAAGTGAGGGTGATGGGCAGAAGGAGGCAGGTTTGGGAGCAGGAGCGGTGATGTTTGCAGGCAGAAACCGTGGAGTGATGGGTGGAAAAAGGCGGACAAGGAAAAAGGATTCCTTTCACCTCCGCAAACCAATGGGCACCAATGGGCGAAGTTGCATTCGATGACTGAATTTGAATACTTAAAATGGACTTTGATCCCTCCCCAATCAAGATAACTCACGCATTGGCTTCGAGAGACACAGCGAGCTGTGTGTTTGTGCACAGTGGATCAAATAGACACGGCTTAGCAGTCGATTTGCAAGCAGCAACCTGCCCAAGAGTGTAAACAGCAGAAGGAAAAAAAATCGACAATATATTGAAATAGCTATGACCAATGAACCAATGCTGATGAAAGTTCAGGTTCCTGGAATGCGAAATTAATGGAAAGTAGAAATAAAACGGGGCGGCACGGTGGTGCAGCGGTAGAGTTGCTGCCTCACAGCGCCAGAGACCCGGGTTCAATCCTGACTATGGGTGCGGTTTGTACAGAGTTTTTTATGTTCTCCCTGTGACCGCGTGGGTTTTCTCCGGGTGCTCCGGTTTGCTCCCACACTCCAGCGGATCAGATTGCAAATCTGGAGAAAAAGATTAGGTGACGTTTTGGGTCGTGACCCTTCTTTAGACTGAATGCCACCACGGTATCTGCCCCCACCACCAACCCGGGCAGGTGCGTTCAAGGCACCCACCTCTCCCTGTGTACAATAACTTGCCCCACACATCTCCTTTAGACTTTGCCCCTCTCACCTTAGAAACATAGAAAATAGGTGCAGGAGTAGGCCATTCGGCCCTTCGAGCCAGCATCGCAATTCAATATGATCATGGCTGATCATCCCCATTCCTGCTTTCTCCCCATATCCCTTGATTCCGTTAGCCCTAAGAGCTAAATCTAACTCTCCCTTGAATACAGCCAGTGAATTGTCACGTGTACTGAGGTATGGTGGAAAGCTTTTGTTGTGTGCTAACCAGTCAGCGGGAAGACAGTACGTGATTACAATCGAGCCGTCCAAAGTGTACAGATATATGATAAAGGTAATAATGTGAATGACCTTTAGCATAGTTAAAGTAAGAAATGCTGCAGTCAGAGTAAAGGTTTAAAAGAGTAAAGCGATTGTACAAAGTGATTGCAGATCCACTTCTGTGACTGAGGGAGTGCCGCACTGTCAGAGGACCAGTACTACGTAATTATATAGAGTTTTGTAGAGTGGGAAGTCGTGATCTATCCATGAGTGAGAGCTCTCCCTATCCCTGGCAGCTCCAGGCTTGTTGGACTGGGTGTAAAAGTCATGGAACCAGGTTTGTAGGTTAATTGGCTTCGGTAAAATTGTGAATTGTCCCTAATGAGTAGGATAGTGCTAGTGTACGGGGTGAGTGCTGGTCGGCGCGGACTCGGTGGACCGAAGGGACTGTTTCCGGGCTGTATCTCTAAAGTCACTCCTCCACCTTCGATGCTCTGATGAGAACAAAGCCAGCCAATCTAATCTCACCTCCGCAAACCAATGGGCACTCTTATGGGCTTCAGCTACTACTGTCTTTTTGTTGACTGTATAGAGTCAAGAGTGTTTAATTGTCGGATATACAGAAATGGAACAATTACATTCTTTCTTGCAGCAGCAATTCTGGAATATGGTGTACAATTTTGGTCGGCAAATTATAGGAAAGATGTCAACAAAATAGAGAGCGTACAGAGGAGATTTAGTAGAATGTTGCCTGGGTTTCAGCACCTAAGTTACAGAGAAAGGTTGAACAAGATAGGTCTTTATTCTTTGGAGCGCAGAAGGTTAAGGGGGACTTGATAGAGGTCTTTAAAATTATGAGAGGGATAGACAGAGTTGACATGGATAAGCTTTTTCCATTGAGAGTAGGGAAGATTCAAACAAGAGGACATGATTTGAGAATTAACGGACAAAAGTTTAGGGGCAACATGAGGGGGAACTTCTTTACTCAGAGAGTGGTAGCTGTGTGGAATGAGCTTCCAGTAGAAGTGGTGGAGGCAGGTTCGATTTTATCATTTAAAAATAAATTGGATAGGTATATGGATGGGAAAGGAATGGAGGGTTATGGTCTGAGTGCAGGTAGATGGGATTAGGTGAGAGTAAGTGTTCGGCACGGACTAGAAGGGCCGAGGTGGCCTGTTTCCGTGCTGTAATTGTTATATGGTTATATGGTTATATGGTCTGTTAACACAATAATAGATAACAGTAGAACAGTACTTTAGGCATTAAACTTTGGAGGTGCAGCTCAGAAACAGGCCCTTCAGCACTCCCAATCCGCTCCAACCAGCGATCCTCACACACTAACACTATCCTACACATGCTAGGGACAATTTTACGGATTTTACCAAAGCCAATTACAAACCTGTACATCTTTGAAGTTTGGGAGGAAACCGGAGCACCCGGAGAAAACCCACGTGGTCACAGGGAGAATGTACAAACTCCACACAGACAGACAGCACCCGTAGTCAGGATCGAACCCAGGTCTCTGGGGCTGAGAGGCAGCAGCTCTACCGCTGCGCCACTGTGCCACCCCTTACTTGTTCTATACCTTTTCTATTATCACTCGCCAACTTCTCCATAACACCAGTAGTGCTGCCTCAGCACTAATGTGAAATTCATTAATTTTATATCATTTGCTACTTCGACCCTCTCTCAAATTCACTTGGAGCATTTCCGATATTTCTCTCCTTTTCTGGATCTCTGTCTCATTTCAGGAGACAAACTGTCCGCTGGCATTTATTACAGACACTGACCCTCACAACTACATTGACTGCACCTATTCTCAACCTGTCTTTGGTGAGGATGCCATCTCTTTCTCCCACCAGCCCAAGTCTCTCCCCTTTCACGCCTGCAGTTCTTCCCCCCCGCCCTCCCTTCCCACTCTCAGTCTGAAAGTGGGAGTAAACCGGAGTTCCCCGGAGAAAACCCACGGGGAGAACGTACAAACTCCGTTCAGACAGCACCCGTAGTCGGGATTGGACACAGTTCTCTGTCGCTGTGAGGCAGCAACTCTGCCGCTGAGCTATCCTGCAACCCTGAAATGAAAGTACATTCACCACCATCCTGTTTTCTGAAACTCCACTGAGGCCAAAGATGTGGCAAATATCGCTGTCACAAGCCATTGCAATTACTTCTTCAGCTTCCCACAATGTCCAAGGCTACACTCCGTCAGGCTCTGTGGATTTATCCACCTTAATATTCTTTACGACTATTAGAACTCTTCTTTTGTCATTTGGATATGGTCTGGTACATCACTGCTCACGTTTGAACACATGAATAATAATCAGTGTCTGAAGAAGGGTCTCGACCTGAAACACCACATATCCATGTTCTCCAGAGATGCTGCCCGGTCAGCACTTTGTGTCCTTTTTCTCTTTTCTCTCCATTCCTTCGCCTCCCATCATCTTCTCCTCAGTAAACACAGGTGAGAAATGTCCACTTCTTCATGATCCTGCCCTCTGCACGCCTATCAGTCCCGTCCACACTGTGTCCAAACCTAGAAGTGAGTCTTGTGTTAAGATCGAGGCTCCCCTGACTTTCTGGTTCAACACATTGAGAGAGAGAGACTCCCAGCCAACTCTAATCTTGTCCTGTGAATTATTCAAGTCAATGACTCATTGGTATTAAATGCATGGCCTCAAGGTTACTGGCAAGACATGTAATATTGCTCTTGAACCAAGTTGAAATGTCACTGAAGTGTCCTCGTACCACAATATCTCAGTGTAGCTCCATCTTATGCACTCTTCTCTCTATTTGTTGACCAGAGGAGCTGCCTGTGGTCAGAGTCCCGGTGAACCGCAGCCATACTGTGACAGCAGGCCTGGCTCGCCCACCACGGAACCGGGAGAGGAAAACCACCGAGCTCGGCCAAGGGATTGTAGGTTAATCGGCTTCCGTAAACTGCCAGTAGTGTGTAGGATAGAATTAGTGTATGGGTGAATGCTGGTTGGCGCAGACTCAGTGGGCCGAAGGGCTTGTTTCCACTCTGTATCTCTAAAAAAAGACTCCTGTCCAAATGTTACTTATTTTGTCACTCATGTTGCTTTCCGCAATGCACGCAACATCTTGCACTAAACATCTTGCACTAATCTCTACACTGTAAATAGATCGATTGTAATCATGTATTGTCTTTCTGCTGACTGGATAGCACGCAACAAAAGCTTTTCACTGTACACGTGACATTAAACTAAACTGAACTGAATGGGGACCCTCGGGCTAACTTTGATCGGACTTTGCTGGCTTTACCTTGCATTAAACGTTATTCCCTTATCGTGTATCTGTACACTGTACCAATGGCTGCCTCGCCAACAGTCTGTCTCGTCCATTCCTTCTTTTTTTGTTTTATAGTATGTGTTAAATGTATGTTTTAGTGTTCTCCAGCTTGTTTTATGCGGTGGGTAGTTGGGGGAAAACCTTTTAAAATCTCTTACCTCGACGGAGATGCAATTTATTTCCGTATCGTATCTCTGTCCACCATGCGGCCTAACATCATGGAGCTGGCGGCCTCTGCTGGAGACCAACTTCGTGAGCTCCAACCACGGGAGCCTGCGGACTTTAACATCGTGGAGCTCGCGGTCCCGGGTTAGAGACCGACTTCGGGAGCTCCAGGCCGCAGGCGGTTCGACTGCCCCGACGAGGGAGCTTCGATCGCCCCCGGCTGCGAATGGTTTCACTGCCCTGACCGCGGTGAATAAAGAGGGAAGAAGTTGGACTTTATTGCCTTCCATCACAGTGAGGAATGTGGGGAATCCACTGTGGTGGATCTAAATGAGGTGAGAAAAAACTTTTTCACCCAGAGAGTTGTGAATTTATGGAATTCCCTGCCACAGAGGGCAATGGAGGCCAAGTCACTGGATGGATTTAAGAGAGAGTTAGATAGAGCTCTAGGGGCTAGTGGAGTCAAAGGATATGGGGAGAAGACAGGCATGGGTTATTGATAGGGGACGATCAGCCATGATCACAATGAATGGCGGTGCTGGCTCGAAGGGCCGAATGGCCTCCTCCCGCACCTATTTCTATGTTTCTATAAATGGGTCAATTGTAATTATGTAATGTCTTTCGGCTGACTGGTTAGTATGCAACAAACGCTGTTCACTGTACCTTGGTACACGTGAGAATAAACTAAACTGAACTGAACATCGAAGCCAACTTAGCTGCACTTACCCTGTTCACCGCAGGTTCTCACACGCGATGAAGCAAAAGACAAACAGCGGAGCAGGAATAGTACAGCCCAACTTTTCTTGCCTGATTTTGAGGAGCTCAGCAGCTTTTGTTTTCGGAACAAACCTTTCTCAAGCGCCATCTTCTCCCACGTAGCAGCAGATGTTTCAGGTCAGACTTGTCCTGACTCAAAGCGTTGCCTGACCATTACTTCCGCAGATGCTGCCTGACTCGCTGAGTTCTTCCATCACTTTGTGTTTTACTCAGGATTGCAGTGTCTGGAGTCTCTTGTGTCTCCAGCGGTTTCTCCAGGCTGAACTCCCAAATAATACTGCCTCCATTGAGTGGTGTATTCAAAATTGCACTTCATTTTAGAGATAAAGGCCCTTCGGCCCACCGATTCCGTGCCAACCAGTGATCCCCATACACTAGCACTATCCTATCCATTTACAATCTTTACCGAAGCCATTAAGTGACCTCATACAGGATTATAATATTATGTTCATAATTTGGCGGTCTCAAGAACGACAACTGAAGTTTTAAATGAATCTTTATTACACAGGTTCTCTCGACAAGTCTGGCCACCTCGGTGGTCAGTGCTGAACAGCCGCGCGAAAGCAAAACCACGCGAAAACAAGCAGCCCCTCCCGAGTCACGTGACCGCGGCTTCCAAACGCCGGGTTCGATACCTGCGTGCGCCAGTAGTCGCCGCTACAATAAGTTCATAAATGATAGGAGCAGAATTAGGCCATTCAGCCCATCAAGTCTACTCTGCCATTCAGTCACTGCTGATCTATCTCTCCCTCCCTCCATCCCTCTATCTCTCCCTCCTAACCCCATACTACTGCCTTCTTGCCATAACCCCTGACACTAATCAATAATCTATTACAACATTTAAAAGGCATTTGGATAGGTACTTGGTTAGGAAAGAAGTAGAGGAATGTGGCCCCTAATGCAGGAAAAATGCCCCTAATGCAGGATCAGCATCATGATTTGAATGGAAGAGTCTGATTCAAGCGCCTGTTTCTGCACTGTATTGCTCTATGACTCTCTTGAATACACCAGAGCTGGTTAATAAAATGAAAGCAAATAGCAAACAGCAGGAGGAACTTGGTGGGTCAGGCAGCATCTATGGAGGGAATATGTGCAGGAAGAAACTGCAGGTGCTGGTTTAAACCAAAGATAGACCCAAAAAGTCTGAAGAAGGGTCTCAACCCATCCCTTCTCTCCAGAAATGCTGCCTGTTCCACTTCCTCTTGCAGCTTGTTCGATATAACCACTTCCCCTTTCACCTCAAACCTACGCTGTTATTCCAGCATGTTGCGTCTATCTGTGCAGGGAATAGATGGTCGACGTTTCAGGTTGGGACCCTTCATCTGGACTTCATCTGCAGTCACTTGTGTCTCAAATTAATACAATCCTCTGCTGACCAATATCTTTGTTGATCAGAGAAGCTGTGAATTTCTCAACTAGAGGAATGGCTACATGCCTGAGCCTAAAGCAGCTTAGCGTGTGGCTGAAGAAGGGATTCGGCCCGAAACGTTGCCTATTTCCTTCGCTCCATAGATGCTGCTGCACCCGCTGAGTTTCTCTAGCATTTTTGTGTACCTTAGCGTGTGGTTTCCTCTTTGTAACATGAGTAGCTTATATCATACTAGGTGGAAACCACTTGAAAAAACATTGTTTAATGTCTAACTGCTCCCTGTATGTTGCTACTAATAGCAAAGAGCAGATTCATGCAGAGGTCACTTGGCCCTGCAGGGGCAGCTACTGTAAGAAATGTTGTTCGTGCAATTTCATAAATAATTTATCTATGTTTGTTCACTAGTTCAGTGAGTGCACGAGAAAGAATGTTTAGAAAAGATTTCTCAAGTTCCAGTAAATGAAACTAGGAAGTTGCATTCGAAGACTGAATTTGAATACTTAAAATGGACTTTGATCCCTCCCCAATCAAGATAACTCGCGCATTGGCTTCAAGAGACACAGCGAGCTGTGTGTTTGTGCACAGTGGATCAAATAGACACGGCTTAGCAGTCGATTTGCAAGCAGCAACCTGCCCAAGAGTGTAAACAGCAGAAGGAAAAAAAATCTACAATATATTGAAATAGCTATGACCAATGAACCAATGCTGATGAAAGTTCAGGTTCCTGGAATGCGAAATTAATGGAAAGTAGAATTGAAACGGGGCGGCACGGTGGTGCAGCGGTAGAGTTGCTGCCTCACAGCGCCAGAGACCCGGGTTCAATCCTGACTATGGGTGCTGTCTGTACAGAATTTTTACGTTCTCCCTGTAACCGCGTGGGTTTTCTCCTGGTGCTCCGGTTTCCTCCCACACTCCAGCGGATCAGATAGCAAATCTGGAGAAAAAGAATAGGTGACGTTTTGGGTCGGGACCCTTCTTTAGACTGAATGCCACTATGGTATCTGCCCCTTCCACCAACCCGGGCACTGCGTTCCAGGCACCCATCTCTCCCTGTGTAAAAAAACAGAGTAAAGGTTTAAAAGAGTAAAGCGATTGTAAAAAGTGATTGCAGATCCACTTCTGCGACTGAGGGAGTGCCGCACTGTCAGAGGACCAGTACTACGTAATTATACAGAGTTTTGTAGAGTGGGAAGTCGTGATCTATCCATGAGTGAGAGCTCTCCCTATCCCTGGCAGCTCCAGGCTTGTTGGACTGGGTGTAAAAAGTCATGGAACCAGGTTTGTAGGTTAATTGGCTTCGGTAAAATTGTGAATTGTCCCTAATGAGTAGGATAGTGCTAGTATACGGGGTGAGCGCTGGTCGGCGCGGACTCGGTGGACCGAAGGGACTGTGTCTGCGCTGTATCTCTAAAGTCACTCCTCCACCTTCGATGCTCTGATGAGAACAAAGCCAGCCAAATCTAATCTCTTCTTGTAACTAATGCCCTCCAGACAACAATCTGGTGAATCTTTTCTGCACTCTCTCTATTGCTACCACATCCTTCCTCTAGTGGAAGAATGGAAGAACTGCATGCAACACTGCATCCAAGTGTGGCCTAACCAATTAGTTTAGATTAGAGATAGAGCATAGAAACAGGCCCTTCGGCCCATTGAGCCCGCACTGACCAGCGATCCCGCACATTAACACACTATCCTATTCTAGGGACAATTTTACATTTTTACCAAGCCAATTAACCTACAAACCTGTACGTCTTTGGAGTGTGGGAGGAAACCGAAGTTCTCGGAGAAAACCCTCGCAGGTCACGGGGAGAACGTACAAACTCCGTACGGACAGCAACCGTAGCCAGGATCTCTGGCGCTGTAAGGCAGGAACTCTACCGCTGCGCCATCGTGCCGCCCTTCTGTACAGCAGCAACTTGACATCTAAACTCACACACTCAGTACTTTGGCCCAGTAAGTCAAGCACGCCAAATGCCCTTTTCACTACCCAATCCACCTTTACATTAGACTTTGGAGATACAGCACGGAAACAGGCCCTGGTTTCATTAACTACACAAACAAAGCAACAGAGGTAGTGGCAGTGAAGCAAGGTATTTTTCCTCAGCTGGGTTACACATCTGAAGAAGTGTCTCGACCCGAAACGCCACCCATTCCTGTTCTCCAGAGATGCGGACTGACCCGCTGAGTTACACCAGCATTTTGTGTCTATCTTCGGTATAAACCAGCATTTGCAGTTCCTTCCTACGTGTGTGAGCTGTTGCCTGTTGGTAAGGAACCGCTGCACACCTCATGGGATTATGTGCGATGGTCAACACACTGGTCAACCTGAGGAGCACCTTCAGCAACAGACTGGTCCCACCAAGATGCAGCACAGAACGCCACAGGAGATCCTTCTTCCCTGTGGCTATCAAACTGTACAACTCCTCCCCCTTCTGTCGTGGGGTAGACTGACCCCGTGGGGTAGACTGACCCCCCCCCCCCCATTCTTTGCACATCCCCAAGCCTTTCCACTAGTCACTTTAATTTCATGTTTCATATATGTTTCATATATTTTGTGTTCTTGGCAGATTATCCCTCCTGTCACCATGCAGGTATGGAGAGAAGGCAGGTACAGGATACTGAGTTGGATGATCTGCCATGTTCATATTGAATGGCGGTGCAGGCTCGAAGGGCCGAATGGCCTACTCCTGCACCTATTGTCTATGTTTCTAAATGAAGTTCTTTGGTGTTGTCTTGTAAAACAGGGTGGGGGGGGGGGGGGTATAGCACAGAAACAGGCCATTTGGCCCAAGCAACCCATGCTCCACTCTAACCATCCCAAACTTTACTCATCAAAATCTATACAATCCTTTAAGTGTTTGTCCAGTCACCCCTTAATCTACATATTCGCTCTGCAAGTGCGATCTGAATCTGTTTGAGAGAAGGGGTTTGTTCTGTATTTCCCTCTGCAGCTTCTTGGTGACAGTCTCATTGCTCCGGCCTCTGGTTATTCTCTTCCCTTATGAGTGGAAACATTCCCTCGGCAAAGTCCTTCATCATGTTAAAGACCTGTTAGCTTACCCGTCAGCTTTCTGCCTCCTGAGGAAAGACATGCCGTGTGTTCAATCTTTCCTGACATTGATACCCGAGCATTTATGGAATCATCCTTATTAATCTTCTTTGCACGCTCTCTAAACTCCTTTTTATAATATGGTGACAAGAAATGTCGTCAGGAAAGCTGTGGCGTAACCAAGGTTCAATGCCGAGTGTGTAGAAATAAGTCCTTGTGCTTCATTGCGATGTCAGTGTAACTTTTAGTGACTTTTTTTGTGTGCTGAGGTGGTTTCTGATCCTCTGCCCCACGGTCACTTGATAATCTAAACACTCAATACTTCTGCGCTGATGCATACAAGCGCGGGGACTGAGATAAATAGCTATATTTATGGTGGAGCGATTAACTGCAGGGATGAGCAGGAGACCAGAATTAAAGCAGATCTCTCAGGGTGACGGAGAGACCAAAGAAGGGCTTGAAAATTAGGAGGGATTTTAAATCATGAAACTACATCAGCTGACGTTGGTCGGTAATTATGGGGATGATAAGTGAACAGGACTATGTGTCATAAAAAGGAACTGCAGATGTTGGTTTATACCAAAGATAGGCACAAAATGCTGGAGTAACTCAGCGGGTCAGGCAGCATCTCTGGAGAAGATGGATAAGGTGATGTTTTGGGTCGGGAGTGAAGAAGGGTCCCGACCCAAAACGTCACCTATCCATGTCCTCCAGAGATGCTGCCTGACCCGCTGAGTTACTCCAGCACTCTGTGAAACGTCACCTATCCATGTTCTCCAGAGATGCTGCCTGACCCACTGAGTTACTCCAGCACTCTGTGTCTATCTAGGACTGGGTGTTATTTCAGGACAGGGGCAGAATGCAGATTGGATGACCATCATTAGTCATTAGTTTATTGTCAGGTGTACTGAGGTACAGTGAAAAGCTTTTGTTGGTTGCTAACCAGTCAGCGGAAAGACAATACATGATTATAGACAATAGACAATAGGTGCAGGAGTAGGCCATTCGGCCCTTCGAGCCAGCACCGCCACTCAATGTGATCATGGCTGATCATCCCCAATCAGTACCCCGTTCCTGCCTTCTCCCCATATCCCCTGACTCCACTATTTTTAAGAGCCCTGTCTAGCTCTCTCTTGAAAGTATTCAGAGAACCGGTCTCCACCGTCCTCTGAGGCAGAGAATTCCACATACTCACAACTCTCTGTGAGAAAAAGTGTTTCCTCGTCTCCGTTCTAAATGGCTTACTCCTTATTCTTAAACTGTGGCTCCTGGTTCTGGACTCCCCCAACATCGGGAACATGTTTCCTACCTCTAGCATGTCCAAACCCTTAACAATCTTATATGTTTCAATGAGATACCCTCTCATCCTTCTAAATTCCTGAGTGTACAAGCCCAGCCGCTCCATTCTCTCAGGATATGACAGTCCCGCCATCCCGGGAATTAACCTTGTAAACCTATGCTGCACTCCCTCAATAGCAAGAATGTCCTTCCTCAAATTAGGGGACCAAAACTGCACACAATACTCCAGGTGTGGTCTCACTAGGGCTCTGTACAACTGCAGAAGGACCTCTTTGCTCCTATACTGCTCTTGTTATAAAGGCCAACATGCCATTCACTTTCTTCACTGCCTGCTGTACCTGCATGCTTACTTTCATAGACTGATGTGCAAGGAAACCCAGATCCCGTTGTACTTCCCCTTTTCCCAACTTGATGTCATTTAGATAGTAATCTGCCTTCCTGTTTTTGCTACCAAAGTGGATAACCTCACATTTATCCGCATTAAACTTCATCTGCCATGCATCTGCCCACTCCCCCAACCTGTCCAAGTCACCCTGCATTCTCATAGCAGCTATATAAATAAAATCTATTATTATTATAATCCTCCTCACAGTTCACACTGCCACCAAGTTTTGTGTCATCTGCAAATTTGCTAATGTTACTTTGAATCCCTTCATCCAAATCATTGATGTATATTGTAAATAGCTACAGTCCCAGCTCTGAGCCTTGCGGTACCCCACTAGTCACTGCCTGCCATTCTGAAAGGGACCCGTTAATCCCTACTCTTTGTTTCCTGTCTGCCAACCAATTTTCTATCCATGTCAACACTCTACCCCAATACCATGTGCCCTAATATTTCCCACTAATCTCCTATGTGGGACCTTATCAAATGCTTTCTGAAAGTCCAGGTACACTACATCCACTGACTCTCCCTTGTCCATTTTCCTAGTTACATCCTCAAAAAATTCCCGAAGATTAGTCAAGCATGATGTCCCCTTCGTAAATCCATGCTGACTCGGGCCGATCCTGTTACTGCTATCCAAATGTGCGGCTATTTCATCTTTTATAATTGACTCCAGCATCTTCCCCACCACCGATATCAGGCTAACTGGTCTATAATTCCCTTTCTCACTCCCGCCTTTCTTAAAAAGTGGGATAACATTAGCTACCCTCCAATCCACAGGAACTGATCCTGAGTCTATAGAACATTGGAAAATTATCATCAATGCATCCACGACTTCTAGAGCCACTTCCTTAAGTACCCTGGGATGCAGACTATCAGGCCCTGGGGATTTATCAGCCTTCAGTCTACCCAACACCATTTCCTGCCTAATGTGGATTTCCTTCAGTTCCTCTGTCACCCTAGATCCTCTGGCCACTACTATATCAGGAAGATTGTTTGTGTCCTCCTTAGTGAAGATGGATCCAAAGTACCTGTTCAACTCATCTGCCATTTCCTTGTTCCCCATAATAAATTCACCCTTTTCGGTCTTCAAGGGTCCAACTTTGGTCTTAACTAATTTTTTCCTCTTCACATACCTAAAGAAGCTTTTACCATCCTCCTTTATATTCTTGGCTAGCTTACCTTCGTGCCTCATCTTTTCTTCCCGTATTGTCTTTTTAGTTATCTGTTGCTCTTTAAACATTACCCAATCCTCTTGCTTCCTGCTCATCTTTGCTAAGTTGTACTTCTTCTCTTTTATTTTTTATACTATCCCTGACGTGCCTTGTCAGCCATGGTCAATCGATCCGTCCACATTTTACAGATGCATGATCAAGGAGATATCATGAATAACATTTAGTGCAAGATAAAGCAAGTAACGTTGAATCAAAGATAGTCCGAGGGTCTCCAATGAGACCAGGTTTATGAAGTCGAATGTGGAAAGCCAAGTAACAAAGACTATAACACAGTACAGAGAAGTCGAATTAGGCCATTCAGCCCATCGGGTCTACTCCACCATTGAATCATTGCTGATCTATCATGACATGGATGAGGGATTCAGATGAATTGAGTGAGTGCTGGAGTCAGGAGTTCCATAGGTTGAAACAGGAGCTCTCAGTAATGGCGTGATATGTAGTTTGGACCGAGCATGCAAAAAACCTTCAAACACATGGCAGAGATTGTGACAGTGTGGTGGCTGGGAAATTGATTTTTCAACGGGGATTGACCTCAGATTAATATCTATCTAGTTGACAACATTTCTACTCATCTATCACTTAATGTGTGGTGAGCAGTCTGATGATTAGTTTAGTTTAGTTTGGTTTATTGTCACGTGTACCAAGATATAGTGAAAAGCTTTTTGTTGCATGCTAATCAGTCAACGGAAAAACTATATATGATTACAATCAAGTCGTCCACAGTGTTCAGATACATGACGGGGTGGGAGATTGCAACCCTCACGTGGTCCGCCCTGTTTCGACGAATGCAATCAACCCAGCGTGCACAATCAAATACGATCAAATAGAACAAGTTGTCCTACAACTTTAGACTGTGCACGCCACACGCAAGAAGAAGAAGAAGATACAGGATAAGATTCAAGAGACATTTATTGTCACGTGCACCAATTGTTACAGTGAAATTTGGGGTCACCATACAGCCATATGAATAACAAAAGTACAAAACACGATAGTATTTTCACATAAACATCCCCTGCACAGCGGAATCAAAGTTTCCTACTGTGAGGGAAGGCCCAAAGTTCAGTCATCCTCCTCTTTGATGTACTTTGATAAAGAGCATAGTTTAAGTAATAAATGCTGCTATTGTCGTAGAGGTTTAAAAGAGTGGAGCGATTGTAATGAGTGATTGCAGATCTACTTCTGGGACCAGCATACAGCGAGTCAATGGGTGCCATTTTTGGACTAAACAGATGATACTCTGAAGAAGGGTTTCAGCCCGAAACGTTGCCTATTTCCTTCGCTCCATAGATGCTGCTGCACCCGCTGAGTTTCTCCAGCATTTTTGTGTACCCCAGATGATACTCTTGTTCTTGCATATGGCGTGCACAGCCTAAAGTTGAAAGACAACGTGTTCTGTTTGATGGTACACAAAAATGCTGGAGAAACTCAGCGGGTGCAGCAGCATCTATGGAGCGAAGGAAATAGGTAACGTTTCGGCCCGAAACGTTACCTATTTCCTTCGCTCCATAGATGCTGCTGCACCCGCTGAGTTTCTCCAGCATCTTTGTGTACCTTCGATTTTCCAGCATCTGCAGTTCCTTCTTTAACACGTGTTCTGTTTGATCTTCTGTTTGTGCAAGTCGGGTTGATTTCATTCGTCGAAACAGGGTGGACCACGTGAAGGTTGCAATCTCCCACCCCACAGATGATACTGAGAGAGTGAAGGTTGGGTGGGGGCAAAGTGGGAGAGGAATTGGGAAGAAATTCCTAGTGGCACAGAAGACAAAAAAAAAATGGGAGCGGCAAAGGTGGAATGATGAAAATCTGGATGGGTGACGTTTCGGGTGGAGACCCTTCTGAAGAATGGCATTGACCCGAAACGCCACGGATCCATGTTCTCCAGCGATGCTGCCTGACCCGCTGAGTTACTCCAACACTTGGTGTCCTTTTGTGTACTGTCCAGCATCTGCAGTTCAATGTGTAGGAAGGAACTGCACGTGTTGGTTTACACCGAAGACAGACAAAAAATGCTGGAGTCTGAAGAAGGATCTCAACCCGAAATTCCTTTTCTCCAGAGACGCTGCCTGACCCGCTGAGTTACACCAGCATTTTTTGTCTATCCGCAGTTCTCTGTCTCTGCAAGAAAGAAAACCTATTGTGGAGGGAAATGGTCCGAATTACCCTTCACAAATGCTATTCGCAGGTATGAAGTCCAACACACCTGTTTTTTTTTACCTTGAGCTGGCCCCGCAGTCACCTGCTAATCTAAACACTGCTGTTAAGTGAAAACAGATGTCTGCGAAGGACCTTTCATCGGGTATTGTGCGATTTACAGCTGCTGGATTAACTGGGATGTTCCTCTCCTCCCACCTCACCTCTTGTTACCAATGGCATTCTGAGCCAAACCCACCAGCTTGATTTTATGTTTCACATTGGCCGTCGCCGAAAAAAAATCGCCTGGTAGGTAGGGCAGGAAACAACACAATCCAATCAACAAAGTACTTTCTCCAGAATTAAATTTTAAAATTGTATTTGTTTTATCCTTTCTGGATGGAAGCCTAAACACTGATTAATATTTTTTGCTGTGCTGTGTGCCCCAGGGCTGCAATTAACATACAATCTTCCTTATTATGGTTATTTTTATATATTTGATAAATAAGTAAGTGAGTAAGTAAGTTTTTAAGAAGGAACTGCAGATGCTGGAAAATCGAAGGTACACAAAAATGCTGGAGAAAATTAGCGGGTGCAGCAGCATCTATGGAGCGAAGGAAATAGGCAACGTTTCGGGCCAAAACCCTTCTTCAGACAAGTTTATTGGCCAAGTATTCACATACAAGGAATTTGCCTTGGTGCTCCGCCCACAAGTAACAACATGACATACAGTGACAGTTACGAATGACTCAGAAAACACTAAACATTAATAATAATAAAACATTAATGATAAAACACCATTGATCAAGCATGTGAACCAACAAAATACCAGATCAAAGGGAGGCTACGGATTTTTGGCTGTTGAGTAGAGCAACTACTCGTGAATAAAAAGCTGTTTTTTATGTCTGGCGTATGTCTGTCTGTGTAAATATACAGAACCCTGATGCTGTTATTTATTTTGCTGCCTCCTGATGTGACCGTGATGATGATAGGAGGGGACCTGTTTGCAAGATGCAGCTCGGCAAGTGTAATGGGGGAAAAAAGGCACAAAGTGCCTTGAGGTGAGCAATTAATAACTGGAATGAGCAGCTCAAGAAATAAAATCGTTGCTCCTTGGAATTTGGGAAAGCAGAAGGTGCTTGATAAATTCATAAGTGAAAGGAGGAGAATTTGACCATTCGGCCCATCAAGTCTACTCCGCCATTCAATCATGGCTGATCTATCTCTCCCTCCTAACCCATTCTCCTGCATTCTCCCCTTAAGGGCGTGTCCCACTTGGCCGTCATTTGCGCATCACGATGATGTAGCTTCACATCAACACTATCCTGCACCCACCAGGGGCAATTTTAACATTTACCAAGCCAATTCACCTACACACCTGTACGTCTTTGGAGTGTGGGAGGAAACCGAAGATCTCGGAGAAACCCCACGCAATCTCGGAGAAGATGTAACCAAGCAATATGTACAGAATGTGTAAACAAGCAACTTCGGGTCGAGACCTTTCTTCAGACGGGTTACGGATAAGGGAAACAAGAGATAATTTTCATTCATTGTTCGTTAGCTCTCTACATCATCGTCTCTATCTCTCGAAAAAAGGGTCTCGACCTGAAACCCATTCCTTCAATCCAGAGATGCTGCCGGACCCGCTGAGTTGCTCCAGTCTTTTGTGTCTACTCTTTGACTCTTTAGATTACTATCTGAGCGTCAGATTACTATCTAAATGGTGTCAAGTTGGGAAAAGGGGAAGTACAACGGGATCTGGGGGTCCTTGTACATCAGTCTATAAAAGTAAGCATGCAGGTACAGCAGGCAGTGAAGAAAGCAAATGGCATGTTGGCCTTTATAACAAGAGGAATCGAATATAGGAGCAAAGAGGTCCTTCTGCAGTTGTACAGAACCCTAGTGAGACCACACCTGGAGTATTGTGTGCAGTTTTGGTCCCCTAATTTGAGGAAGGACATTCTTATTATTGAGGGAGTGCAGAGTAGGTTTACAAGGTTAATTCCCGGGATGGCGGGACTGTCATAGGCTGAGAGAATGGAACAGCTGGGCTTGTACGCTCTGGAGTTTAGAAGGATGAGAGGGTATCTCATTGAAACATATATGATTGTTAAGGGCTTGAACACACTAGAGGCAGGAAACATGTTCCAGATGTTGGGGGAGTCCAGAACAGGGGGCCACAGTTTAAGAATAAGGAGTAAGCTATTTAGAACAGAAACGAGTAAACACGTTTTCTCACAGAGAGGAGTGGTGAGTCTGTGGAATTCTCTGCCTCAGAGGGCGGTGGATGCAGGTTCTCTGGATACTTTCAAGAGAGAGCTAGATAGGGCTCTTAAAAATAGCGGAGTCAGGGGATATGGGGAGAAGGCAGGAACGGGGTACTGATTGAGGATGATCAGCCATGATCACATTGAATGGCGGTGCTGGCTCGAAGGGCCAAATGGCCTACTCCTGCAGCTATTGTCTATATTCACTCTGCGTTGATTGAGTGTTGTAAGGGGGTGGGAGGTGACATGAAACAGCAGATTGATCCTCCAGCGCTCTCGCTGCTGTGCCAGCGGCAGCTTCCTCGTCCTGTAGCTTGTGGGTTGCTCCGGGTGTTCGAGGGGGCAGCGAGAGGGCGGCTGCCCATGATGTCTCCCGGGGAGGGAGGGAGGGTGCCGGACAGACGCGGCGTTACCCCCGCTGTCCCTGCCGCCACACGGAGAGAGGGTGTGTGTGTGGGGAGGGGACTGTGGTGACCGGCGCTAGCGCAGGGAAGGTGCTGCGGAGATGAGGAAGCGTGGATGGAGCTGGAGCTGGAGCTGGAGCTGGGCGGCGCTGGCCCAGGGCGTGGGAGCGGAGGAAGGAGACAGCGAGCGGGAGAAGCGATGGACCGACCTCTTCCACCGCTTCGACACCAACCAGGACGGGGCAGGTGGACATCACCGAGCTGGGCGAAGGCCTGCGAGCTATGGGCGTGTTGGTCGGCGGCGGCACCGAGCAGGTCTCTCTCTCTACACCCTCTCCTCACCCCCTCCCACATGTGTCCAGCTCAACCCACGTCCATTGATTGTCACTGCCCCCCAGTACCCGCCCCAGCTGGGAGACAGAGACCCCCCTCCCGGGGGTGGGGGACAGAGAGGACCCCCACGGTCCCACAGGACAGCTCTGTGTGTGTGTGTGTGTGTGTGGGGGGGGGGAGCTCACACGGGCTCTGGGCTCTGGGCTCTGGGCTCTGGGCTCTGGCCTCTGGCCTCTGGGCTGAGTCCAGTCAGTGATCGCTGCTCCCCCGTCTCTCATTTCACAAACGCTGCAACTCCCGATTAGCAGCCAGACCTCACTTTGTGGAACAGGAACCGCAAACCGATCCACACGCAGTCTGAGCAGGGACATTCCGATTACACACACGGGCATTACAGAGATGGATCCATTACACACCCACACACACGGTGTCTGTTGCACTCTCAGTCTGGTACACAGTCTCAGATACACACACTGTTACACACACACACACACACTGTCACACACCCAGTCTGTCACACACCGTTACACACGCAATATTACACACACAGTCTCTGTTACACACACACTGTTACACAGTCTATTATACACACACTGTTACACACTCAGTCTGTTACACACACACTGTTACACACACACACTGTTACACACACACACTGTTACACACACACTGTTACACACACACTGTTACACACACACTGTTACACACACACTGTTACACACACACACTGTTACACACACACTGTTACACACACACCGTTGCATTCAGTCTGTTACACACACACTGTTACACACTCAGTCTGTTACACACCCAGTCTGTTACTCACACACTGTTACACACTCAGTCTGTTACACACCCAGTCTGTTACTCACACACTGTTACACACACTGTTACACACTCAGTCTGTTACACACACACTGTTACACACACACTGTTACACACTCAGTCTGTTACACACTCAGTCTGTTACACACACACTGTTACACACACACTGTTACACACACACTGTTACACACTCAGTCTGTTACACACACACTGTTACACACACACTGTTACACACTCAGTCTGTTACACACACACTGTTACACACCCAGTCTGTTACACACTCAGTCTGTTACACACACACTGTTACACACTCACTGTTACACACTCAGTCTGTTACACACACACTGTTACGCACTCACTGTTACATTCAGTCTGTCACACACACAATATTACACACACACACTGTTACACACTCTGTTAAACATTCAGTTTGTTATACTCAGGGTCAATGCTGGGACATGATCCCTGTCACACTGGGTCAATGTCACACATACCATCCTATACGACGTTACTGTTACACACAGTCACTTGCTGGGACATCCAGTTAGTTCCTTTTGCACTCATTGTCAGTGAAAGGATAGTAAGAACTAATTGATTCAAAGGCTTAAGTCAGAGTCCAGCGTAGGAAAGGTTGAGCAGCCACCAATCTGACCCTCTCCAAATAGTTGGGTGTCCTGTACCGGTGCAGAACCTCCCTCCACCTGTTTGCAAGAGCAGAGCCAAAATTCCCTGTTCCTGCCTGACTCACAACCCGATCATTCAAATCGCTACTCATTGGCCTCGAGTTTATTTATTTAGCCGTTCCACTACTAAATTGGCGAGGTTCCACCATCGGTGACGTGGCCCGAGTCCACCCCTGGCTAATCTCTGCGGTCCCAAAACAGGAGACACTCCTCTCGTTACTGCCCCACCTTCAATCATAGAACATAGAACTGCAGTGCTGGAACAGGCCCTTCGGCCCGCAATATCCGTGCTGGAACATGGTGCCAAGTTAAGCTAATCTCCTCTACCTGCACATGACCCATCTCCCTCCATTCCCTGCATATCTATGTGGCTTTTAAACGGCACCGGAAGATAGACACAAAAAGCTGGAGTAACTCGGCGGATCAGATAGCATCTCTAGAGAAAAGAATAGGTGAAGTTTTGGGTCGGGACCCTGCTTCAGGCTGAATGCCACTATGATATCTGCCTCCACCACCAACCCAGGCACCCATCTCTCTCTGTGTTAAAAAACGTGCCCCAAGTCTATCTCCTTTAAACTTTGCCCTCTCACCTTAGAAACATAGACAATAGGTGCAGGAACAGGCCATTCGGCCCTTTGAGCCAACACCGCCATTCAATGTGATCATGGCTGATCATCCCCATTCCTGCTTTCTCCCCATATCCCTTGATTCTGTTAGCCCTAAGAGCTTCTTCTTCTTGCGTATGGTGTGCAGAACAACTTGTTCTATTTGATCTTATTTGATTGTGCACGCTGGGTTGATTGCATTAGTTGAAACAGGGCGGACCACATGAAGGTTGCAATCTCCCCTCCCGCCCTAAGTCTAAATCTAACTCTCTCTTGAATACATCCAGTGAATTGTCACGTGTACCGCGGTTCGGTGGAAAGCTTTTGTTGTGTGCTAACCAGTCAGCGGGAAGACTGTACATGATTACAATCGAGCCGTCCAAAGTGTATAGATATATGATAATTTGAATAACCTTTAGCATAGTTAAAGTAAGAAATGCTGCAGTCAGAGTAGAGGTTTAAAAGACTGAAGCGATTGTAAAAAGTGATTGCAGATCCACTTCTGTGACTGAGGGAGTGCCGCACTGTCAGAGGGGGCAGTACTATGTAATTATACAGAGTTTTGTAGAGTGGGAAGTCTTGATCTGTCCGCGAGTGAGAGAGAGCTCTCCCTATCCCTGGCAGCTCCAGGCTTGTTGGACTGGGTGTAAAGGTCATGGAACCGGAGCGCAGGAGCAGGGGGAATGCGAAGGGGCTGGAGTGCATGCTGCTGACTTCCCAGCGACGGGCTCTGACAGAGGGGAAATCACTTTACATCCACATTTAGCCATGACCAGCTCCAGACTGAATGCAAACCATCGCAGCACTGCCTGCTTGGAGAGCTCACTGATGTTTTGAAATGTCACCACAGGCCAGATCGAGAGGGACTGCACACTGCAAACGGGCAGGCAGTCTAGACAATAGGTGCAGGAGTAGGCCATTTGGCCCTTCAAACCAGCACCGCCATTCAATGTGATCATGGCTGATCATCCCCAATCAGTACCCCGTTCCTGCCTTCTCCCCATATCCCCTGACTCCGCTATTTTTAAGAGCCCTATCTAGCTCTCTCTTGAAAGCATCCAGAGAACCTGCCTCCACCGCCCTCTGAGGCAGAGAATTCCACAGACTCACCACTCTCTGTGAGAAAAAGTGTTTCCTCGTCTCCGTTCTAAATAGCTTACTCCATATTCTTAAACTGTGGCCCCTGGTTCTGGACTCCCCCAACATCGGAACATGTTTCCTGCCTCTAGCGTGTCCAAGCCCTTAACAATCTTATATGTTTCAATGAGATTCCCTCTCATCCTTCTAAATTCAGAACCGTCTACCTCTGCTCACACGAATAATGGCCATGACCTGTTGGGCCTTGTGTCCAGTTCATGTTCATAAGTTCTAGCAGCAGAATTGGGCCATTCGGCCCATCAGGTGTACTCCTCCATTCAATCATAGATGATAGATATTTCCCTCCTAATTCCATTCTCCTGCCTTCTCCCCATAACCCCTTGCGTATCAAGAATCTGCCAAAAATCTCTACCTTAAAAATACCCACTGACGGCCTCCACAGCGTTCTGTGGCAGTGAATTCCACGGGTTCAACACTAACTGACTACAGAAATTCCTTCTCACCTTTTTAAAGGAACGTCCTTTTATTCTGAGACTGTGGCCTCTGGTCCAAGACTCTCCCACTAGTGGAAACATCCTCTCCACATCCACTCTATCCAAGCCTTTCATTATTTGGTAAGTTTCAATGAGACTCCAGAAGTAATGGGTGATGTTTCGGGGTCGACACCCTTCTTCAGACATGGGTCACCCATTCCTTCTCTCCAGAGATGCTGCTTGACCAGCTGAGTTACTCCAGCATTTTGTGTCCATTTTCAGTGTAAACCAGCATTTGCAGTTCCTTCCTACACATATCATGACTTAGGGTCTCGACCCGAAATATCACCTGTTCCTTTTCTCCAGAGATGCTGCCTGACCCGCTGTTACTCCAGCATTTTGTGTTTACCTTGAGCCATGATATGATCCTTTATAAGAGAGACATGAGGTGCAATAAACTGCAGATGCTGACATCTTGAGCAAAATACAAAGAGAGGTGCGCCCTCAAATGGCAATCCCGGGAATTGCAGCCAGTCTGGCCTGCATTGTGAGCCATCCAATTTAAAACATAGAGCAAGCAGTACAGTACATCTCAGGAACAGGCCCTTCGGCCCACAATGTCTGTGCCCAACATGATGCCAAGAAAAGCAAATCTTTTAGGACTTTATTCCTTGGGGTGCAGGAGGCTGAGAGGTGATCGGTTTATGGAATGAGCTGCCAGAGGAGGCAGTTGAGGCATAATAATACCATTAAAACACCATTAAAAATACATTTTGGACAGGTACTTGGATGGGAAAGGTTGAGATGGATATGGGCCAAACACAGGCAGGTGGGACTAGCGTAGATGTAGCAATGTTACAAAATTTTGAGATTTTAAAAATCAAGTCTGTAATTTATCCCATCAGATAAAGCATAGAAAGACGTTTAATTTGACACCTAATTCACTTTCATATCTTCAGTATTAAAAAAGTTATGGCCATTTTCATACTCGGAAATTAGCATCTTGTTCCCTATACTGCCGTTAGTTCGGGGAAAAGAATCACCGTTTCGCATTTAAAAATGTGAATTAAAGGCCTCTTAAGAAGCACTTTTATACATAAAATAAACTGCTTTTGTTTACCTGTCCCGTGCGTGAAATCCGTCCCCGTTGTCGGCGTTGACGGCTTTCGAAGCTGATTTTAAAATAACTCCAGCACTGAACTTGTCGATCGAATAAAAATAAAAAATACACAAAACGCCCGTCGGAACGATTCTTCAGCAAAAGGTTGCACTCCAACGAAATATAATTCAGGACAAGGTGGGAGAAACCCACGTTTTAACCCCGCCCCCCCCCCCCTCGAAGGCGCCAAAATCGCGCACACGGCCAGTGGCAGAATTGCAGCGCCGCTGAAGGTAAGTATTGTAACACCTAGTAGATGGGGTATGTTGGTCGGCATGGGGAAATTGGGCCGAAGGGCCTGTTTCCCTGCTGTATAAGTTCAGGTCGGGGGGAGTTCCCCCCGCCACGGGTACCATGTAATCCCGTGCTACCTGCTCCATGGTCGGATAGTCGGCGACTAAACCGTCTCCCCCACCTGGTTTGCCAGGTAAGGAGGGGGCTGTGGACCCCCAGCAGGACCAAAAACAAGACCTGTCAAAGGGCGAATGAGCTCCTAGCGAGCCAACAGCCATCCACCCTTCAGTAAAAGTTGCGATCACTGTTGTACATAGCGTTGTGAAGAATGAGGATAAAGCACACACACACACACACACATCAAAATCCTATACTTCCAGTGGCGGAAGTCCGTAGGAACTGGAGGACAGAGATGTGTGGTGCGTCCGTCACCGTTCCCGTCGGAAACCAGCACCACTGCATCGCTAATGTTTTCAACGATGATGATGATGATGATGATGATGAAGATAACTCTATGACTCCAATCTGCCTACGTATGATCCAGGCCTCTCCATTCCCAGCCCTTGTTCAGCAGGTCTTCACACACAGGGACAGGCTTTAATGAGCAGTAGTCGGGCCGTGGGATTAAAATTAAGCTGGTGATTCTGAGATGAAAGCTCAAAATACTGCAATCACCCAGTAAGAGGAGGGAGAAACAAATGTGCAGCCTCTTGTGTAAAACACCAAGTGCTGGAGAAACACAGCAGGTCAGGCAACATCTGGGAAGGGAGTGGACACACAACGTTTCAGGTCAGGATCCTTCTTCAGACTGGAACTTCTTGTCATATCATTATGGGTGGCAGCGGGTAGAGCTGCTGCCTCACAGCGCCACAGTCCCGGGTTCGATCCGTGTGTGTGTGTGTTTTTTTGTTTTTGTTTTTGTATATTCTCTCTGAGACTGCATGGGTTTCCTCCGGGTGCTCCGGTTTCCTCCCACATCCCAAAGACGTGCAGGTTTGTAGGTTAATTGACCCTCTGTAAATTGCCTCTTAATGTGTAGGGAGTGGATGAGAAAGTGGGATAACATAGAACTAGTGTGAACAAGTAATCGATGGTTGGCGAGGACTCGGTGGGCCGAAGGGCCTGTTTCTGCACTGTAAACTAAACTAAATGTATTTTGCCTATGTTTGTACAATTGTTTTTTATGTTCTTCGTGTTGTGCCCCTCATCATAGCAGAAAATAGATTTCATAAATCAAAATCCCGTCCTGCAAAGTTCAAAGGGATCGCAGCAAAAATGTATAAATCAAACATTCAGAAATTACCACTACATTAACTGAATCACCAAGATAATGGCTGCTGGCTCGGTGGTGTAGGGATAAGTTATTGCACTGGGAGCCAGAGGCCATGATTATTGATCGAGGGTAATGAGTTCAATTCCCACCACACAGCTGGGGAACATAAACTCATGCAATTGAATGATGCAATTGAATGAATTTAGTGATGACAGAACTGCTTGCTTGTATCCTGGGAAGGATATCACCCATCCCTTCCCCAGTGTGGCACAGCTTGCCTTTGCTCCTGAGACTCCGTTTCCATCCTGATCTCGGGGGCTGTCTGTGTGGAGTTTGCACGTTCTCCCATTGACAAAAGCTTTTCAATGTACCTCGATGCACGTGACAATAAACTAAACTAACCATGTGGATTTCCCTGGGTGCTCCGGTTTCCTCCCACATCCCAAAGACCTGGGGGTTGGTGGTGAATTCACCACTGTAAATGGCCCCAGTTTAGTTTGGAGAGACTGCATGGAAACAGGCCCTTTGGCCCACCGAGGCCATGATGACCAATGATCACTTCACACTTTCACATTCACTCTCTCCACACTAGTGGTATTTACAGAGGCCAA
This sequence comes from Malacoraja senta, assembly GCA_038087875.1. NCBI lineage: Eukaryota > Metazoa > Chordata > Chondrichthyes > Rajiformes > Rajidae > Malacoraja > Malacoraja senta. The sequence continues at coordinate 2,787,099 of CM075992.1, forward strand.
TTAACCTACAAACCTGCACCTCTTTTGCATATTGGAGGAAACTGGAGCATCCGGAAGAAACCAATGTGGTAACAGGGAGAGGGTACAAACTCCACACAGACAGCACCCGTCAGGATCGAACCCACTGTGAGGCAGAGTGTATGTAGGTGGTTGATAGATGAAGGGCCTGTGTTTGTGTCTCTATTGATAATATGCAACAACAGACCCTATGACGTGAATGACTATGGAAACACAAGGAACTGCAGATGCCAGATTACAAAACCCCCCACAAAGTGCTGGAGTAACTCGGCGGATCAGGCAGCATCTTTCAGTTTAGTTTATTGTCATGTGTACCGAGGTACAGGGAAAAGCTTCTTGTTGTGTGCTAACCAGTCAGCGCAAAGACTATACATGATTAAAATCAAGCCGTCCACAGTGTACAGATACATGATAAGGGAATAACGTTTAGTGCAAGATTGAGTTCAGTAAAGTCCAATAAAAGATAGTCCGAGGGTCTCCAGTGAGGTAGATGGTAGGTCTTGGACTGCTCTCTAGTTAGTGGTAGGATGGTTCAGTTGCCTGATAACAGCTGGGAAGATATTGACCCTGAATCTGGAGGTGTGCGTTTTCACACTTCTGTACCTCTTGCCTGATGGGAGAGCGGAGAAGAGGGAGTGAGACTGGTCCTTGATTATAAAGATGGTCCGAGGGTCTCCACATCAGTTGGGATGATTCAGCTCTGGAGGGAATGGATAGGTGAAATTTTGCGTTGGAACACCTCGCAATGATTTGTAAGTCCAGGGACTATAAAGGACGTGCACGGACTGCAAACAAACTGTACAAGTTGGGGTGGTACGGTGGCGCAGCGGTAGAGTTGCTGCCCTACAGCGCTTGCAGCGCCATCGACCCGGGTTCCATCCTGACTATGTTTGCATGTTCTCCCCGTGACCGAGTGGGTTTTCTCCGGGATCTTCGGTTTCCTCCACACTCCAAAGACGTACAGGTTTGTAGGTTAATTGACTTGGTATTAGTGAAGCTTGTCCCTTGTGTGTGTAGGATAGCGTTAATGTGCAGGGATCGCTGGTGGGCGCGGACTCGGTGGGCGCGGACTCGCACTGTATCTCTAAACTAAAGTGCAGCTGGCCGGCGGCGTGAGATGTGTTTGATCCCTCCCGCCTCTGAGATCACAAAATCAATGGTGTTTCCTTTTTCACCTTCTCTCTGCTTTTTGCTTCCAGGAGATTCTGCGGACGGGCGACACCAATCACGATGGACAACTGGACCTGACCGAGTTCACCGAGTACCTGAGGCAACATGAGAAGAAACTCAAGCTGATGTTTAACAGCCTCGACCGCAACAATGACGGTAGTGGTGACGTAAACCTCTCTCACTAACACAGTTCAGTTTAGTTTATTGTCACGTGTACAGATGTACAGTGAAAAGCTTTTGTTGCGTGCTAACCAGTCAGCGGAAAGACAATACATGATTACAATCGAGCCGTCCACAGTGTACAGATACATGATAAGGGAATAACGTTTAGTGCAAGGTAAAGCCAGCAAAGTCTGATCAAAGATAGTCCGAGGGTCACCAATGAGGTGGATTGTAGTTCAGCACTGCTCTCTGGTTGTGGTAGGATGGTTTAGTTGCCTGATAACAGCTGGGAAGAAACTGTCCCTGAATCTGGAGATGTGCGTTTTCACACTTCTGTACCTTTTGCCTGATGGGAGAGGGGAGAAGAGGGAGTGGCCAGGGTGAGACTGGTCCTTGATTATACTGCTGGCCTTGCCGAAGCAACGTGAGGTGTAGATGGAGTCAGCTGACAGATCCCTACTGACCATTACTCATCTACGCTCGTCCCATTTTATTATTTCCAAATTCTTCTGAACCTCCCACCCCACCCTGAATCTTCATCCCCCCCCCCCCCACTCATCCACACTAGGGCCAATTAGCCTACAAATCTGCACATCTTTGAGATGTGGTAGGAAACCGGAGCACCCAGAGGAAACCCACGCATTCACTCATTACCATCTGTAATGGTGACCATGGATTGTCATAAGGACTCTCTGGTTCATTGAAGTCGACCAGGAAAGGAGGTTTGCTCTCCTTACCTGATGTGGCTTCAGACAGTGGCTGTGTAGTTGGCTCTTTTAGTTTTAGTTTAGAGATACAGCGTGGAAACAGGCCCTTTGGCCCACCGAGTCCGTGCGCGACCAGTGATCCCCGCGCACTAACACTATCCGCCACACACTCGGGACAATTTACAATTTTACCGAAGCCAATTAACCCACAAACCTGTACGTCTCTGGAGTGTGGGAGGAAACCGGAGCACCCGGAAAAAAACCCACGCAGGTCACGGGGAGAAAGTACAAACTCCATACAGACAGCACCCGTAGTCAGCATTGAACCCAGGTCTCTGGTGCTGCCCCTGTCCCACTTAGGAAACCTGAATGGAAACCTCTGGAGACTTTGCGCCCCACCCAAGGTTTCCGTGCGGTTCCCAGAGGTTGCAGGTGGTTGCCGGAGATTGCAGGTAGTGGAAGCAGGTAGGGAGATTGACAGGAACCTCCGGGAACCGCACGGAAACCTTGGGTGGGGCACAAAGTCTCCAGAGGTTTCCGTTCAGGTTTCCTAAGTGGGACACCACCATGTCGCCCCAACAACCTCTACCATGTGTAGGAAGGAACTGCAGATGCTGGTTTACACCAAAGATAGACACAAAATACCAGAGTAACTCAGCGGGTCAGGCAGTATCTCTGGAGAAAAGGAATAGGTGATGTTTCGGGTGGGAACCCTTCTTCAGACTGGAAGGGTCGTCTTCAGACTGGAACCGTCTGAAGAAGGATCCTGACCCGAAACATCACCTGTTCCTTTTCTCCAGAAATGCTGCCTGATCCGCTGAGTTACTCCAACACTGTGTCTATCGAAGATGTCTATGTGAGCTACTCCCAATTTCGTGTTGGAACCCTTCTTCAGGCTAAAGGATAAAGGTTGCGGGGGGGACTGGAGTTGAGAAAAGGCCAGAACAAATCATGTTTTATCATGTTCAGTTTGTACATTATGGGCCATCTCCTCAAATTGTGCTTCTGATTTTATTTTTTGTGTTTTTGGAAGGAATTCTGTCCCTGATTTGTGTATTGGTCTTTATAACTTATTTTTTAAATTCTGATTATATGTTTCCTATAAATCTCTGTAAGGTGTCCTTGAGACCTCGGTATAAGGCGCCCGTAAATAAAATTCATTATTATTATTATTATCGTGCCTGTTCCTGTGCTGGACTGTTCCATGTTCTATCACTGGGAGTAATGCTTATTTACCTGATCGAGCCTCTCTATTCTATATTGTTTTGCTGCCTTGGACCAGGTGAAATCGATGCGTCTGAGATTCAGCAGGCTCTGTTGAACCTTGGCATTACGATCACACTGCAGCAAGCCGAGAAGATCTTGCTCAGGTAAGACTGGGAGAGGGGTAAACCAGGGATCTCCACCACCAACTTAGGCCGATTCACAAATACAATCCCCATCACCATCTACCACCAGCAATGGGAAGGTGGTCATTGATGTTGGATAAGGCTGCATCCCCAGCCTCTCTGGCACCAGCAGCTGTGAGAGCGTTTATAGCTGCCAAAGTGAACAGACAATTTTGTCTTCCATCTGAGAAGCATGCACCTGTGACACTGTAACACTCAAGAGATTCAAGAGACATTTATTGTCACGTGCACCAATTGTTACAGTGAAATTTGGGGTCACCATCCAGCCATACGAATAAAAAAAGAACAAAACACGATAGTATTTTAACATAAACATCCCCTGCACAGCGGAATCAAAGTTCCCTACTGTGAGGGAAGGCCCAAAGTTCAGTCATCCTCCTCTTTGGTGTTCTTTGATGTGATTTTGCACACTCCATCGTAAGTGTGCAAAATAACAAAGTATTGTGTATTGTTCCCTCGTACCCGACACTATGATCATCTTTAGTGCTGATACTCAAAACTTACACTTGGGTCCCTGAGTGCATCCTCTTTCCAACATCACTGTACCCTCAGTACTGTGCCTCTAACAGTGCGGCACTCCCTCAGTACTGCCTCTCACAGTGTAAATGTGTAAATGGCATAAATGTACGAGGCAGCCACATCTAAGCAGTGTAATTAGTTGAATGAAACAGCTGTGTAAGTCCTAGCAATTCTCTGTCTCCTTGTGTGTGTGTGCCTGTGTGTGTGTATTTATATGCGTGCGTTTAAATGCGTGTGTGCGTGCTTGTATGCGTGTGTGTGCATACGCGCGCTTGTGTATGTGCGTGAGCGTACCTGTGTGTGTGTTTATATGCGTGTGTTTAAATGCGCGTGTGTTTATATGCGTGTGTGTGCGTGCGCACACTTGTGTAATGTCGTGAGCGTGCCTGTGTGTGTGTGTGTGTGTTTATATGCGTGTGTGTGTGCGTGCGCGCACTTGTGTATGTGCGTGAGCGTGCCTGTGTGTATATATGCGTGTGTGTGCGCACTTGTGTATGTGCGTGAGCATGCCTATGCGTGTGTGTTTATATGCGTGTCTGTGTACATGCATGTGTGTGTGCGTGCGCGCGCTTGTGTATGTGTGTGTGAGCATGCCTGTGCGTGTGTGTTTATATGCGTGTGTGTGTACATGCATGTGTGTGTGCGTGCGCGCGCTTGTGTATGTGCGTGAGCGTGCCTGTGTATACGAAAGGTTGTGCGACACAAAAGCATTTGGATGAGTTGAGATGGAGCAATGTTCACATTGGTTGTAGAGGATGCAACCATTTAGTGAAATACTATAATTGACACTGATTCCTCCGCTGGTTTCTCCTCTCTCCCACTAAGTATGGACAAGGATGGGACGATTACTGTGGACTGGACTGAATTTCGAGACCATTTCATCTTTAACCCGTGGTCGAAAATGGAGGAGATTGTGGAACACTGGAAACATTCGACGGTAAGACACGTGCCCAGCTTGGAGGATATTTAGTTTAGTTTGGTCTGGTTTAGTTGAGTTGAGTTGAGTTGATTTTGGTACCATTTCAGGTTTGGTTCCTTCTGCACCACAATTAGTCTGAAGAAGGGTCCCGACCCGAAATGTCCCCATCCATATTCTCCAGAGATGCTGCCTGGCCCGCTGAGTTACTACAACAATTTGTGTCTTTTTAAAAAATCATTGCATACATGAGGACAATAGGTAACGCAGATAGAGAAACAGGACAGAATATTCACCTATCCATGTTACAGCTGTAGAGAAAGTGCAGATGTAAAAACTGCAAGGGCCACAACGAGGTAGGTTGGGAGATTGGGAATACGTACATCCACCCAAGAGAGTAAGTGGGGACTTACTTCAGCAGTCTGAAGAAGGGATCTGAGCCGAAACGTCACCCGTCCTTTTTCTCCAGAGATCCTGCCTGACCCGCTGAATTACTCCAGTACTCTGTCTCAATCTCAGCGTAAATGTGGCTTCTCTTTAATGCTATGTGTGAAAAATTATACCGGTGACAGTATGCATTCCTTCAGTACTGCCCTTTAGTGATAGTCTGTACTTCTATGTGAAAGTCTCCACTGTGGGACTTTGACACCAACCTCCTGCTAAGAGACGAGAGTCTGAAGCTAACAGAGTCACAGAGTCATACAGCGTGGAAACAGGCCCTTCGGCCCAACTTGCCCACACTGGCCAACATGTCCCAGCTACACTAGTCCCACCTATCTGCGTTTGGCCCATATCCCTCTAAACCTGTCCTATCCATGTACCTGTCTAAATGTTTCTTAAATGATGTGATAGTCCCTGCCTCAACTACCTCCTCTGGCAACTCATTCCATACACCCACCACCCTTGGCATTAAAAAGTTATCCCCCAGATTACAATTCAATCTTTTTCCCCTTCACCTTCAACCTATATCCTCTGGTTCTTGATTCCCCTACTCTGGGCAAGAGACTCTGTGCGTGTACCCAATCTATTCCTCTCATGATTTAATACACCTTTATTAGATCCCCCCTCATCCTCCTCTGCTCCAAGGAATAGAGTCCTAGCCTGCTCAAACTCTTCCTAGAGCTCAGACCCTCGAGATCTGGCAACATCCTCGTAAATCTTCTCTGCACCCTTTCCAGCTTGACACCATCTTTCCTATAACATGGTGCCCAAAACTGAACACAATACTCTAAATGTGGCTTCACGAACGTCTTAGGCACGGTGGCGCAGCGGTAGAGCTACTGTCTTACAGCGCCAGAAACCCGGCTTGGATCCTGACTATGTGGTGCTGTCTGTACAGAGTTTGTACGTTCTCTCTGTGACTGCGTGGGTTTTCACCGAGATTTTCGCTTTTCACCCACTCTCCAAAGATGTACAGGTTTGGAGGTTAATTGCCTTGGTATAATTGTAAATTGTCCCTAGTGTGTGTAGGATAGTGTTAATGTGCGGGGATCGGTGTGGACTCGGCGGGCCGAACGGCCTGTTTCCGCGCCGTATCTCTAAACTAAACTGTAGTTTCTGAGTCATTCGTAACTGTCACTGTATGTCATGTTGTTACTTGTGGGTGGAGCACCAAGGCAAATTCCTTGTATGTGAATACTTGGCCAATAAACTTACTTACTTACTTACTTAAAAGACTTCATGCTTCTATGTCAGAGTTCTGACTGCCTTATACCCCAACACCAAGCCAACTCAAGGCTATTTAAATAAAATGATCCCTTTACCTGAACTTCCCAACCTTCGTTTTTTGCAGTTCCTGGACATTGGGGAATCGTTAACCATCGTGGACGAATTCTCGGAGACGGAGCGACTGACTGGGGTCTGGTGGCGGCAGCTCTTGTCAGGGGCCATTGCGGGCGCAGTGTCACGCACCTGCACTGCCCCACTAGACCGGCTGAAGATCTACATGCAGGTGAGGTGGGCTCAGCCAGAGACAGGGAGGTCCCCTGGGTGACCTGCAGGGGGCAGTGTGACCACCACTGGAGGTGTTGACCTACAGGTATGACCCACAGATGGTGATCTGGAACCATAAGCGATAGGAGCAGAATTAGGCCATTCAGCCCATCAAGTCTACTCCGCCATTCAATCATGGCTGATCTATCTCTCCCTCCTAACCCCATTCTCCCGACACCTGTACTAATCAAAAATCTATCTATTCTGTCTTAAAAATATCCACTGGCTTGGCCTCTACAGCCTTCTGTGGCAAAGAATTCCACAGATTCACCACCCTGACTAAATAAATTTCTCCTCATCTCCTTCCTAAAAGAACGTCCTTTAATTCTGATGCTCTGACCTCTAGTCCTAGACTCTCCCTCGAGTGGAAACATCCTCTCCACATCCACTCTTTCACTAGTCTGTATGTTTCAATGAGATCCCCCCTCATTCTTCTAAGTGCAGGTGCAGGTGCAGTGCCGACAAACGCTCATCGTAGGTTAACCGACTCAATCCTGGGATCATTCTTGTAAACCTCCTCTGGACCCGGACCCTCTCCAGAGCCAACGCAACCTTTGGTGCACTGGCTCCCGAGGAGTGCAAGGCTCCGCTAGACTGGGTGAGGACGAGTTCACTCTCTCTTCTCTCTTCCAGGTCTTTGCGGCAAAGAGGAGTTTGAACCTGGCCGGGGTTTGGAAGATGATGGTAGCGGAGGGAGGGTATCTGTCCCTGTGGCGAGGAAACGGGGTGAATGTGCTGAAAATCACCCCAGAGACTGGCATCAAGTTCATGGCTTATGAACAGGTACTGACGGGGTTGAGAGGGTGATGGCTTTGGAGAGGAAGGGGAAAGGGTTTAGCTTAGTTTAGTTCAGTTTAGTTTTATGCTTTCAAGAGAGAGTTAGATAGGGCTCTTAAAGATAGCGGAGTCAGGGGATATGGGGAGAAGGCAGGAACGGGGTACTGATTGTGGATGATCAGCCATGATCATATTGAATGGCGGTGCTGGCTCGAAGGGCCGAATGGCCTACTCCTGCACCTATTGCCTATTGTTGTCACATTTACCTTTGATTGGGTGCTACCTGGCATGACAAAACTACACATAAAGATACAACATTTTGTGCAAAAAAGTCTGATTAAAGATAATTCAAACTTTCCAATCAGGTAGATGGGAGGTCAGGACCACACTCTAGTTGATGAAACTTGTTCATCTCGCATCTGTCATTGAGATGTTCATCTCGCATCTGTCATTGAAACTCAAGCTGTTCAGTTGCCTGATAACAGCTGGGAAGAAACTATTCCTATTCCAAATGGAGGTGTTCATTTTCAAACTTCTGTACCTCTTGCCTGATAGGGGAGGGGAGAAGATGGTGTGACCCGGGTGAGACTAGTACTTGATTACGCTGCTGGCCTTGCCGAGGCAGCGTGAGGTCTAGATGGAATCAATGGAAGGGAGGTTGGTTTGCGTGATGGTCTGGGCTGCGTCCAGGCATGGAATCTGAGGAAAGACGTTCTTGCAATAGAGGGAGTACAGAGAAGGTTCACCAGACTGATTCCTGGGATGGCAGGACTTTCATATGAAGAAAGACTGGATAGACTCGGCTTGTACTCGCTAGAATTTAGAAGATTGAGGGGGGATCTTATAGAAACGTACAAAATTCTTAAGGGGTTGGACAGGTTAGATGCAAGAAGATTGTTCCCGATGTTGGGGAAGTCCAGAACCAGGGGTCACAGTTTAAGGATAAGGGGGAAGTCTTTTAGGACCGAGATGATACATTTTTTTTTCACACAGAGAGCAGTGAATCTGTGGAATTCTCTGCCACAGAAAGTAGTTGAGGCCAGTTCATTGGCTATATTTAAGTGGGAGTTAGATGTGGCCCTTGTGCCTAAGGGATCAGAAGGTATGGAGAGAAGGCAGGTACAGGATACTGAGTTGGATTGCACCTATTTTCTATGTTTCTATGGAATAGGAGTGAATGTGTGTTCAATGCTCCCAGCAGCTCTGGCTGGCATGTCAAAGGTCTTTGAGAAGGAAGCCTATACTGATCTAACAGGGCGGCACAGGAGGCAGCTCGGCCCATCCCAGCTGTGCTGGCCCTCTGAAATAGCTCTCCAATAGGTCTCCCTGCTCTTCTACTCGTATTCCCAGTGAGTGAATTTTTCTCAAGTGGCGCCATGTGGATAACCTGCATCTTTGTCACAACTTTAAACAGTACAAGAAGATCTTCCTGGTCCACAAGTCCACACTGGAAGTGCACGAGCGTTTTGTGGCGGGATCTCTCGCTGGTGTCACCAGCCAGACGATCATCTTTCCAATGGAGGTAAGCACGTTCCAGGGTTCCAAGCTCTGCGCAATGTCGCAATGGTAGAGCTGCTGCCTTACAGCGCCAGAGACCCGGGTTCCATCCAGACTATGGGTGCTGTTGGTACGTTCTCCCTGTGACCGTGTGGGCTATCTCCGGGTGCTCCGGTTTCCTCCCACAGTCCAAAGATGTACAGGTTTGTAGGTTAATTGGCTTTGGTAAAATTGTAAATTATGCCTATTGTGTGTTGGATAGTACTAGTGTACTAATCGCTGGTTGGCGCAGGCTGAAGGGCCTGTTTCTGCTCTAAAGTACCTCTAAAGTCTAAAGTAAGGCCTAAAGCTATTGTGCTGCCTCAATGATCTGTTCTTTCGTCATATCGTTGTTTTGGGATCTTTCTGGCCATGATTTGGCTGCTGTGTAAGTAATGCGTTGGTTAAGAATAACATTAGAACACCTCAAGGTGGTGATAAGTTTAGTTTAGAGATACAGCGCGGAAATAGGCCCTTTGGCCCACAGAGCCCGCACCGATCCATTAACACGACCCTATACACTCTAGGGACAATTTACATTTATACCAAGACAATTAAACAACAAACCTGTACGTCTTTGGAGTGTGGGAGGAAACAGATGAACTCAGAGAAAACCCACGCAAGTCACGGAGAGAACATACCAACTCCATACAGACAAGCTTCCATAGTCAGGATTGAATCCGCGTCTCTGGCGCTGTAAGGCAGTCACTCTACCGCTGCGCCACCGTGCCGACCTCAAGTGTGACAGAAAAGCATGTCTGAATGAGCTCACTCTTGAACCCTGGATAGACACAAAAAGCTGGAGTAACTCAGCGGGACAGGCAACATCTCTGGAGAGAAGGAATGGGTGACGTTTCGGGTCGCGACCCTGGAGAAGTCTGAAGAAGGGTCTCGACCAGAAACGTCACCCATTCCTTCTCTCCACAGATGCTGCCTGTCCCGCCGAGTTACTCCAGCATTTTGTGTCCATCTGCGGTTTAAACCACCATCTGCAGTTCCTACCTCCACACTCTTCAACCGTGTTTCCTCAACATACCGAGGTTCTCGCTTACAACTGTTTGCTTGCTTAGGTGCTGAAGATCCGGATGGGGCTGGGAAAGAGCGGCCAGTACATGGGAATCTTCCACTGCGCCCAAAACATGCTGAGGAATGAAGGCCCTCGCGCATTTTTCAAAGGCTATGTCCCAAATACCATTGGCATCATTCCTTACGCTGGGATCGATCTGGCTGTCTATGAAGTAAGTCTGACACAAAAATGAAATATCCCGACTGTTTAGCTTAGAGATACAGTGTCCCTCGGCCCATCGAGTCCATGCTGACCAGTGTTCATCGGGTCAGGCAGCATCTCTGGAGAACGTGGAAAGGTGACATTTCGGTTTGGGACCCTTCTTAGAAAAAAAGCCCTTCGGTCCACAATATTAGTGCTGAACATGATGCCAAGTTAAACTGATCTCATCTGTCTGTAGATGATCCATATCCTTCTATTCCTTGTGCTCCTACGTGCCTATCTAAAAGCATCTTTAATCCACTTTCATTTCTGCCTCCACCACCACCCCAGGCAATGCGTTCCAGGCCCCCACAACTCTCTGTGTAAAACACTTGCCCCGCACTTCCCCCCCAAAACTTTCAAACCTTTCCCCTCTCACCTTATAGCTATCAATTCCAGTGTCTGTGTGCTTGTGTGTGTGTGTATGTATGCTTGTGTCACGCACACACACACAGACACACACACACACACACAGAGACGCGCACACACACAGACATGCACACACACACAGACATGCACACACACACACACACAGAGACACACACACACAGACATGCACACACACACACACACACACAGAGACACACACAGACGCACACAGACATACACACAGAGACACACACAGACGCACACACACACATACACACACACACACACACACACACACACACAGACAAAGGCACACACAGATGCACACAGACACACACAGACACACACACAGACACAGACAGAGACACACACGGATGCACACAGCCACACACATGCACACACAGACAGAGACACACACAGATGCACAGACACACACACACACACACAGCACACACACACAGACGCACACAGACACAGACGCACACAGACACACAGACAGACAGAGACACACACGAACGCACACTGACACACACACAGACATGCACACACACTGTGTTTGTGTGGTGTGTACGTGTATGTGTTTGCGTATGTGTGTGTATATCTGGCTTCCTGTATTTGAATGCTACATAACATTTCCTGTCTGTGCAGCTGTGTGCTATATTTGTGTGTCATCATTCATTCATTCATTATCTTAATGTGCGTCCACGGATACTTGCCATAGACACCTGGATACTGGAGCAAATCACACAGTCCAGATTTTGAACGGTTGTGTCTGGCTGCAGAATAGAAACAAGGAACTGCAGATGCTGGTTAATACACAAAAGGACAGAAAGTGCTGGAGTAACTCAGGTCAGGCAGCATCACTGGAGAACATGAATAGGTGACTTCCGACTTTAGAGATACAGTATGTTGCAGAAACAGGCCCTTGGACCCACCGAGTCTGTGCTGACCAGTGATCACCCTGCACACTAGCGCTATCCCACACACTTTAACAATTATACTAAAGTCAATTAACCTACAAACCTGTCCATCTTTGGAGTGTTGGAGAAAACTGGAGCGCCCGGAGAAAACGCACGGTGGTCACGGGGAGAAGGTACAAACTCCGTACAGACAAGCACCCGTAGTCAGGATTCAACCCGGGTCTCTGGCGCTGTAAGGCAGCAACTCTACCGCTGTGCCACCGTGCAGCCACTCTCACCTTCATTTCAGGTCGAGACCCTCCTTCAGACCTATCCACGTTCTCCAGAGATGCTGTCGGACTCTTTCTGTAGAGTGTCCCATAAAATCTTCCTGTGTCCGCCTGTGCTTTGTGTTTGGGGTGCTGATTTGTGATGGGATGCAGGAGGTAGCGGGAACAGAAGCCCAGTTTCCTAGTTTGACCAGACATTCCTCAGTGATGCCAAACAATCCCCATTGTCTGAAGAATGGGCCCTGACCCGTAACGTCACCTGTCCTCCACAGATGCTGCCTGACCCACTGAGTTTACCTTCGTTTTTAGTTTAGTTTAAAGATACAGCGCGGAAGCAGGGCCTTCAGTCCAGCGAGTCCACACCGACCAGTGATCCCCGTACATTAACACTACCCTACACACACCAGGGACAATTTACATTTATAGGAAAGCCAATTAGCTTACAAACCTGTATGTCTTTGGAGTGTGGCAGGAAACCGAAGATCTCAGAGAAAACCCGCGCAGGTCACGGTGAGAACGTCCAAACTCCATACAGACAGCGCCCCTGTTCAGGATCGAACCCGGGTCTCTGGTGCTGTCTTCTTCTTGTAAATGAAACATAAACCAAAGGAATAGTTAGATCTCGCCGGGCGTTGAGCAGCCAGGTTGTTGTCTCTGTTGGCGTCAATGTCTGCCAGGCCCTGAGCTCCATTTGGTGGGTGGTAGAGCGGGCACCCAGAGATGACATGGTTGGCTGTCTGTAGTTCTGCTCCGCATTCACAGGCTGGGCTCTGGCGGAGCCCCCATCTCCACACGCTGGCATTGAAACGCCCAACTCCAGTACCAAGTCTGTTGAGCTTCACCCATGCTCCTCTGGGGAGGTCAGACCCTGGACAGCTTTTATCTGGTGAAGAGATGTAGCTGCGTAATGGAGAAGAGGTTGCCTTCCACTCCTGTGACCACTTGGTGGCTATCCAGTGTGCTTTTGATGCTGTAAGGCAGCAGCTCTACCGCTGTTCCACCTTGCTGTTCCTCCGGCGGCTTGTGTTTTACTCACGACTTTAGCGTCCGCGTTTCCTCGGGACTCCACTTTAACATTTTTCTTTCATTCAATGGCAGAGCGTGAAGAATATGTATTTGCAAAAGTACGGACAGGAGAGAACCGACCCAGGAGTCTTTGTCCTTCTCGGCTGCGGCACCTTCTCCAGTACCTGCGGTCAACTGGCAAGCTACCCGCTGGCACTCATTCGCACCAGGATGCAAGCTCAAGGTGTGGCGAGCTCGGACCGACCAGTGATCACCCAGTAACCATATAACCATATAACAATTACAGCACGGAAACAGGCCATCTCGGCCCTTCTAGTCCGTGCCGAACACTTACTCTCACCTAGTCCCATCTACCTGCACTCAGACCATAACCCTCCATTCCTTTCCCGTCCATGTACCTATCCAATTTATTTTTAAATGATAAAATCGAACCTGCCTCCACCACTTCCACTGGAAGCTCATTCCACACAGCTACCACTCTCTGAGTAAAGAAGTTCCCCCTCATGTTACCCCTAAACTTTTGTCCCTTAATTCTCAAATCATGTCCTCTTGTTTGAATCTTCCCTACTCTCAATGGGAAAAGCTTATCCACGTCAACTCTGTCTATCCCTCTCATAATTTTAAAGACCTCTATCAAGTCGCCCCCTGTAAACTACAGTAAACTCAAGTAAACTGGCACGATCCCGCACTCTTTTACAATTGTACTGTGTGTGTGTGTGTGTGTGTGTGTGTGTGTGTCCGTGTGCGTGTGTGAGACACACAAGCGTACACAAACACACAGACACTAGAATATATAGCTATAAGGTAAGAGGGGGAAGGTAGGAAAGTTTAATGGAGATGTGCGGGGCAACTTTTTTACACAGAGAGTGGTGGCGGCAGATTCACACATCATCACCACCACGGTTTGCTGGGGGCGCGGAATCAAGGATCCAGGTCATAGAGTCATAGAATCATACAGTGTGGAAACAGGCACTTCAGCCCAACTTGCCCAAACAGGCCAACATATCCCAGCCCCACTTGCCTGCATTTGCCCCATATCCCTCCAAACCTGTCCTATCCATGTACCTGTCTAACTGTTTCTTCAACGTTGGGATAGTCCCTGCCTCAACTACCTCCTCTGGCAACTTGTTTCATACACCTACAACCCTTTATGTGAAAAAGTTACCCTTCAGATTCCTATTAAATCTTTTCCCCTTCACCTTAAACCTATGTCTTCTGGTCCTCGATTCACCTACTCTGGGCAAGAGACTCTGTGCATCTACGCAATCTCTTCCTCAATAAACACCTCAATAAGATCACCCCATTCTCCTGCGCTCCAAGGACTAGAGACCCAGCCTACTCAACCACACGCTATAGCTCAGTCCTGGCAACATCCTCGTAAATCTTCTCTGTACCCTTTCCAGCTTGACAACATCTTTCCTATAACATGGTGAACTGAACTGAACACAATCCCTGACCACAATGTCCGTAATCCTTGATACCAGCAAGTGAGGAACTGAAACCCGAGAGATGGGGAGACTTCTCGCACCAGGGACCTCGGCTATTGAGTGTGGAAGTTGGAATGTTGTTGAGTTGTACAAGACCTTTTCATACAGAGGGTGGAGGGTGTATGGAACGAGCTACCAGAGGAAGTAGTTGAAGCAGGTATGATCACACTATTTAAAAGACATTTAGGCAGGTACATGGATAAGAAAGGTTTAGATGACTATGGGCCAAATGTGGGCAGATGGGACTCATGTAGATAGGGCATCTTGTTCGGCATGGGCAATGTGTATCGAAGGTCCTGTTTCCATGCTGTATGACCATAACTTTAAGGCGTTGGTGAGGCTGCATTACGAGTCACTTTTGGTCATCGTGCTGCAGGAATGGTGTTGTTAAGCTGGAAAGCGTGCAGAGATTTCCTCAGAAGGGTCTCGACCCGAAGCGTCATCCATTCCTTCCCACAGAGATCCGCTGAGTTGCTCCAGCATTTTGTGTCTACCTTCGATTTTAACCTGCATCCGCAGTTCTTTCTTACACAGAGATTTAAGAGGATGTTGCCAGGACTTGAGCGGCTGAGCTATAGCGAGAGGTTGGGGCAGATTTGGACTTTATTACATGGAGTGCAAGAGGATGAGGGGTGATCTTATAAAGATGTATGAAATCGTGAGGGGAATAGATAGGGTGAATGCAGATTCTTTTACCCAGAGAAGGGGAATCAAGAACCAGAGGAGATATGTTTAAGGTGAGAGGGGAAAGATTTAACAGGAATCTGAGGGTAACTTATTCACACAGAGAGAGGGTGGTGGGTGTATGTAACGAGCTGCTAGAGGTGGTAGTTGATTCAAGAGAGTTTATTGTCATGTGTCCCAGATAGGACAATGAAATTCTTACTTTGCTTCAGCACAACAGAATATAGAAGGCATGAATACAGAACAGATCAGTGTGTCCGTATACCATTGTATAAATATATACACACATGAATAAATAAAACAGATAAAGTGCAAAGATAATGGGCTATTAATGTTCAGAGTTTTGGTTGAGTTGAGTTCAATAGCCTGATGGCTGTGGGGAAGAGGCTGTTTCTGAACCTGGACGTTGCAGTCTTCAGGCTTCTGTACCTTCTACCTGCAGGTTGCAACAACATTTAAAAGATATTTAGACTGGTACATGAATAGAAAAGCTTTAGAGGGATATGGGCCAGATGTGGGCAGGTGGGACGAGTGTAGATGGGGCATCTTGGAGGGCATGGGCAAGTTGGGCCTGTTTCCGTGCTGCATGGCTACCTATCATCATAGACAGATAGCCGCCTTCTTCTTTGACCGTCCTTTGGGTTTGACAATGAATTCTTCTGCTGCGGTTTTGTAGGCTCTGAGGTGGCTAATAAAGCCAATGTGGGAACCACAGAGGTTTGCATAGATGGGGGAGGTATGAAGAGATAGGCAGGTGGACAGACTGGGAGGTGGGGCACTACTCTGCCACCCACAACATGACTGGCATCCAGGAGGTGGGCGGCACGGTGGCGCAGTGGTAGAGTTGCTGCCTCATCGCGCCAGAGACCCGAGTTCGATCCTGACCTCGGGTGCTGTCTGTATGGAGTTTGTACGTTCTCCCTGTGCTTGTGTGGGTTTTTTTCCGGGTGTTTTGGTTTCCTCCCACACTCCAAAGATGTACAGGTTTGTAGGCTAATTGGCTTTGGTAAAATTGCAAAATGTCCCTAGTGTGTAGGATAGTGCTAGTGTACAGGGTGACTGATGGCTGGTGCAGACTTGGTGGGCCGAAGGGCCAGTTTCTGCGCTGTATCTCTCCGAGGTCAGAGACTGGCGGTGCCCGGGGGTCAGAGTTACATGCTGCGGATACTGATGGTCTCCACCTCTTCTCTCTCCAGCTGTGGTCAAAGGGGAGCCGGAGCTGAACATGTTGCAGCAGTTTGCCAGGATAGTGCAAAGGGAGGGCTGGACTGGCCTTTACCGAGGGATGGCTCCCAACTTCTTGAAGGTGGTGCCCGCCGTCAGCATCAGCTACGTGGTGTATGAGCGTATGAAATTCTTCCTGGGCGTCACCTCGAAGTAACCGGTCCCCGGGAATCGTTCGTTCTTGGAGCATCTCCTGACAAACAAGGGAACCACATCTTAAGGAAATCGGTGACCCCAGCAGAGAGCTGAGGAATAACGCACTCTTCGACCCTCCGTGGTCAACACCAGGATTGGGGTTGGGATCCGCTTACCAGTCTGTTTCGGGTCTGTGAAGTGGCCTCAGCTCTGCTCAGAGTATTCCTGCAAGATGTGGGTAAGGCAGCCTCCCAATCCTGTCCCCAGAGAGTCACATTGCAAGGGGGGGAATGCATTAAGTTGTTGCCACTAAAGACTCGCCCTGGCAAAGATTAAAGCAACGAGGATGGATTGACAATGGGATACTGATCATGCATCCTTTATGATACAGATGGTTTCCAACATTGCATGTTTCTACTTTACTTGGATAGCTTGCTAATGCATGAGATATCTGCTACTGAATGTAATGTCAAAACACTGTATGTACATAATAATAGTGTTAATAATTTAGTCAATGCATTTGCTCTGAATCTCACGGTGCTCCATCCTGAGTCTGTGGGACTGCAGAGTTGGTACAAATCACTTCTTGCAAGCCCATATTTTGTAACCTCTTTGCGATTCTCCCACTTGTCCAAGATTCCACATTTCTGTCTTGAAATTTTTGCGACTAGTTTGGAGTGAGATGGTGCCTTTGCTGAAACCACATCAATCCAACACACAATCAAATGGCAGTCAACAAGGAGCTGGTGGTAGCCATTGCAGGTGAAGTGCAGAACCCTGTTGAACGGCCACCAAGTCTACGCTTGGTTCCTCCATTGTAGAAAAGGTAGAATTGCTGCCTTATAGCGCCAGAGACCTGGGTTCGATCCTGACAATGGGTGCTGTCTGTATGGAGTTTGTACATTCTCCCGCATGGGTTTTCCCTGGGTGCTCAGGTTTCCTCCCACACTCCAAAGACATCCAGGTTTGTAGGTTAATTGGCTTTTGTAAATTGTCCCTAGTATGTAGGATAGAATTAGTGTATGGGTAATTATTGGTCGGCATGGACTCGATGGGCCAAAAGGCCTGTTGCCATGCTGTCTCTCTAAATGAAACACAGGATTCCAGCATCAACAGTTCATTGTGTGTCTCTTTGTTTCATATTCTTTTGTGTTTCACCCTTTTGAATGTCTTTTAGACATCTAAATATAGCATCTACTGTTTTTTTTAATCCACCTTGTTCATTACTTCCTCAAACACCTCCAATAAAATTGAGGAAATTTGCCGTCATGGGGAGAATGTGCAAACTCCACACAGACAGCAAAGGATTGAAACTGGGTGACTGGAACTTTGAGGCAGCAGCTCTACAAACCATTCTGTACCTCAAAGACTCTGCTTGAGTATGTCAGGATTTTCTAAATACCTTGCTTAATAAAGGATTCCTGCAGTTTCCCAATGACATATTAAGCTAACAGGCCTATAACGTTCTCCATTTTGTCTCACTCATTTCTTAAAGACGGTTTTGTGTTTACTATCTGACATGTAGCCAGTCTGCATTTGGAATATTGTAAGCAGTTTTCGGCCACATACCTGAGGAAGGATATGCTGGCGTTTGAGAGGGTCCAGAGGAGGTTTATGAGAATCATCCCAGGAATGATAGATTAGGTTAACATATGATGAGTGGTTGATGGCACTGGGCCTGTATTCGCTAGTGTTTAGAAGGATGAGGGGGGGGGGGGGGGGGAACTCATTGAAAATTACAGAATAGTGAAAGTGCTGGATGGAGAGGATATTTCCATTTGTGGGAGTGTCTTGGACCAGAGGCCATAGCCTCAGAATAAAAGGATGTTCCTTTAGAAAGGATATGAGGAGGAATTTCTTTAGTCAGAGTTTGGTGAATCTGTGGAATTCATTGCCATAGATGCTGTGGAGGCCAAGTTAATGGATATTTTAAGGTGGAGATTGACAGATTCTTGATTAGTATTTTCACTGCACCTAGTACATGTGACAAGAAAAAAACCGTGGTCCATGTACCCTGGAATTGATTACCTACATCCTAAAAGTGGCTAACATTTAGTTGATGCATCAACTGTGGTATTCTCCTTTCAATCATGGACAGTCCCAACAAATTGAAAGTTCATAAGTGTTAGGAGCAGAATTAGGCCATTCGGCCCATTAAGTCTACTCCGGCATTCAATCATGGCTGATCTTATCTTTCCTTCTCAACCACATGCTCCCATTCAACCCGTTTACCAGGTATTTTTTTAATAAAGTCTAAAAATATAAAATCTCGGAATCATTTGTTCAGTTCTCTTGGCACACTTTGTGTGAGGTTTCTCAGTTAATGCTTCATATTGGAGGTTCTCGGCTAATTAAGATTGCAAACGCTAAATCTCAACAAAGCACAACTGGCAGGAAATTTATGTATGCAACTCCTATCGCAATTAAAGAACGAAAAAATGCAGAAAGGGACAAAGAACTGCATTATTTGCAAAGCTGCACAGTCGCGCTCCAAACCCTAGTATTTGTGTGCATATATTTTGCTCCCGCAACTACACGTTGCTCTTTGCTCCAGCCTTGCACAGTCTCTGCGACTTGTTGGTCCGTTCCGCCGTCAATCAAATCTGGGCCGCGGGGGAGGCGTTCCAATCGACCCGATGACGCGCCAGTCGGATGACGTCACAGATCAGCCCTCCCCCATCCCATTGGGCGAGGGGAATGCCGATCAGCGTGAGGTCGCGGGTGATTGGCTGGTGGTGATGTCGATCGGCGGCGAAGTCAGGAAGGGGGCGTATCCATGGGAGAGGGCGCCGCTGATTGGCCGGCGTTGAAGACCTCCCCTCTCCGTGTCGGCGCCCCTCAGGACCCGCCCCCACGGTGTCGGCGGCGTCGAGGCGGGAGCGTTGGGTTGGGAGCCATTGCTGCTGGCGGCGGCCGGGCCGGGCCTCTGATAGCCGAGTGAGGGAACCCCTGGGGGGAAGGTGTAAAATAAAGCGCGGGAGCAGCAGCAGCACCCAGACCCCGGTCATCTCATCTCACCTCACATCACCGCCCGGCGGAGCAGCCAAGAGAAGAGAGGCCCGATGGCGGATTTCGCGGCGGCTACTGCGGCGCCTCCGCACACCTTGGGTGCCGGCGCGGCCGGGCCCGGGGCGGGCGGCGCCTCCTTCAAAAAGCCCGACGCCTTCGCCGACGCTGTGCAGCGGGCCCGCCAGGTGAGTGGTAGGCGAGGGGAGCGGGAGCAAGATGGTGGGGAGAACGTGTGTGTGTGTGTGTGGGCGCCGGGGGGAAAAAGAACAAAAAAATGGAGGTGCGGCGTGAGGAAGAAGCCTGGATGGCTAGGCCGCGCCTTGGGAGTGCGCTTCTCCCCAGCCCCGCCGCACACTCGCCCCCCCCGGGCCGGTGATACCCGAGAAATATTGATTTATCCAACTTCAACTCCCCCCCTCTCTCTCTCCCCCCTCCCACCCTGGTTCACCGAGCAGTTTCACTGCCCTCCTGGTTAATTTTACTCAATGTAATCCTCCTTGTCACCTTCCCCCATGGCTAACAATGAACCATTCTGCATTTCCTTCAGCAACCTCCCCTTTGATCTCCCGTTTCCACACCTCACCCCTTCCACCTCCCTCTCCCCTGACTCTCAGTCTGAAGAAGGGTCTCGATCCCATTCCTTCTCACCAAAGATTCTGCCTGTCCCGCTGAGTTACTCCAGCTTTTTGTGTCTATCTTGGTGGGCCGGTGAAGCCGGGCTAGCGACCTTTTCCCCCCCGGCAAACAGAGCGGGAATTTTCCCTTCCCATGCGCCCATTGTTGGCCCGACAAGGCGGCCACACCGCCGGATATTGGGGTAGGTGAAGAGAAATTGTCACCTTTATGCCCTCCCTCTTTCCACCCCCCCTCCCCACACACCCACCTAACGGCCCTAAGGTGCTGAAAGTACAACGCTAGGCTTTGCATCTAGGATTTTTAAAAATATATTTATAAATTTACATTCAGGATGTTGCCTGTCCCGCTGAGTTACTCCAGCATTTTGCGCCTACGGTGTAAACCAGCATCTGCGGTTTCTTCCTACACGCTAAGCTTTGCATCGCACACTTCGTCCTTCAGCACTTCCACCGGTTAAAATTGGATTTTATTTTCGAAAATTACGTGCAAATTTTTTTGCACTTAAAATTTGAAGTAGATCTTGCAGTAAACATCACTGGTGCTTAAATCAGCTTTGGTACTTTTTCATGTAAAATGCACTTCACCTTTGGAAATAAAAGCAGGCGATGCTAAGTATTAAAGTCTTGAATTTGGTAACTCCACCTATTGAGATTGCATTTCAGCTGCTGAGGCCACAAACTGAAATTCCACCCCAAAACTAATTTTTGATCTTGATTCCTAAACCTCAATATCTAAGGTCTTGATCAATTGTCCTAAAACTCTCTCTGGTGCTGTTGGCTTTATTTTGTTAGAATTTGCAGTGGTGACGTTCCTACGGAATGATTTTGGCGACTTCAAGGGGCAATATAAATGAAATTTTCTTTCCAAACTTCAGGTAACATCCACAGTTAGACGTACAAGAGATAATGTTTCAGCCAGATGACCTTTTGATAATTTGTGTACTAATGAATGGTCATTGACCCAAAATGTTAATTATTTTTCACTCTTTATATTCTGCGTGGTCAGTTTAATATTTCCTGACTTTCTGCTATTTTACTTCATATTTCCAGCATGTGTAGAACTTTGCTATGACATATGGCGACATGAAAGACTGCAGATGCAGGAAACCTGATCAAAAATAGAAACTGCTCAATGAACTCTGCATATGTGGATGGAAATTGGCAGCCAAAGCTTTATGTTTGAACCCTTCTTCGGAATAGATGTCTATTCAATTAGAACGGGTCTTTCAAATCCGAATCGTTGTCATTCCATATTCAAAATATATTCAATTTCTCCAAGAGTGCAACTGAAAAGGTGGTTTTGAGCTACTCGGGAGGAGAGGAGCATTTGAAGGAGGAGATTCTGTGTTTTGGATCCTTGGTTAATCATCATTTCAGCTGAAATATGTCTGTTTTATTGGTTGCTGTTTGACAGAAACCATGAGACACTGTTATATTTCTAGCTTTTCCTTTTGCAGATTTGGGGTGCTTGTAATACCTGAAATTGGGTTTTTCACTCATGGGACATTGAAAATTTTTTGAATTAAATTCGGTGATGATGATTTGGATTTGAGAAGCCCATTTCTATTTGAATAGATTTTCTAATTTGACAGCCACCTCTTTTGGGATTGAGATGGAAAGCCTTTTGAGATTAGCCCAAGTTTTTGTGCTTTCCCCCCCTTCCTATTAGGTATTTTTCATTTGTTTTAGAAACATAGAGTAGGCCTTTAGGTCCTTCGGGCCAGCACTGCCATTCAATATGAACATGGCTGATCATCCAAAATCAGTACCCTGTACCCGCTTTCTCCCCATCTCCCTTGATTCCATTAGCCATAAGAGCTATATCTCTAACTCTTGAATACATCTTGGAAGAAAAACTCTTTTAGCCAAGTTGTATCATGTGCTAAATATAATTTCCTCAAACCCTGCAGTAAATTCTTGATTTATGTACAATTTATGGAGGTGAGTATTTGTGCAGTTAGTGAAATCTTCTGAACATTGAAGGAATTGTTTCTTGGGATGAGCAAGAAATTACTCTTTTATTTGACCTTTTGGAATTCTTCAGCATGCAATCATGCACTTCTGTTCCAATCTATCTTTTGACTATCCTAATTCTTTCCATTGGTGAAGTCCAATTTAACAGCCTCGTGCTGATCATGCATCAGGCAATGTTTGGTACATTATTTTGAGATAGATTTGAGTTCAATAGCAGCATGTCCTGAAACAACAGTCCAAGTGTTGCACCAAAAATGACATGTTTATGAACATTTTGAATTCTTCACTTAAAATGAAAATTTTTTAGTAGTTGTAAAATAGCATAAATTGATTTTCATGGTGAGTAGTAGGAAGAACTTGCTTTGAAATGATTGTACCACAGTATTTTTGCCACAGAAGAATGATGATGGCTGGTGATTTTGTTATTGCTGATGGGGAGATGTCTTGTGTCATAAGAGGGAGAAAGGTACTTCTCACAAAGTGGCTGCTGACTGGAAGGTGGCCTCTGTTTGACTGCGCATCTGCAAATTGTGCAGTGAATCTTGAGAGTCAAGATTTATTAACAAGTAGAAATAACTGCAAATGCAGTGAGGCTTTCATGGCTTTTGATCACACCACTAACCCTACTCTACATCACCCAAATGTTGTCATCTAAAATTTACATTGAGACAATTTGACAAATATTGGTGTCTTTGCTGCATTTGTCATTGTAGAAACTGCAAGTAAATGCTTTGCACTTTGATCTGAATAGAGTTCAATTCTGTTGCTGCTCAACATTTAATGCTGCTACTAAATGCCATTCAGCACTGGAATTCAGAGCATTTCCTCACCCCACTATTTAACTTGGATGTGAGGTCTGTAATATCTTCACTGGCCGGTGTAATATTTTCCCTAAAACTAAATGACAATGGTCGCGTCTGTCTTACCTTGAGAAACATTTTGACGGATATACATTATCTGTTGATCGATGATACATTTATGTAATGAATTGAGCCAGAATCCATAACTTATGTCCTGTAATTTGCCCACGGATACCTTGGCAGAGCCTGGCTCTGTTTGCAACTGATGGGTGCTTGACGAGGAGAAGTGAGAGAATTTCGTTTCAGTAGCTGTTTATTGTTTTCTCACTTTGTCCCTAACTAGGAATGCTGAAGACCTTTGTGTTGTTGCTGCTGCGGCTGCTGACTAAACTGAAGTTCCTCGTCATTTATTTTTATGGCATAAACCCAAACCTACGGAGTCATTGATGAAGAGTAAAAGAGGTTTATAAGCATTTCTGGATGCAAATTGTCTCTTTGTATTGTCTGTCTTATTGCTTATTAAATTCCTTTTAGTGTTGAGCTGATGTGGGATATCCAGACAAGAATGAAAGTTTGGAGAATCATCTTCCAATTCAGCAATATTTTAGTCTATTGATCAACATAGAGTGGCGTGCTGTTAATACAGCTGATTGCTTCTTATCAACTCCAAAAAAGTTGATTGACTGTTTTTCCTGAAGCTCCTTGTCCAATGCCTGTGTCTTATTGGAGCATGGTGCCAATGTGCTGCAATACATAGTTTTTATTGTTCTTAAATGAAGATATGGGACAAGATTGGCAAATAGACATGAATGCCAAATTCATTTTGTTACATGGATCTCCCATAACCCTATTTACCCAATCTGACAATACAAGATGACTTTCTCCTCACTTTCTTCCCCATCCCCTTACTGTCACCATGTCTGCTCCAGCATGTAGATTGATCCGTGTTTCCGTCATTTATTCTTGGCCTGTTCTTCCTCTGAAGTTAAATGCACTGCTTGATCTGTGGGTGGAAGGACCCTGGGTTCATGTTCCCAAGGTGAATATTTAGTAATTCAACTACTAAGCATCATATGAGCAGGTTTCTGAGTTATCTGCATTCTTTTCAGTTGTTGCTGCTGTTGTGACTAATAAGCTTTTGTGATATCCCCTTGTCCTCTGCAGTTTTTATCAATGAGGTGATCAGATAAGTGGTGCTCAATCAGGTAACATTGGAACTGTACTTTGGTGCCAGCACTTCCCTTTTAAATCTGTGTTGACAGTAGTTTAGGGCATAATGGTTATATTATTGGAATGGCAATCCCGTATTAGATGCCTGCTAAAAACTATTATTCACAAATATCCTGTCAAGAATTCTATTGCCCTTAGATGTCTGCACAAATGTTTGGGGGCAATTGGGAGACAGTGGACGAAAACACAAAGTGTTGGAAATGCTCAGCTTATCAGGAAAGATAAATACATAATGTTTCATGTAGGACAATGTTCCCAGTTCTGATGAAAAGATCATAGTTATAGAATCATAGAGCTACGCAGCTTAGAAATTGGCCCTTTAGTCCCAACTTGATCATGCCAACAAAGTTGACTTTCTGGGCTGGTTCCATTTGACCCATATCCCTCAACCTTTCCTATCTGTGCATCTGACCAAATGTCATTTGAAAGTCGTAATTATTTAATTTTCCATAACTAGCTGGCAGTGTATTCCAAATACAGACTACCCTCTGAGTGACAACATCCCCTGACGTCCCATTTAAATCTCTCCCATGCCACCGTATGCCTTCATGCTCTCATGCTGTATAATCTTCTACCCTGGGGGAAAAGACTGTTCACTTTATTCATGTCCTGCATGATTTTGTATTGTTCAACAAGGTCACTCTCCAAAGAAGTAAGTTCCAGCCTCCCCTTAGAATTCATTGACCGTAAATGTTAATGCTGTTCCACATTTGTTGTGTGACGTGCTAAATGTTTCCAGCATTTTATGTCTGATTTTCAGCACAAGCAGTTACATCGGCTACCGTAGATGGCTTACACGGAGACATGACACAGTTATCTAATAATCTATAACAACCTACAAAGTACGTCATGGGAGTGTGAGAAGTAAAGATTTGGGATGACTTTATACAACTATTTGATGAGAATGAAGGAAAGCATAATTGGTAACTCCATAGAAATGTGGGAGAATGGCATTGGGGTAGAATTGTTATCTTAGTCCTACTTTATAGATTTTTCAGACTTTTACTTTAACATTTTAGTTGTACTATTTTATAATTTCTGATGTTATTTTGTCAGTTGACATCTATATTACTGGTACAAAGTGCACCCACATTTTCTTTTTCTCTTGAGCTCTGGAGGTTGTATAGAGAGTAGCTTTAACAAATGCTCTCCTTGCCGGTTTGTTTCTGTGGGAGTGAAACCATTTGGCAGTAAGCATATGAGGAGTTAAGCATGTGAATCTGCATTGCAGGCTGCTGCCACAGCTGTAGGTACTTCTGCACTTTATCGTTCAATAAAAATGTGGTTTTATTCGTTAATGGGACAATTAAGTTAAAATTAAAAAATCAAGTAGGTGGACTATTCCTGATAAGACAGGACTATGTGCCAAGTAGTGAAGTTGTCTTTCCTCCCAAATAAAAAGATTATATTCCCCTTGGAAACGTGATTGGATTGGAATAAGTAGGAGCATGGGCCCACTTTGATTTTTGTGAAGTCTTGTTCAACTGGTTAAAACAATCCAGGGTGTGAGATGGGATAACAAATCAGCATTATTGTTGGTGCTGGTGCATTTGTCATGAAGAAATGACCCAGTGGCTGTTTGAAAAGCAAAAAAAAAAACAGCAGGTGCTGTGATAAAGTCAAGAAACATTGAACATTCTCAGCAGGTTAGCCAACTGCTCTAGAGAGAAACGGTAATATTTTGGTATTGTGACCCTTAATCAAGATAGGGAAAGTTAAATCAAATGCATTTGACGAGAAAATGGAGAGAACATATGGAACATCAGTGATAGGCTAAGTAATGAGTGCCACAAAGTTGTAAGAGGATGGGTGAAATTATGTGGGAAAGGGATTCATAACAATGTAGGTACTGCTAATCTGAAATGAAAGCATATACTGGTAATAGGTGGCACTTGCTAGGGAGAGAGAAATATTAAACTTCCCATTTCTTCAGAATTCTTTAGATCTGCAGATTAAGAGCACAGGCAGTAGAAATCTTGGGGTCATCCTGTCGTACTGAATGATCATGTTACACAAAATGGTCTCCCAATCTTCGTTCCCCCCCCCCCCCC
This sequence comes from Malacoraja senta, assembly GCA_038087875.1. Lineage (NCBI taxonomy): Eukaryota > Metazoa > Chordata > Chondrichthyes > Rajiformes > Rajidae > Malacoraja > Malacoraja senta. The sequence continues at coordinate 2,813,385 of CM075992.1, forward strand.
CCCCAGTGCTGTGAAGACCACATCATTCACGTTAGAAGTAGTACTAGTGATATCTTCACCTGGTATGTGGATTTGGGCTCTTGTATGTTGGGAGCAGGCAAAATGAGGCATTGAAATTTTCACTGCATGGAAAGGTTTTATGAGTTTTGGGGAATGAGAATTGGAGTGTGGAGTGAAGTCCATTTGGCATACTGGAAAAGGATGATGTATCTGGTGTTAGAAGTGTGTTTAGTTGTCCTATGCAATGGGGCAATAAATATGTTACTGCAGTTTTACAAGTACATTTGACACAATCATATAATAAGCAATAAATTATTAGTTATTCTAAATTATGGTACTTGGAGCAACCATAGTAGTGCAAAGTAGTGGCTTGGTCCTGAGGCAGGATTTTGTGAGATGGTTCAAGAACCTGGTGGTTAATTGGAGGAAGTTATTCTTGAACTTGGAGGTAATGTCTCTCAGACTTCTGTACCACATTTCCAATGATAGCAGCGAGAAGAGAGTGTTGTGGTGTCTTTAAACTTGAGGCAACAGTTCCTGTAGATCCTATTGATAATGGGGAGGTAGTACCTGTACTTGATTTAAATTTCCAATGCAGCCACAATGCAACCAGCCAGTCTACTCTCCATACACTTTTTTAAGTATTTGTTAGAATACTCTGTGGATGAGAAAAGTTGGCAAAATCCGTGGTGAAAACTGTAACACATAGTGTTTAATGCAGGCGCTGCATACCAGTGATGGTGCGAATTAATATTTAGGGTGCATGAAGGGTTGACAACAAAGTAGGCTACTTGTATTGTTTGTATTAATGATCTGGATGAGGGAATTGAAGGCAATATCTCCAAGTTTGCGGATGACACTAAGCTGGGGGGCAGTGTTAGCTGTGAGGAGGATGCTAGGAGACTGCAAGGTGACTTGGATAGGCTGGGTGAGTGGGCAAATGTTTGGCAGATGCAGTATAATGTGGATAAATGTGAGGTTATCCATTTTGGTGGCAAAAACAGGAAAGCAGACTATTATCTAAATGGTGGCCGACTAGGAAAAGGGGAGATGCAGCGAGACCTGGGTGTCATGGTACACCAGTCATTGAAAGTAGGCATGCAGGTGCAGCAGGCAGTGAAGAAAGCGAATGGTATGTTAGCTTTCATAGCAAAAGGATTTGAGTATAGGAGCAGGGAGGTTCTACTGCAGTTGTACAGGGTCTTGGTGAGACCACACCTGGAGTATTGCGTACAGTTTTGGTCTCCAAATCTGAGGAAGGACATTATTGCCATAGAGGGAGTGCAGAGAAGGTTCACCAGACTGGGATGTCAGGACTGTCTTATGAAGAAAGACTGGATAGACTTGGTTTATACTCTCTAGAATTTAGGAGATTGAGAGGGGATCTTATAGAAACTTACAAAATTCTTAAGGGGTTGGACAGGCTAGATGCAGGAAGATTGCTCCCGATGTTGGGGAAGTCCAGGACAAGGGGTCACAGCTTAAGGATAAGGGGGAAATCCTTTAAAACTGAGATGAGAAGAACTTTTTTCACACAGAGAGTGGTGAATCTCTGGAACTCTCTGCTACAGAGGGTAGTCGAGGCCAGTTCATCGGCTATATTTAAGAGGGAGTTAGATGTGGCCCTTGTGGCTAAAGCGATCAGAGGGTATGGAGAGAAGGCAGGTACGGGATACTGAGTTGGATGATCAGCCATGATCATATTGAATGGCGGTGCAGGCTCGAAGGGCCGAATGGCCTCCTGCACCTAATTTCTATGTTTCTATGTATGGTATTGAGCTGCTTCTGTTGAAGCTGCACATCCAGACAAGTGGAGTCACTCCACTATAGATGTGGTCATAGTGGATAGGTCTGGGGTGTCAGGAGTGAGCCATTTGCTGCAGGATAACCATCTGATGGTAGGTTGAATATGTGATGATGGCGATGGTAATGCAGGTAAATATGACGAGTAAGTTTCCAGACGCGTGAATTGAAGGTAGTCATTGCTTGACCCTTAGAACAGCCAGTTAAATTCTGCTAGCCCTTGCTGTCTCCTCCCCTCCCCCAGCCCTCGGGCTCCTCCTCCGCCTTTTTCCTTTTTTCCTTTCTTCTCCCCACCCCCTATCAGTCTGAAGAAGGGTTTCGGCCCGAAACGTTACCTATTTCCTTCGCTCCATAGATGCTGCTGCACCCGCTGAGTTTCTCCAGCATTTTTGTGTACCTTCCAGTTAATAACATATGTTGAGTAAACTCGCAGAACGATTAATGTGTTCTCATTTTTACACATTTTGAGTATTGAGGCAATAGTTCGTTGTTCCTTAAATTTTTGGCAGATTTCTCATTGCGTGCATTTATTGGATTAATATATTTATTTGGTCCAGAATTAGGTGATGTTCATTGTGAGTGAATGTTAATAAAATCTTAAGATTTTCTTCATTCCTAAAAGTATACCTGTCTGGCACAGGTTGCTTTGCAGCTGACCCTGCAGAGATAATATTTTTCTTACTAACCTTAGATTGTTGGTCCACGAGTGACCCATCATTCATGATAAATGTGGATGATAACATAAGCTTTACTTGAATGTTTTGGTTGTACACTTATCCCCGTTAACCATCATTATTATGGGGCTGTCCCACTGTACAAGCTAATTCAAGAGTTCTCCCGTGTTTCCCCTGATTCGAACTCGGAGAATTACGGTAATAGCCGCTCGTAGGTACTCGGGGCTCTCGTGGACATTTTTCAACATGTTGAAAAATCTTCACGAGTCTTCCCGAGCTTACCTCGTTTCCCGAGTACGCTACGAGCCGCCAAGAGACGTCCCGAGCTCCGACGTACATTCTACGTGCTTCCACGAGTTTGATTTTTTTAAAACTCGGGAGAGCTCTTGAATTAGCTCATACAGTGGGACAGCCCCATCACTAGCATTGTGTTGCAGACTCACTTGAGTCTCCTAAGATTAAAGGGCCTGTCCCACTTGGGCGTCATTTACGCGACATCATTTACGCAGCAGGACGCGCGCGTCACGACACTTCATGGATACGCATAATATAATTCAGTCCATAATTTCCAAAGGCCAGCTTGTTGATAGAGCTGCTGCCTCAGCGCTAGAGACCCAGGTTTGATCCTGCCCATGGGTGCTGCCTCTGTTGATTTTGTAGCTTCTCCCTTTTACCGCATGGATTCCCTAGGTGCTCTAGTTCCTCCTCCTCACAGAGAAGTGTGGGTCAATCGTTCTTTGTAAAATTGACCCTAATGTGTATAAACGGATCAGAAAGTGGGATACGATAGAGTGAGTATGAATGGGCCTAAGGACCTATTTTCACGTTCTGTCTCTAATCTAAAAACTAAAGGTATATGAGAACTGTGGGCTGATTATCCTTTGCTTTGGTTGCAAGTCCTTTGTTGTTGGTCTTGACCTAGATTTAGTCACAGAAATGTGGGAAGATTGAAGGGGTTTTACAGGCTAAGCATCTGTAGGTTTTCTCATTCTCGCCATATGGACATTTGCTGTACTGAAATAAGGTCAGAACATGACATGTTCAACAGCTCAAATATAGAAAATGTGTTTTAAATATGAGAATATTGACCAGATTGAGGTACAATATAAAACTATCAGCCAAGATGCCATGATTTAACTTTCAAAATAAAATCGTACACTTTTGAAATCTGAAGATGTTTTGAATGCAGCTTAGACATCACCCATTAACTGATTGCTTGGTTGAATGGCTGTGTATTGGAAAAAATGAGATGGAATGAGGGAGTTTAACAGAACTAGTGCATCAATCCAAGCAGATGGGGAGATTCATTTTAAGGCCATGTACTAGTTGAAGCTATTATCTCAATGTTTTTTTTGTTTTCACAGCTTCCTTCACAGCAAATTTCTATCTTGTCTGTGTGATTGCGGCGAGAGATAAATCAGAAAATGTGCGTTTCTTGCATATACGATGGGTTGTTTAGTTGGCCAGAAATTGACCAAACTTCTATCCAAATCGGTTCAAGGCTGGTAACTTGGAACCCGTTCTATTCTGTTACCTTGAAGGAGGGAAAGAATTTCGATGTCAGCCCTGTCAGTACTATCCTTAAAAATCTATTTTTGTTGGTTGGGTGCTGATGCTTGTTCAGTTGTAGTCCTTGTTGACGTTTGATGCCGCAGGTACAAATCTTCGTAGGATTTTTGGTCAAGTTTGGTACCATTGGTGTTGGGGCTGTCTGGATTATAGAACATGTCTGGTAAATGGATATTTGGCATTGTCCAGGTGAGATGATAGCTGTGTTAGTAAGACATAAAATATTGTATAACAGGCATTGAATGCCATCTAATGCAAGCAACTATTATATTTTGTGTGATCCTGCAGTGTGAATGTTCAAACCCGAGATGTGTTATTGCTTCAGCAGATGTTCTTGCACATTCATTTTTAGCAATTGGTATAGATCTGGGAAGTGAAAAGGAAAGGGAAACAATTTCTCTGCTTCAGTTCTGCTGGCAGAAACTGTTACATGATGCATCTTTTGTGCCAGCATCAGGTTTGGGAAATGATAGGAAGTACTTATCTTCACCGTTGCCTTCGCATTCAATTCCTGTTGCATTATATTAGTGTCATCCCAGCTTGAAAACTCTGTCGATGTGCACTGACCATGTTTGTGTTTGGTACATGCTTTATCACTTATCCCATAGGATTATTTAGCATTGCTTTTCTTTGAATTTTGTGCGAGTAAGTACCGTGGAAAAGTTGCTGTTTGCTCATGGGCAGCACTCGTTAATTTTTTAATATTCACGACTTAAAGTGAGAAGAAGTTGCTTTGAAACGTTTCTGGTTATGTTTAGCATCTCAACATATTAAGGGCTGATGTTTTTTGCAGTTACCTCGTATGGTTGCCATGTAAATGATATACCTAATGGAATAATTAAGGACTCAGGAAGGTGGATTTAATTAGGGTTATATGTCTAATTTTAGTGCAGTACACATTTGCAACTTTTCAACCCATTTTTTCTGAAGTAGTTTTTTTTTGTGATTATGCGATCAGTTTCTTCTGGTCCTAGTTGGAGAGGGTGAGGCTAAGGTTCCTGCAGGTGGCAGGTTTTATCCATGTGGTTTAAAGCAGAACTGCCTGACTGGAGAACGCTGCGCCTCAGTTCCAAGTGTTTTGAGCTTCCAGCAAATGGTACTTTTCCCTGAATGACTGACTGTGACTTTTAATGAATCTGCAGATAGCTGCTAAAATTGGAGGTGACACTGCCACAACGGTAAACCACAGCACACCAGAATTTGGATTTGTTGGTCAAAAGAGACAACTGGAAGATGGAGGTAAGACTTTCTCTTGACACTGACATCTCCAAACTATGATAGTTGTCTAGCTACACAGTGTTGCAGCTCACGTTGTTTATTTCTGTAATACCCCGGTAGAGAAGCACTCACACAGCGAATCAGTAGGGCCAAAAGGGGCCATAACATATCATTGACATGTCGTGTTAAGGAAATCCAAAGGCATTTTACACCTGTTTAATAAATGGGTTTGTTAGGGAGAGGGTAGGATCACTTTAGGACAAAGAAGGACATTTATGACAGGAACCAGAAGAAGTAAGCAAAGTACAAAAGTACTTTGCATTAGTATTCATCAAAAAGTTGCAGTGAGATCAATGTGGGGTATGCTTTTATGCCAGGGCATTTTGTGATTTAATGTAATGGTATTGGGTCTCGTGAAGAGCCTGAAGGCGGGTAAGTCTCCAAGTCCTGATGAAATCCATCTTGGGTTATTGAGAGTCATGGGAAGATTAAGGCTTTGACAAAGATCTTGTTATCCTCGTGTTTAAGAAGAGTGATAGGGATAATCCAGGAAATTGGCTGCCAGAAAGCCATGCATCATTTGTAGGGAACTTAATGGAGGAGGGTATTTGCGGAAAGGATTTAACACACATTTGGAAAAGCATGGGCTTATTAGGGATAGTCAGCATGGCTTTGTTACTTCACTACTAATTTCCATCCTGCACTCAAATTCACTTGGACCATCTCCGACATCACCCTACCGTTGATATCACCGTCTCCATCACAGAAGATATACCATCGAATGACATTTGTTATAAACCTCCTGACTCCCACAGCTATCTAGACTACACCTCTTCCCGCCCTGCCTCTTACATAGACTCTATCCCCATCTCGCAATTCCTTTATCTGCGCCCAAGATGAGGTGCTCCATACCAGGACATCTGAGATGTCCTCTTTCTTTAGGGAAGGGGGTTTCCCTCTTCCATCATAGATGAGGCCCTCTCTAGGGTCTCCTTGATATCCTGCAGCTCCGCTCTTACTTCCCCCTCCCCTGAGTCGCAACAGGAACAGAGTCCTCCGAGCCATCACCTTCCGAGCCATCAGCCTTCACATGGAGCACATAATCCTCCTACATTTTTGCCACCTCCAACAGGATCTCGCCATTAGCCGCATCTTCCCATCTCCACCCCTGTCCGCGGAGACCGTTCCCACCGCAACTCCCTGGTTAACACATCCCTTCCCACCCAACCACTCCCGCCCCAGGAACCTTCCTCTGCAACTGCAGGAGCTGAAACACCTGTCCCTATACCTCCTCCATCGACTCCGTCCAAGGACCCCAGCAGTCTTTTCAGTTGAGGCAGAGGTTCAATTACACCTCCAACCTCATCTACAGTATCCGCTGTTCCCGGTGTGGACTCCTATATATTGGCGAGACCAAGCGCAGGCTCAGTGATCGTTTTGCTGAACACCTGCATTCAGTCCGCCTCAACCTACCTGACCTGCCGATTGCTAAACACTTTAACTCCCCCTCCCATTCCCACATCGATCTTTCTGTCCTGGGCCTCCATTGTCAGAGTGAGGCCCAGCGAAAATTGGAGGAACAGCACCTCATATTTTACTTGGGCAGCTTACACCCCAGCGGTATGAATATTGACCTCTAACTTCAAATAACCCGTGCTTTCTCTCTCTCTCCATCCCTCCTCCTTCTCAGTTCTCTGACCAGTCTGACTGTCCCAGATTACATTTTATCTCTGTTTGCTTTGTTGTCACCTTTTTCTAGCTAACAATGATCTATTCTACATTTCCTTGATCCTCATCTCTTTTATTGTCTCGTTTGACTCTGTCTGAAGAAGGGTCTCTGCACAAAACGCCACCCATTCCTTCTATTCAAAGAGGCTGCCTGTCCCGCTGAGTTACTCCTGAATTTTTTTTGTCTATGGCTTTGTACGAGGCAGGTCAGGTCTTTCATACAATTAGTTTATTGAGGCTAGGGTAGTTATGGATGTTGAAAGACATGTGATATGGTCCCTTATGCTAGCTGTTCAGTAAGATGAAGATGCATGGAATCCATGGTGATTTGCTGGATTGGATCCAAAATTGGCCTGGCCATAGGGTTATGACGGTGGATTGTGTCTGCCTTGAGTTCTACGATCAGCGGTGTTATGCAGCGGTGTCTCTTTATGGTATATGTGAATGAGTTGGACAAAAATTATCATGTGCTGATTAGTAAGTTTGCAGTGTAGACAATTGTCAGCATTCAACATTTGAGACCATTGATATACGGAGGTGTCTTGGGTGAAGTCTAAAGGTCCCAGAGAGTGGCAATACAAGTCAATAGGGTGACATGGAAAGAATATGACATGCCTGGTTTCATCAGTTGGTGCATTGAATATAAAAGTAATGTAGTCACGTTGTAGTTGCATAAAATTTTGTTTGGGCAATGTTTGAAATATGTTCCGTTCTAGTCACTATTACAGACAGAATGTGGAGGCTTTGGAGAATGTGCATGAGGCTTAAAAGAATGTTTCTTGGATTAGAAAAGTTAGCAAGAAGTAAGGAGAGGTTAGACAGTTTTTTCTGGAGCATCAAGGCTATGGATGACCTTAAGAGGCTTATAATATTGAGAGGTACAGATAAAAGGGAGTAATAGAAAGGAGTGCTTAGGGTGAAGGAAAGAACTGCAGATGCTGGTTTAAATCGAATATAGACACAAAATGCTGGAAAAACTCAGCGGGATAGGTGGCATCTCTGGAGAGAAGGAATGGGTGATGTTTTGGGTCTGAAAATGGGTCTCGAGAGGGAGAAAGTTTGAGGGAGATGTGTGGGGCAGACTTTGTTTTGCACAGTAATACGGACTTAGAACACGTTGGGTGGCCGGTGGAAGCATACACGATAGTGACTTTTAACAGGCTTTTAGATAGGCAGGAAATTGTGGCATATGGATCATATGTAGGCAAATGGGATTAGACTTAGCATCATGGTCATTGCACACAATGTGGGCCGAAGGGCCTGTTCCTGTGCGGTACTGTTCCATGTACTCCAGTTGTCATTTGACATGTTCTGAATGCCGCACGCATTAGTTTGGTTGATAATTTTATGAGGATGTAAAGGGGCGGTGAATGGTTTGGGGGTGGATCATAACGCTTAACACTGGTGTAAAATAATAGTAATGTAGTGGTGCTGGCTGCAGCTGTTATGACAGATGGAATAGGTCACAAAGTATAGCCCAGGAGAATTGAGCTTTGTTGAGGATTTTCGCTGTCCAATTCATTTGTGCTCACCGAGTTATGGGACCAAAGGGGAATTTGGAGGTGACCAAGCAAGTATGTTACCAAGTTCAGTCAGTGGAATGGTTAAAATGGCAGGGGTTGACCAAGCCGATGGTACCTTTCCCACTTAAATAATGTGTTCAGTAGCCAAAGAACAAGCTAAAATTAGCACGGTTAGATCAAGAGTAGAGTTGTTTTGCAACCAACGGTGGTGGCATAAATCTCCCGGGAAGCGACATTGAAGCAGGTGGTTTAAATGTGTTCAGAATACAATTGTGTTCAGTGTAGAAAAGCAGGAGATGGCAGAGATGATATTTGAAAAGATAGGCATTTGGACTCGCGGTCTTGTCCCACGGCTGAAGATTCTTATATCAAAGCCAGATTTTAAGCGTTGTAACTTTTACTCCAACATAAATGATAAGATTTGGTGAGTTTTAGCCATTCTTGCTGGGCTGTCATATGTTCTAGATGTTGTTACAGCCTTCTGTCATGCAAGTCATAATGAGTGGACCTGGCTTTTTAAATATTTAATCTTGTCCTAAATATAATTGCAGGTGAGGGGTGTTCCTTGAGCTGAACTCTGCTTTTGTGTTGTTTTTACACGTGTAAGATAGAAGATAAAGGGATTGGGTTTTAACCTTTATTTTCGTGCCAGTTTGTAATGCAATCTGCTTCTTTCTAGATCGGAATAATAAATGCAAACAATTTTCTATGTATACCATTTTAGTCCTAAAGCCAGTGCTTAAAAGATCAGGATAAGGAATTTATTTAAATCCACACAGTACTAGAAAACTGCATTGTCATCTGCATGCAAAACTTAACTGACTGGGGCAGTTTGCTGGGTAGTTGGAAGCCTGAACATCAAATAGAATTTGTTTTTATTGTGGCTCTTATCAGAAATGAACAGCAGAGCTGAGGGTGATGTGCAGACTTGATGTATGGAAAGGTGCGGCAATATTTCAGTATGGTGTTACACCTGGGGCTTGATGTCCAGAGGCAGCACGATTTAGACCAGGTTGTGAATCTGTTTCAGAAGTGAGGACTGAACTGATGTGGCTATTTCCTATAGAGTTGAAAGAGACGGCAGATGCTGGAAACGTGCAAAAAAAATGAATTGCTAAAGAAACTCGGCGGATCGGGCAGCACCCATGGAAGGAAATGGATAGACATTTCAGTTTAGGGATGTTATCTGTTCAGTCTTCCACAGAAGCTGAGTTCCTCGAGCACTTTATATTTTTGGCTATTTCCCATTAAAGGTCAGGAACGGGTGCATTAGTACCATCAATTGCAGTGGCAATGCAAGGTGCATGTCATTTAAGAATATTTGACAAATAAGTAGAATGTGAAGTAGTGTAATTTAGCCAGGTAGAGTTGCTTTGCCAAAAGTTAGTAATTCTTGTCGTCCGAATTTAGTACATTTTACAAGGGTTTTTGCCATATTTTTATTCTGGTGCAGTGACCTGTGAAGAACATTCCTTATTCTTTCCTTTCATCATCTTGTTTGGATGCTGCAGACAACTAGTTTTCCTTTCAATGACAAGAATTTTTGAGCAATGCAATGCAGAAATATTCTCCAACTTTAAACCAAATGTATAAACACCCTATGTTTCCACTATTTTCAATTCTCTTATATTTTCTAAAACTTATGAAAAGATAGATATATTTGGCATGTATGTTTTTCATCACAACATCCACTTAAATGCATAATTCTCCTTGAGTAATCAGTCTCATTTGTTGCCCACAATATCTAGTCTTGACTTTTGGTTGCTCGTTGCTCTGTGTTTTGTTAAATTGCCGTCATTACGTCACTTTTCTTCCCACCTGTCTACGTAGTAGCTGGCATCAGAGGTTAGCTTTCTGATGCATCTTGCAGCTCCATTCTTGCTGTGCATCTGGTCATCTGACTCCACTGCACCATGAGAAACGGTTTATGTTGGAAAGCTTGTATGTGCAGTTTGTTTCCTGAATATGATGACATCTTTGCATTTCACCCATTTGCTTCAGCAGCCAATGTCGGAAAACCTTTTAAAAATATTATTTCATCATTTTGCCATTTCTTAAGTCAATTATCATTGCTTTAAAAAAAATATCCTTATTTCTCTGATAACATTAACCTAAATGTTATCAGTTGAGTGAATGACCATCTTTCCCTTATCAGCTAAGAATCTATCAGTGACCTAATCTCTGAATAATCCCGGATTGTAGGATCTTTCTACATGAGCAGCTCTAATATAGCAAAAATGCAGCATATGTGCCTTAATGCTGTAAGATTGTATGTTAACAAAAGTAGTGCTCATTTCTCTTATCACCCATGCAATGTGCTCGTTTTGTCAACCGATTCTACCCAGTTTTGCTGTTTGTATCTTCTTGACCATGAAGGTCCTCCCTGGGTTACCTCGGGGTTCTGTACCTGTATTCAGAGGATGACTACAGAGATGGGCTCTATCACAAGAATACATAGTCTGGGGAAGCATTTTAAGTCTTGGTTTGCTTTTCTTAATCAGTAAAGAGATGCTCACAAATTTAGCCACAGTGTACCTTGGGCTAATAATATCTTTTTAAAAGATTTTGCTACAGATGCAAATTTTAAATGCTGTTGATCTTTTTAAAAGGGGCACTGCTGCTGTCTTCGAAAGTGTCTCGAGATAGGACTTGCAAAATGGACATCAACGTATGAACTAAAATGTATTCCTCTTGGGTTTGATGTGGCAAAATTTTAGCTAATGTCAAGAATGGTCACCTGCACTCCCACAGCAGCCGCCAAATCTATCCTGCCAGTCTCACAAATACTTTTTGAATGTGTAGGCTGTGCACGCGTTGGGACTGGGGAGTACATATAACACATTCAAATGAAGAGAGTTGATCAAAAGATCACTTTAAAGTAGACCCCTTCATGGCTTCATAATGGGTGAACTGACCCAGTCACAAAATGTTACTTAATGAGGCAGTACAACTGGATCATTGCTCCTAAAGTTTTAACGTCAAATGGCATATAGAGACCCTATTTTCGTGTAAGTCCATTATAAGTTGATATGAATAATACTGTGGTAGGTGTGAGCAAGTGCAATGATGAGTACCAGTCTGCAGTTTGAATGACCTAGATATTGATTTTAACAAAATGTTGAATGAAGGCCTATGTTGAGAGATCTGTAGTTCTGCACTCCTGTCACTGCAAGGTGTGGGTGGGGAACAGGATTAAGAATGCATGCATGCATGGATGACATAGATTGTTAACATAAGTGTTTTTGACACAGTGTGTACAACAGATTAAATTATTTACCACTTTATTTTACAGATCAGCCGGATAGCAAAAAAATGGCAGCACAAAGCGATCGTAAGTAAAATCTACTGAATTTGTTGGTTGGCAAAAAGTTCAGTGTTACAAGGAATTAAGATAAATGAGTTAATTGAAATCTTCCGGTTTACATAAGGAGGCAACTGGTTTGTAAGACTTCAAATGAGGTGTGAGAATAGGTCTAAATCTAAGGACGTTCTGCAGTCAGCAGAGGACATTTTAAACGGGCAGATAAGTGAGAAGCTGCCCTTTGGCCCAACTCGTCCCTGCCAATTGAGATGCCTATTTACTCGGCACCCATTTGTCTGTCTATGGTCCATATCCCTCTAAACCGTCCCATTTATGTGCCAGGCCAAATGTCTTTTAAATACTGTAATTGTCCCCACCTCTCCCACTTCCTCTGGCAACTCATTCCATTTAACAATCACTCTGTTAGTAAATTGCCCCTCAGATTCCCTTTAAAATTTTCCCCTCTCTTAAACCAATGCATTCTGTAAATGTTATTATAGCTCTCAGCAGATGAGCTCAAGATTTCACTTTAAACTCTCCTGCCCTGTTCAAAACACTATCTACCTATGCTGCTCGTAACTGTATAATTCTGTCACCCCTCAGCTGCCTCCACTCCAGGAAAACAGTCTCTCCTTGCAGCAAAGCCCTCTAGTCTGGGCAACATTCCTGCACAACCTTTCTCCACTTTCGCTAGCTTAATCACAATCTTCCTAATGCACGGTGACAGAACTGCACACCACAGTGCCACCTACGTAACAGCACGTCAAAACGTTAAGAATGCAGACTAGACCTTGTGGCTAAACATAAAGCTCCTATTTATTACACATCGCATTGCATTAAGTGGTTTGAGTGAGGTATCGTATGTGACACCTGTGGCTTGGCAAGTCGTCCAGTCTGGTGTTGCTTTGGTCATCTGTCATATCTACATCTTTTAAGATCTTCAAGTTATAGGAGTAGAATTAGGCCATTCGGCCCATTGAGTCTATTCCACCATTCAATCAGGGCTGATCTCTGCCTCCGAATCCCATTTTTCTGCCTTCTCCCCATAACCCTTGACACCGTTCTAATCAAGGATTTGTCCGTCTCTGCCTTAGAAATATCCACTAACTTGGCCTCCACACCCCTTTGTGGCAATGAGTTCCACTTGTTTCTTGTGCAGATTGCTACAATATAAATTTACAATATGCAGTTCAAGTGCTTTTCTTGATTGTTTAAATATCTGAACACTTATCCAATGTAATGACTGTCGTATAAATGAGACTCATTAACGCAGTCACATTAGGAAGTAGCTTCAGAAGTTCTGGTAGTACATTAATGAGGGTTTAAATTATATCATTTTTCATGGATGCACTGCAACTTTTGACTCTAATTTACTCTTAATCCTGGGTTGCATATGGAAGTGTTTTTCCCTTTAATTTTCTATTTTCTTTCCCAGCAATTGGAGCTCAGCTTGCAGCCATACATCAGCAAAGGTAAGAAGAGTGAGGCGTTTAAAGTTAAATGTGCAGTTGTCTTGTGGCTCTGAGAGAAAACCCTTGTCTTCAATGTCAACAAGTCTATACTGTAAACCAATCTCATTTCTGAGCCTCTGGGATAGGATGTAGACAGTTGTCACGGGTCCTTCCGAGTTCTGCTTCGTGATTGCCACCAGAAGCTTACACATGGTTTGTGAGGAAAAGTCGCTTCTTGTTCCCGATGTTGGGGGAGTCCAGAACCAGGGGTCACAGTTTAAGAATAAGGGCCGAGGACTGAGATGAGGAAAAACCTTTTCACCCAGAGAGTTGTGAATCTGTGGAATTCTCTGCCACGGAAGGTGGTGGAGGCCAATTTACTGGATGTTTTCAAGAGAGAGTTAGATTTAGCTCTTAGGGCTAAATGATTCAAGGGACTAAAGGAATCAAGGGATATGGGAAAAAAGCAGGAACGGGGCACTGATTTTAGAGGATCAGCCATGATCATATTGAATGGCGGTGCTGGCTCGATGGGCTGACTGGCCTATTCCTGCACCCGTTTTTCTATGTTTAATGACGGAGGCATTGTTTATTGGTCTTAAATGAGGTGAGAGACGGAGTCACAGGTGATGAACTCTGTCAAGCATGTCAGCCCCTAGAGGAGGAGTGGAATAGAGAAACGTTTTAAATGAAGCCTCTACATAATGTAGATTTCATTACATACAAATGAAAGAAGGGAATGTGTACAATATGATTATAATGTGCCACATAGTAAACAACGCAGAAGTTGTAATTATATACAAGATAATCATTGTAGTACATGGGTAATATAAGGGAGTGGCATGCAAGCTCATACCTGACATGTTGATAAATTAATTTTCTAGATGATAAATTAATATAAAGCTTTGTGCATTGTTAATAATGTCGATTTTGATAGAGGTTGTCCATGGCTATTTAAATAGAATGGAGGGATATGGATGTAGATAATTTTGTGGTCTATTTTGACCCAAACCCAATTTGCTCGTTTGGAGAGTGCTTCCAACTTGCATGTTGTCTGATTGAGGAGAGACTGCTTCCATTTCATCTTCAATCATTGTTTGGAATTATCTCTGACTTTGTACGGTGCCTGTTTCTGGTTATTATGAGATAGTATTCAGTGGTTGAGGTTGTGTTTTCCTGTAGTTTGATAGATACCGGCACGTTTTCTTAATGTTCCCTTTTTAACACAAAAAAAACTTTTGTGGTTGACTTATTGCTTGTGAGGCTGAACTACACACGGCAGGTATGTGGTACACGCTGGGTTAATCCAACAATTTTCAAGGTTGTGGTAAGGAGTTTCAAGTAACTTTGTGCTCTAGGAACAGGAAATATTGATATACCGAGTCAAATCCTTTTATCTTTAAACTACATCGCAGAATAGGACCCAAGTTTGGTTGCGAAGGCTCGAGAGTTTACCTTGGAATAAAAATAAGGTTACTGGACAATTATCAGAGGCTTAGAATATTGATTCGTATGCATATTTGTACCTGCTACAGCTGCCAGAGAAGTTTAAAGTATTTCAATAAATTGGAATAATAATAATCTCAGCAATGGTCATTTGCATTTTGTTGTGGTACAACCCATGAAGAGTCTGATTAAAATTAGTGGTTCTTGTGTGTATCTATGCATCCATGCACTGAATTTTTCTCATCTTTTTCAGGGCAACCCTTACTGAGGATTACAGAGTGCCTGATGGGATGGTTGGTCTTGGTAAGTCTATGATGTACGAGTCTGGGAGGGGTGTAGTTTAGGCTTTAATTACTCTGCAATAACTGGTGGTATTTGGCTCTTCTGTGTAAACTACATGTGAATTTTTGTAGTTGCGTTTCTTTGAATGTTAAACATGTGTAGGCATCAGTAATTTGTGGAAATGTTTTTATTTTAGTTATAGGTCGAGGTGGGGAACAGATAAACCGAATACAGCAGGAATCTGGTTGCAAAGTACAGATTGCTCCAGGTATAGTAGACTTTTGTCATTTTGTATAATCTTGAGTTCAACTGTTACTGTGTTCCTTGACATTTTTGTTTTGCAATCATGGTGATTTGTTAGTGTGCATGATTTTGAGTTAGCTGTAAATTCTCATTTTCCTAGCTATTGCACTTTTATCACTTGAATCGCTTCAATAAATACTTTTTATTTGGGATTTATTTGATGGGCGTGTATGTGCAGCCTGACCCTAAATGTTGTAGGTTTTAGCTTTGTCGCTAAGTTGATTTCAACTTTGGCAAAAGCAAGCGCATAAGAGTCAGATTTGGCGGCATTTAAAGGCATAGGAAATGGTCAGCCGTGTTTGTAACAGTCAAGCAAAGATACAATTTGGTGGCCCATTTGTTCTTTGGACAGTCAACTGGTTAACCAAAGTTAATATCAATTAGTTTTTATTTTGGTGATTGGGAATGATAGTATGCTTTGAAATACCAGCAAGCTGTTGGCCCTGTTGAGATTTAACCAATAAACCAAACCAAATAAAATCAAGTAACATTGTTGTCATTGGCAATGGGTTCTCATACTTTTATTATGTCCTGCCAATAAGGGTGAGATCCAAAGCTTGGATCTCACAGTTGCTCTGTTCTTCCCTTGACCCAAGTAAACATTGCCCTCTCACCCAATTGCTGTTCATTAACAAATGTAACATTCTTTGGGCATTGTCAGGTGGAGATCAATAAAACTGATTCTTAGCTGGCCTGATTCACGTGGCATTACCAAGGGGCTTATGGTTTTGTTATGGGCTCCCAAAAAATATCACAAATATGGTCCCAACAGCATGTCTTGTTGCAAATCAATATCAATTGTGACTTTTCTTCCCTCCCTAGGGCCAAATTGTGATGGTGAGTAAAAAATATTTTGTAATTGGCTTTCGAGCCCAGCATCCACATTGTTCTTTGTATTCTTCCCTTATTTGTTTTTACCACAAATTGGTAATTTAATGCTTGTGGTCGTGTGTACAACATTTTATTTAAATCAGTCTGGCTCAATGAAGGAGCACAACTTAAGTAGTAATTTCTTGCTCTCAACCCCTCCACCGCACCTCCCCCTCTGCACCCCCGCCTGTTGCCCCAGATTCCAGCCCTAATTGGATCTTAAGTCACCCTTCCACTAAAACGCCCTAAGTCAAGGTATTGAGATTTTTAACATGACGATCTAGAGATGGTACCGAAAAAGATTAACCTGAGTATTCCAGAGGTGAGGAAGTGAAGTGATAACATTGATTGTTGTAGTGGGGACTGGCCTTTCCTTGAGTGCATTTGATTAAATATCAAATCGGGTTAAATTCAAGAATGAGAAATTGTTTCCCTTGTGTGATGGGGTGAAGATATAAAGTGGTTGGCGAACATATGAACATAACACTTGGATAAACTAGTTTTTCTAATTTGTTGCTGGAAAGGGCAGTAGAAGTAGATCTATTTGTAGATTTCAAAAGGGTGTAGATTAATACTTGAAGAAAAGCGAAGGGTGACTAGATTATTCTACCAAAACATCAGGTTGATGGGTGGATTGGCACCGTGTCATATTGCTGAAATTATAAATGCTTTTACAAACATGTTCAGTTCATCCAGCCTTGCCTGTTTTTAACACAAAATACCAGTAACCCACACAATAAGCACACAAGCCCATTGAGCCAGCACAGCCATTCAAGTCTTTACAGTACTGGTAAACATCTTCCTTTCAAATTTCTTCAATCATATGACATCTTGTGTACATCGAGGCAACCGATTTTTACACATTCAAAAATTTGCAGAATTCATTCTTAACTAAAAAGAAACAGCACTTAAGACATCACTGCTTTCGGTTCAACCTGTCATAAATTGTTGTTTACATTTAGCTTGTGTTAAGAACTTGCATATAACATTTCTCTTCCAGAAAGTGGAGGTATGCCAGAACGATGCGTCTCGTTGACTGGGAATTCTGAGTCAATTCAGTGAGTGCAAATGTCTTCCTGATAGTAACGTTGACGTGTCTTGATAGGACCAGCAAAAATATTCCCTCGTCAAATATTCCCTTGTGAAATATCCTCGGAGTTGACTTTTAACTTTCATTTATGTTATTATAAATACAGTAAGCAAGCTGAGTGAAGGCTGTCAGAAACAGCATTAACTGCTGGAGCGAGTATAACTTTACCTGAAATGTAAGTAGTTAACCACAGGATGAAATTTAATCTGTCCGTTCTCTTTTCAGGACGGCGAAGATGCTACTGGATGAGATCGTGTCCAGAGGTCGAGGTGGGCCACCGGGCCAGTCTCATGACTCTACGAATGGCCAAAGTGGATCTATTCAGGAGATAGTCATTCCAGCAGGGAAGGCTGGACTAATCATTGGTAAAGGTGGAGAGACCATCAAACAACTTCAGGTACTAAAAGGATAAAATCGAAGGCAATGTAATAATAGTTAATTCTAAACGATCCGTTTCTTGTAATGCAGCCAAATTCTTGGCTTTAATTAGCTTACGTCAACCCATTCTACATCAAAAAGTTTGGGGATCAATTGTGTTGTGATAGCTTGTTCAATGTGATTGCCTTTCTCCTCCAGCTCATTTTAGCTGATGTGCTAATGAGGCAAGGGGTTTGCAAGCGTGAATTATCACCGTCCTGCTCAGCTGCACCCCTGCAGTTGATAATTATAGCAGCAAACCTTAGGTTATTGAAATTCATGCTTGTAGCATTATAAAAAGTTTGTTGGATTCTACAAAGAAGCTGGTCCCATATGTGGAGGATGAAACGACAGCTTGATATAACTACTCATATTAGCCATATCTTGATCATGTTGGCTGGCCAACTAGAGAAGGAATTGGATTGAGTACCAAACTTCGACAACATTAGGACCAAGATTTTTCAAGATGCCGTGATCCGTCAGATTACATCTTTCCGTAAATGCCTTATGCTACCTTTTCATCAGATTCCTCAAATTTACATTGTTTTACAAAAATAGTTGTAGAATAATTTGAGACATAGCCAATGTGTATGTTTGACTAGTCCTGAAGTATTGAACTGTTAGAAGTTGCTTTATTGCTCAATTGGTATTGTCGGCAAGGAATTATTAGTTCACAGTTTAAGCTTTATGGACAGGGGTGTTGCTCCTTTCACACGACGTCGCTGGATAATCTGTCACTTGTTTCAAATAGGAACGTGCTGGAGTGAAGATGATTTTAATCCAAGATGGTTCACAAAGTGCGAACATAGATAAACCACTCCGGATTATTGGCGATCCTTTTAAAGTCCAGGTATGATCTTGCTAGTATTTCTGGATTTGGTTATCCAAGAAACCACTCCTCTTGTCAGCAGAAAACTCTGAACAGCTTCTCAAGTTAGTGTGAAACACTTGCTAAACAGTAATGTACAATTGCCAGATGTGGAATGATTCAATGTTTCACAAAAATAATGTTACCTGTGGCCCTTATTCTGAACCTGATTCCTGCACAAAATTTGTGCTCATGGTTACAGCTAAAACTTGGAATTGGCCTATTTCAAATGTTATATATTTCAAACTTGGTGAAATTGGATTAAGATTTACCCGTTCATTTTCGAATAAATCAGCAAGGCTGATCCTAGCCGAAATCTTAGCTGAAGCAAGAAGAAATCTGCATCACCCAGTTTTGAGTGTGGCTCTAAGCTTAAAAACGGTAACATGCATCTTTGAATTGCTGTGTCAAACAACGCATCAGTTTAACTTTTTATTGTGTGTGGTTGCAGCAAGCTCGAGACATGGTGATGGAGATCCTCCATGAACGTGACCAGGGAGGATTTGGAGACAGGAATGAGTTTGGCAACCGTGGTGGTGGTGGAGGAGGTGGTGGCGGCGGCGGCGGTGGTGGCGGCGGCGGCGGAGGAGGAGGAGGCGCTGGTGGTTTAGATGTAAGTACAAACAATGATTTTTCCTTGAACTTTTTTCACAGCTTAGGAAAGCAGTTATTATCTGTGCTACACTCTAAATGGTTCGTAAAATCGATCAGGTGTCAGAAACCATGAGACAATAAACTAAAGTGACTTTCCTTGAGCTGTAATGTAAACCTTGGCTTTTGAAATGCTCTAACTTTAACCAGAGATGCATTTATCGCATAAATAATCTCCCTTTAAAAGTTCATCTTCCCACTTTCATATTCCTGTTGTTGCGCTGGGAGTTGCATTGATACCACCTGGAACTTCTTATTAGCTGATTTCAGAAAAAAGAGCAATATCTGCTTATTGTTCTATGCATAATCCAAAAGGAATAGATTTATTCAGGTGGTATTGTGTACCCAGTGAAATTTTCCCTTTTTGTATTTGCTACCATTGCTCTTGGATTACAAAATTGCCCAAACTGCTCTAATTTATTTAACCCATGATGGTGGAGATGATGGATAATTTGGAAATTAATGCACTTAGATGTATAGGAAATAATTTATTATACACCCATCCCTCCCTTTCCCAAATGTTATCTTGCACCTCCAAGATGCAGTATTTTGTACTCTTTGCTTGAGATCTTCACAAGCATGAACTTGGTTCTTCTACCTGACTGGCTAGTTACAGCTGGATTTTATCTGCTCTTTAGAGCAGGTATGGTTGGATCACAGTGCTGCAGTAATATAGAGGCAGTTAAACTATGCTGGATCTCCAAATGATGCCTACATTTACATTTCAATTTAAAGTATTGGCACTGTATTTAGTTGAATTGTGTTGTATCCTCCAAATTATGAGCACATTTCTCATGATTGAATTAAATGTGGAATTAGCAGCAGATTATTTCATTTTGTCATTGATGCAATTAGTGTATTTGTTTATATATGCAATTTTTATGGTCTTTAGGTTTGGACTAGTTTAGACACTAAATTGTTTCAATTGTAACCATTTCTATGGTAATTGTGGGCAATAATTGTGGTGCGAAAAGTTAATGGGGGGGGGGGGGGTTGCATTGAGATGCGAGGTTATTAAGAAGTACATCGGCATTGTGACGTCCATATAAAATCCTTCAAACTCTAGGTTCCAGTTCCGCGGCATTCGGTGGGAATAGTGATCGGAAGAAGTGGAGAAATGATCAAGAAGATACAAAATGACGCAGGAGTCCGAATACAGTTCAAACCAGGTCAGTCCCATTCCCTGCACTCAGCATCTGACACAGCAGTTCTTAAACCCAGGAGTCCCCTGGATTTTAACACCATACTAGGTGTTTCTGAAGCAAACACAGAAATGGAGCATTTAGCTTTAGTTGATAGTGCACATTTGACATCACTTCTTGTATTAACCAGTGGAAATTATACCGCTGCTCATGAGTCCTCCCACCTTGTTCCCTGGTGGTGTAAATAAATGTTGGTCCACTGGCATTAGATAGCTATTGTATTCCCCGATGGCACAATTATGGGTTGCCTGGGGTGGTATTACACAGAGGCACATCAATGTAACCAATCTGCCAAAGATAGACACACAATGCTGGAGTAACTCAGCGGGACATGCAGCATCTCTGGATGATGTTTCAGGTCGAGACCCTTCTTCAGACAATCTACCATCTGCATTCCGTACAGATGCTCTGGTTCATTTTAAACTCTTGTTCAATTACAATTTTTGCCGCCAGTGATTAAAATAACAAATTATTTTTACTTCCTTATTTATCCGCATTTCCCAAACACAAGACTGGGAACAGAAGATTTGTTATGTGGAATTTTTTTAATTTTAAGTATTCCTGTGTATTTTTGAAGCTGCAAATGCCAAAGTTATTGGCTGGAATTATGTGTGACTAAAGAGCACCATTAGCGTTTACGTTTTTTCCTCCTCGGCACAGATTTGATCCCGCATGGTGCAGAAGGTACACTGTGCAGAGGATGGGCGATAGTGTTGCAGGTTTAAGTCTACAGCTTCTGTCTAGATTAGCAACTCCCTGAAAAATGTGTCCCTTGCAGTGGGAATGGTGTATGGAGAGTGATTCAGTGAAGTGAAAATTGATGCCTCCACTTAGGGCTGGAAAAGTGCCCTATAAGCAAGTTCGGTATTCCGAAAAACGCAAGGAATTGTCAAAGGTCATTCACTATAAAGAAAAGGCGAACGAAGCGCTGGCTGAATAAACTGTAAATTCTCATCTTTATTCATAATTTATGTGTAAAAATATATTTAATCTGAGGAACGGGGTGCCGTGTGGTCACATTATAGGAAAATTACGTGTATTCCAGACTGGAACACAGTGATAGTTTCTGAGCCGAATTTCACTATTCTGCTAATTTCAAGACAATGAAATTCTTCCGCCTCATCTATGAATACGAATGAACAATGAAATTCTCGATTCCAGAGTGACTCCCATAAATGGTCAACTCCTCACCCCCCCCCCCCCCCAAAGAAGAACAGGTAGCGGGAGAGTGGGATGTAACAGCGAGATTAAGTGAGGGGGGAAGATGCGAGTGGGAGACTGGCGAGCGCGCACACAGGCCCGTGCCTCATCCGCAGCCAGAATCGAACCCGGGTCCCCGGCGCCGCAAGCGCTGCCGAACTGCCACTGGACCGGACCGACGACACCAGTGGCCCCAGGCCCACAGCCAACGCGGAGAAGAAGAGCCAACCCCAGCTCAACTCCGCCTGTCCTGCCGAGCCATCGCAGCACCCCGTGTGCATCCCCGCCGATGACTGGCACTCGGCCCCAAGGGGGCCAATTGACAGCCACTGGACAAGGAGAGAGGTGCAGCTGAAGGACCCGCCAGAGACCCGGCCCAGGCCACAGACGAGCACGATCTCGCTCACCCACCAAAGCATAAAACTATAAAAAACGACACAATAATCTTAGCGTTTAACAAAGGAACAATAAATACAGCTAATTCATAGTTTGAAAGCAGTGTTTATCTTACCTAGAGGAATCAAAGCAGGAAAAAACAGAAGAAATTAGGGTCTCTTTGTACACAGCTCTATTGCTTCCCAGCAATGTTTCTGCATAGTGACCTTTGACCTAGGCATGCACAGTCGGAATACCGAACTTAAGATCAGGACTGCTTCGAACTTCAGGACACAAGGAGGAATTTTACTGTCATTAGGACTGAGTTTGATTATATTGCTAGCGATGAGTGTAACTGACCCAAAAAAACTCAACTTGCTTACCATCTCAAAGCTAACTTTTTGTTTTGAGCATCTGGATTCATTGTTTCAGGTATTGTCTGTTCCATTTGGACTTGATTTCTGTAATAGTGCAACTGCTATGGAAGTGCTAACATTCACCTTTCAATAAAATCCTTTTTCCCCCCCTCCCCCCTTCTTTCATCCCGTAGATGATGGATCTACGCCTGATAAGATAGCACATGTAATGGGGCCTCCAGAAAGATGCCAGCATGCTGCACAAATAATTACTGACCTTCTGCAGAACGTACGGGTATGGAATGGACTTTTGTTCTTGATTTTTCCGTGTTTACTTTGCCCTCTTGTGTCACCACACCACTCCTGAAGGAGGCTAGTGCTCCATGGATAATATGCACTTTAGTTGCTTGCCCATTTTAAAAGGAGACAAAAGCATTGTGGCAGAGTATCCCTGCTTGATCCAACATCTACAGGCACTGAATGTAATAGTGCTGCATAGCAACCCAGATTGGAAACGTTGGCTGCAAACCCCACCTACACTCCTGCTCGTCCTTGAGTATAAGCTACTGCTTTGTACATGCATCATCTTCCAAGCATGTTGTGGTGTTCCTGCCTAAAACACGACTCTAGTTCAG
The DNA here is from genome assembly GCA_038087875.1 of Malacoraja senta. NCBI lineage: Eukaryota > Metazoa > Chordata > Chondrichthyes > Rajiformes > Rajidae > Malacoraja > Malacoraja senta. The sequence goes on from CM075992.1 coordinate 2,836,347, forward strand.
ATCTGGTTGACCAGGCAACAACATTGGGCTGCCTATAGTATCCTTGGTGGTGGTTGTAGTTAGATGTTGAGGTATCGGTACAATGGGTAGTGCACTTGCACAAGCTGACTTGGACCTGAATTTGCTTATGAGAATGGTAAGCTTTTGGAATCGCCTGACATAGCAGCAGAAGAAGTCGTCTTGCCTAATAAAGGGCGATAAAGCTTCACCTGACTTATTCCTGCAATGGCAGGGTATGCCCTGTAAGAGAGATTAAGCTTAAAAATTCTCTGAGCCCAGAAGATTGAGGTGCAACGCAAATGAAATACATAAGTTATATGGAGGTTGATAGTCTAGAGGTAGGACTGATTTCGTCCCCACACCCCCCAGCTGTTGTGTCGAGAATAAGAGATCACAGTATAAAAATTTGAGATTGGATATTCGGAGATGTGGCCTTCACCTAAAGAATGGCGAACCTTTGACATTCTGGAGTGCTGCAGAGGCTTTGTTACTGAGTTTCATGGATATTTGGGCCATTGAGATGAGGGTTTAATGCAAGAAAATGGGGGCTTAATGCAAGAGGTTAAACCCTAACCAAGGCTGATGGAACCAGCGTGAGTGACTGGAAAACCTTCTCCCACTTCTGTTTCTTGCTTAAGAAGTAAAATAATTCAGGGGCGGGTGCAGGGAGGATTTAAAGTTCTTCTGTTTTTGAAGTTAGTGTACAGGACTCATTCACCTGTCTCTTGAGCACGTTATATGTACCTTGTCATGCAATATCTGTTGAGAGTAAAGGCTAACATTTAGGGTTGATGTTGAGGCTGGACAACCTTGCATTGAGTATTAATCCTGCTTGCCTTTCCCCATGCATGGGCCGACTGTTTGTGGCATCTTCTGTTTTTATTTCATATTTCAACAGCTGTGGTATATAAACAAAGGATGTTAAAACCCATTCCTTTCTTTATCTGGATTGATTAAGAACCACTGATGTATTTTGAGCTCAATTAATATTTGCTGGTAGCTTTTCATGCAAGATGTCATGTGTATCTTGTGTAAAGTCACTAAGTTGTGTTTAGAATGGCTTTGCCTCCCATGTTACATTGTCCTGTTTCGGGACACAACAGTAAAACAATAAAACACTCGTGACTCTGATACTAATACTGGATCAGTCCCATTCTGCTGGCCGCATTTCTGTTAACTGCTGGCATCTTACACTTTGCTGCACTTACCAGCAAAATAAGCTGGCAGTGTGAAAGTAACATTGAATGTCTCAATTCTGTGCTGGGGTCAAATATAGTGTCTAACATACCTCCTATACAGTCAGCCCATCCCCAATGAAAATTCTGAAGTAAAGTTTAAAAAAAATTAAAGGTAAATTAATTGCATAGCTTGGAATCCTTGGTCCTCTCACATGCTTACTTCGTTAATCAATTCCCCTTCTCCCTCCCTCCACCCCATTTCCATGAAACTAGTAAATCAAATAAGACCATGATCTCAGCTGGACAAAGTGGTCAGGAATGTGGAATCCTTTCCAAAGCTGTAGATGCTCGACTACTTGGAGCTTCTAGTATTGAGGGTGAGGAGTGAAAGCTTGCACTTCAACTCCTGCAACCAGATCAGCTGGGTTTTACTTCACTGTTGGAGTGAATGAGAGAGAGTCTGAAGAGCTGCTTCCTGTTGTTGGAATGCCGCTCTTCAACCTAATCAACCGTGCAGAGGTAGGTACCCAGAAAAAACACTGGGAACGTAAGAGGGTGACTGGCAGCAATGGTTTTGTTCAGGTTCAATGCATTCTTAATTTCCCCCAACATTTTCGAGGAGCTAAATTTTGCCATTCTGCATGTGGTGCATTTTGAATACACATTTTCACAGCAGGTCTCCTGAATGAACAAATTCATCAGTATGTACCCAGTTCCTATTTTAAAATCCTGAGTGTTGGTGTGTGACTTTTTGTATTAAACTGCGTGTGTTTGTTTAGGCTGGGCCATCCGGTCCCCCGGGTCCTGGAATGCCTGGCCCTGGCCGAGGAAGGGGCAGAGGTCAAGGCTCATGGGGCATGGGCCCCCCTGGAGGAGAGATGGCCTTCTCAGTCCCCAGCCACAAGTGTGGTTTGGTCATTGGCAGAGGTAGGTCAAACACCTATGCTTTGACTCTTATGGTGTTCCATTATATTGCGCGTTTGTCTTTAATATTTATCCGAGACGTATTTTATTACTCATTGGGTATTTTTAAAGCGGAGATTGATAGGTTCTTGATTAGTATGGGGATCGAAGGTTATGGAGAGAAGGCAATAGAATGGGCTTGAGATGGGAAAATAGATCAGCCAGACTCAATGGACCAAATGGCCTAATTCCACTCCTATGTCTTAAGATCTTATGAATACTTGATTTTTATCTCTTGGTCAACAACATTGCCCAGCATTCATTTGACTATACTGGATAATTAGTGGTTAGATTATTACTGCTCCGTGGAATATCAGGAGCTGACAAAATTTTCAATTTGTTTGTAGCTATGGTCTGGTATTGTCTGGAGACTATTTAGTTTAGAGTTGCAGGTGGAAACACGCCTGTCAGCCCACTGAGTCCACACCAACTATCTAAACCTAAGACCTGTTCACATTAGTTTTTATTCCACTTTTATATCCACTTCCTACACACTATGGGCAATTTACAGAAGCCAATTAACCTGCAAATCCGCGTGTCTTTGGAACGTGGGAGGAAACTGGAGCATCCAGAGGAAACCCACACAGTCGTAAGAGATAGGAACAGAATTAGGCCATTCGGCCCACCGCCATCGAATCGTGGCTGATTTATCTCTCCCTCCTAACCCCATTCTCCTACCTTCTCCCCATAACCTCTGACACCCGTACTAATCAAGTCATAGGTGTTGCTGCACTCTGATGCCTCAGTCAATCTCCAGCTCTCTTGCCTCCTTCAATTATCTTGAGTACATTTTTCACTGCTAAATATGTACAGACTCTAAAATCGACACCTTTTATGTCAATATTTTGCTTTACTTTGTGGCAGTTGGGTTGTGTTATAGGTGAAACTGAAGGGAATTGCTTAAACTTTTCAGGTGGGGAAAATGTGAAGGCGATCAACCAACAGACCGGTGCTTTTGTGGAACTGCAGCGGCAGCCCCCTCCCAATGGTGATCCCAACTTCAAACTCTTCACCATCCGTGGATCCCCCCAACAGATTGATCATGCCAAGCAGCTCATTGAGGAAAAGATAGAGGTAACTCTCACTTCCATCTGAAGGGGTTCAAGTACGAATATCATTGCTGTGTTTTGTTAAAGCCCTGTCCCACGGTACGAGTTCATTCCAAGAGCTCTCCCGAGTTTGCCCTGATTCGAACTCGGAGATTTACGGTAATGGCCACACGTCGGTACTCGGGGCTCTCGTGGACATTTTTCAACATGTTGAAAAAATCTTCACGAGTCTTCTCGTGCTTACCTTCCATTAGCGTTACGAACCGCTAAGAGACGTCCCCGAGCTCCGACGTACCCGCTACATTCATTCTCCGTGCTTACCACGAGTTTGATTTTTTTTAAAACTCTGGAAAGCTCTTGGAATGAACTCATACTGTGGGACAGGGCATTTACACATGATCAAGCATTCTTGGCTTCTCAAAGTTGATCGTATTTGTTCATTACTTTAACGTGTATATTTCTGAATTTATTTTTGCATGTTTGAATTTTCATGAATTCGGCCAGACAATATAGGGAATTCCCAATTTGCAGTTTATTCATTGCATGGGATGAGTGCGTAGCAATTTGCGGTACAACCGGGAAATTTTGTCCAGTTGAGCATGCCACCTGTCATAAATTCCTTCATATCCAGGATGCAAGTAACTTCTATGCTCCTATTTCCATTCTGCTAGCAGTGCTGTGCTTAATCTGTGGAATGCACTTAATGCTGTGCAATTCAGGAGCCAGTTGGCACCTTGGCCTGTATGCTACCCCATTTGTTCTATGTATCCTTCTGTATCTCTAATTTCCCTTTCCCCTGACTCAGTCTGAAAAAGGTCTTGACCCGAAATGTCACCTCTTCTCCAGAGATGCAGCTTGACCCGCTGAGTTAATCCAACTTTTTGTTTCTATATTCGATGTAAACCAGCATCTGCAGTTCCTCCCTACACATTTTGTCTTGCTTCCACTTTCACTCCTCTACCTCTACCATTGTGCTTCTCCCTTGCTTTTGTCTGCATGCTTCCCTCAACCTGCATGCGTCCAAACCTTCCTTAGGACTTAGCTGAGAGGATGTATTATTTTATAAATGTAATGCCAGCCATTTAAGATCCAGATAGATGTTTATTAATCCTTTCATTTCCAGGGTCCTTTGTGTCCTGTCGGCCCCCCGATGCCTGGTGGCCCCATGGGACCTTTCCAACCAGGACCCTTCCCCCAAGGACCCCCAGGAGCCCCTCCTCCCCAGTAAGTAACCTGATATTTTTTACTGCCGTTACTACTTTCCTGTATACAGCAATTGAGATCTGGTAGATAACGAGGAGCCACAGCTTTTGAATAACTTGGGATTCCACTGTCATTTTTCCCACGCCATTATGTTCAGATTCTGTCTTTTGGTAAAAGTAGTAATCTGATGGAAGCCCAATGTACCCACTTGCTACCAGTCAGTGACACCTTTCCTGAATGACTTCCTGTTGATCAGTGGGAAGTTACCTCTTGTTTTGCTGGGAGTGTACCAAAGCCATATGTGCTTGCTTTGGAAAGAAAATTGGACTAAGGCATGACCTTTAACGATAGAACCAGAGTGTTCAAGGGAGGAAATGTCATTTTCTGGACATTTTCAGTGCAGGCAAAAAGCCTGCGTTTCCCTATCACTTTATAATCTTCCCTCCAAGCTGTCGCCTCTTGTGACTGAAGTGAGAGGATTGAGCATTGCGATTGACATGGGCTTCACCCACTGCAGATCTTGCATGGGATATTAACCACTTCCTGAGATCTTTTTCACCCCAATGACCCTACTTGAACGAGCAAGTGTGTGCAGTGTGAACCGGTGAATCAGGAAATCCCTGCACTGTGCTCCCGATAAATTGAAAAGTCCCCATATAAACCCGAGATGACTGAGCAGATGACGGGACACTTGGGTCTCTGCTCTCTTCCATTCTGTCTTCTGTCAATTGTTGGTCATTGGCAGAGTCATACAGCGTGGAATTGGGCCCTTCGGTCCAACTTGTCCATGCCGACCAACATGCCCCATCTACGCTAGTCCCACCTACCTGTGTTTGGCCCATGTCCCTCTTTGTACCTGTCCAGATGTTAAATGTTGTGATAGTACGTGCAGGTGAAAAAGGTGAGTGCAGGCAAGGGTCTTTCATAGTTGTGCTGTGAACTGTATAGAACTAACTAGCATTCTTCCCTGCCAGTCCTGTTGCCGGTGGCCCGCCTCCTCCACACCAATATCCTCCTCAAGGTTGGGGAAACACGTACCAACAGTGGCAGCCGCCTGGACCCCATGACCCAGGTAACGATTCCCGTTTTCTTGATTGTTTGCGGGGTTTGAGCCACCGCTACAAAGAGCGTAGAAGCACTGATTCATGCCTGGTGTTGTTCCACACCCACAGGTTCTAACAGGAGCAGGGCTCCGCTGTAAAGTGGCTGGGCGCCTAATTCTGTTTTTCTTTTCCATACTCCCCCCACCCCCCCAAACCCTCCAGCATCCCTGCGCTCCTTTCTCTTGTGACCATTTCTGCAATCTCTCTTCAATATTTTGACTGTTTGTTCAGTTCCTTGGCTATCAAGCCCTGGAATTTCATCTCTAAATCGTTTCCACGCGACATCTACCTCACAGTTATAGTCTTTAACCAAATTTTAATCTGATACGGTAGTAATTTTTAGCAGAAACCTTCTTGTGCAGATGTAGGATTTTGTATGAAAGCAAGGTTTTCTTAATTTGTCCGCCAAGCTTCAATAGCTAAAGCCCATTTGCCCCCGTTCTTGTAATATTGCACACTATCCCATTTGTCCCGTTTCTCACGCCGGCTCTTTAAGTTCTAAATTAGTCTTGTTATTTCTCCATGCCCTTGCAAATTATCTCTTTTCCAGAATGTATCTAATTCCTCCTTGAAAATTGCGATTTGAGTCTTTGGAATACATTTCTGAAATAGTAAATTATAAATCTGGGCCTTTTGCTGATTTCCTCAATTATGACTTGCGGTTAAAGGGAAACCAAAATTCTTAATATTAAATATACCTGTCTTCTGCAAAAAATGTTTTTGTGATAGTGTTTTGGAGTTCATTTTTGGTTGCCATCACTGATAATCTAGACTGCTTTAGAGAACATATAAAAATGCTCAATAGTTTGTGAGATGTGGATGTTGTGGCAAGCCTGATGTTAATTGTCCATTCGTCAATTGTCCTTGATTGTGGTGGCATTATTGCCGCGAAGGGTAAGAAATAAACCATTTTGACAAAGGGCCTTTGACCTGAAATGTTAGCCATCTCCTTCCCACAGATGGAGCCTGACCTGTGTAGTCTTTCCAGCATTTCCTGTTTTTATACTGTTATACCTATTGAGTTTTGTCTACCATTCACAAGACAAGAGCTGATCTGATCTCATTTGCTTCTTGGCTGTGCCAGCTGATTGAACCTTTCACATTTTTACTGCGCTATCTATATGCCATCAGTTGCAATTTGCAGAAGAGTGCCATATTAAGCCACATTTCAAGGTTCCCAAGCTATTCATAAAAGGCTAATTTTATGCTATTATCCCAAGACTTGGATTCATCAATTTACAGGAAGTTTTTCTCTTTCTCCTGCTCTTTCCCCCCCCCCCCCCCCCCCCCCCCAGCAAATATCTTGAACCTCTCTGAACTTGCCCTGAGGAAATATAACTTTTTTCCCTAATTTATAATTTAATCATTTGGAACCCAACCATCTTGATAAATAGTCTGAAGAAGGGTCTCGACCCGAAACGCCACCTATTCCTTCGCTCCATAGATGCTGCCTCACCTGCTGAGTTTCTCCAGCAATTTGTCTACCCTCCATGGAAGATGATCAGTGTACATGTGCTCGCAAATCATTAATTCACCCCATTAATATTAAACTGTTGGATCTCTAGTTTTCTTCGGGTCCTCCGTGAATGCCCTCGTATTCGCCTATGTAGAAACTTATTTGAAATGGACATCATCTTTAATATCTTTTAAGTGATAAATTAAAACGGTCACAGGTTTATTCCTATAGCAGACTTCTTTCTTTGTCTATTTTAACCATTGTGTGTCTTGCCCATTTGATTTTTTTGTGCCTTCTGTGATAACTTGTTCTTTGATCTTCTGCCCCTTTCAATTATGGATCATACTTCTGTGTGGTTGGGGGTGAAGATTTAGTGTTTGCAAAATAAGCTCCCTGTGGTCTTGTGACGTATTAATGGCGCCTTCTCTGGTGCAGGCAAACCTCCTGGGGATCCAAATGCTGCTGCCTGGGCTGCCTATTACCAACAGTATTATCAGCAGCCTGCCGCGCCCGTCCTACCCCAACAGCCAGCTGCTGCTCCACCAGGCCCAGGTAAGATGTGACCTGCTTTGTAAGGAGAAAAATCTATCTTCTGCTACTTGTATTCTCCCCAGGTGTAAATTAATCCATTGGCATTAATATGCGCAAGCTTCCTATTCCTTGTACATTTTAGGAGAAATTTCTAATGGCTCTCTGAAAACAAAACTTTGTATTTGATGCTGCCTGACCCGCTGAGTTACTCCAGCATTTTGTGTCTACCTTTGATTTAAACCAGCAGCAGCAGTTCTTTCCTGCACTTCAAAACGTTTTAATGTAAATGTATAAATGTAATAATTGTCTCTTTTTTGGAGAGACAGTGTGGAAACAGGCCCTTCAGGAATAATTTTACACGTACACCAATCCAATTAACTTATATACCGTACGTCTTTAGAGTGGGAGGAAACCGAATATCTTGGAGAAACCCCATGCGGTCACGGGGTGAACGTACCAACTCTGTACAAACAGTATCTGTAGTCGGGATCGAACACGGGTCTCCGGCGCAACAGGCCCGTTTCCGCGCTGTATCTGTAAACTAAACTAAACTGAGCTACTGTAAAATATACAAGCTGCAGCAATGTAAAATGATAAGAAATTGATTCATAAACCTCTGGAAGAATACTATGCAGGGTTCATGCAAAATGTTTAAAGAGCAGCCAAAATAATCTACAGCAACTTCTCCGCACGGAAGCAGAGAGACCTCTCCAGAACATTACAGTGAGTGGAGGTTAGCAACTTGCAAATTAATTTCAGTCACCGAGCATTAACTAGGGAATTTCATTACTGATGCATGCATCCATGAGAGACAGACTGGAATTTGTTACCCACAGGGTGGGTGATACAGCTTGGAAACGGGCCATTCGGCCCAACCTGCCCACACCAGCCAACATGCCCCATCTAGTCCCATCTGCCTGCGTCTGGCCCATATCCCTCTAAACTTATCCTATCCATTCTACCTGTCTAAATGTTGCGATAATACCTGCCTCAACTACCTCTGGCAGCTCTTTCCTAACACTTACCACCTTTTGTGTGAAAATATTACCTATTAAATCTTCGCCCCCCCCTCACCTTAAATCTATGTCCTCTGTTGCTCAGTTCCCCAACTCTGGGCAAGAGACTGCGTCTACTCATGATCTTTTTCACCTCTATAAGATCACCCCTCATCCTCTTGCACTCCAAGGTGTAGAGTCCTAGCCTGCTAACCTCTTCCTACAGCTCAGGCCCCGAGTATTGGCTACATCCTCATAAATCTTCTCTGCGTCCTTTTCAGCTTGACAACATATTCTAACTTGGTGACCAAAACTGAACACAATACTCTAAATGTAGCCTCACCAATGTCTTAGCAACCTGCAACCAATATTTTTGAAATAGTCACTTGAAAACTTGCATGTAACAGATGGCAATATGGTACTTACCAGGCAATCACTTGTATGTTGTTTGTGCAGGAGGTGTTAAATAGAGCAACAGGAGATTTCCCAGCTTTTACAAATTGTATTGTGGTATCTCACACATTTGTTTGAGAGAACAGGCAGGACTTTGGTTAAACATCGCGTGTATAATATGGGGCCTCCAGTATAGCAGCCCTCATCCTAGATTTAATGTTCCTTTCCCCGGGTGTTGGTCAAACCGTCTGACTTGAAGATGCGACGGGTGGTGGGAACAAGTTACCACCTGTTGGTGTCTGTAACAAAGCTACTGTCTCTTTTAATTATCTTTTAACTCTGTTTTCCATAGATCCTTCACAGCAGCCTCCTGTGCAAGGGCCTGGAAGTCAACCTGATTACACTAAAGCATGGGAAGAATATTATAAGAAACTAGGTGGGCATCTTTCATTTATATTTTAATTGTTTATGCATCTAAACTAGCCTGCTAAGAAATCAATACCTTTCTTCCCCATTCCTTTCCTCAACTGCTTTTATTATCACTCAGGTAATGTTAACTTTTGGCAAGACGTGTTATCCATAACAGCACTTTCTGAAGTGTTTCTCCTCTGGTCTTGCTTGACGATACCTGTATTTTACTGCTGACTACTCAGGGTAGCGCATGCCTCCCTTTTTCCAAGATTTGGAGAGGGGAGCATGGAGCTTGTACCATGGGTTGAACCCATTTGGTTCCAGTGTGCTTTTCCGAGGTGTGTAGATCTATGCTGCTTGTGATGTGGACGTTGGAATAGCTGGTGATAGACACAAAATGCTGGAGTAACTCAGCAGGTCAGGCAGCATCTCTGGAGAACATGGAACCCAAAATGTCGCCTATTCCTTTTCTCCAGAAATGCTGCACGAGTTACTCCAGGTTTTTTGTCTATCTTCGGTGTAAGTCAGCATCTGCAGTTACTTCCTACACACACAGAATAACGGGTGATGCTGTTACTCAACATGTTCTTGATTTTCTCTGAAACTGTCAATGCTTGTACAGCTGCCCAGCTGTATCAAAGCCCCATTCTTCATCTGTGACTGTTCCTTTCTTTGGGCACCTTTACTTCAAGTCTGTGTTGCTTTTACAGGCCAACAGAACCAGCCTGGCCAGCAGCCAGGTCCCCAACAGGATTACACAAAGGCATGGGAGGAGTACTATAAGAAACAAGGTAAGTGTGCAACATTCATCGTTATCACTGCCATTAAACACATCTGGAGAGCATTGATGTGTAGTGGATATCTCATTCACAGAAGCTGGGGTAATTGTATTGTTTTTTTTATTGTCACATGTACTGATAGGCAGTAAAAAAAGAAACGTTGCTATCCAGGCAGTTCATACTGTACTTGAGTACTATCATAGCCTAGATGAGAACAACAGGCAGTGCTAAAGAAGAAAAAAACAGGATGCCCAATATAATGTTGAAGGTGCAGATGAAAAATTGCAGGGGTCATAACGAGGTGGGTTGTAGGATGAGGGATACATCTTTAGCAGATGAGTGGTCCATTCAGGAGTGATAACAGGAGGGAAGAAGTTGTTTTTGAATCTAATGGCAGGTGCTTTCAGGCATTTGTGAATTATGGTCAAGGGGAGAGGAGAAGAGAATGTAAAGTGTCCTTTTTTAGCTGCTTTCTGCAGGTGTCAAATCTATGCTAAATTAAAAAAATTCCACTGGTTGTCGAACCCTGAAATAAAAAATAACGCTTTAAAAAACAAAATAATAATAATTGGCGAGAGAAACATTTACCATTGTTTTCTCTGGATTAATCTGAACGCTGGGGGAAGTTTGTGTTTGATTGGTGCAGCCCGACCCACCGAGTATTTCCGGAGTTTGGTGTTTGCACTGAGGTTTGCCGGTTGAATGTTGATGGGAATCCCGGCGTGCTGGGCTGTGGGAGAAGGGCGTTGCTGTCTGCGTGTTGGGGCGGGTGACGCGGTGCTGAGTTTCTGCTCTCTCTCTCTGTCCCACAGCTCAGAGTGCCCAGGGGGCAGCGGCGGCGGCAGCGGCAGCACCACCCCAGCCTGGAGCCCAGCCCGATTACAGCGCAGCCTGGGCTGAGTACTACAGGCAGCAGGCCGCCTACTACGGGCAACCAGGGGCGCCACAGCCCGCCCCCCAGCAGCCACCCGCACAGCAAGGGCAACCGGTACGTCCGCAACTCCCTCCCCCCTACAGGTTCTAGCGCTCTCCTTGCAGCAGTGGCGTCTGCTGGGACACGGCTCTGCCTTCACTCAGTGATCACGGTGCTGTGACGACAACTGGCCTGTAAATTCCGTTTACAACTCGGTTCTGCGCACAGTCAATGGGGAGACGGCACACCTACATCCACTTGCACACTCTCTCCCTTCTTTCTCTTTTTCGCCTCTTGGCGATTTAATGCTCAAAAGAAGCAACTCTTGCAATAATTCTATCTTATAATTAAACTGTGAAAGGATGAGTAGTGTAAATGGGTGAGGCTTTCATTTTCCCAACAGAATGTTCCTGCTTCATGTTGACTGCACTCTTCAGAAGCAGCTCTGCCTCATCAGTGTAAATGGGTATCTTCTCTTCCTATTTTTACTTCTCCTTTTTTACAATTCCACTACCACTCGGTTCTCTTTCTTTCTCTTTGTCTTTTTCTTTTGTTTCTCTCTCATTTCTTTCTCCCATTTCATGCTTTCTTTCCTGTTTCTCTCTTTCTCTCTCTCACTCTCATTCTTCTTTCTTTCTCTCATCCCCCTCTCTCGTCCTCTCCATCATCCCCTTCATACATTTCCCCCTCAGTGTATTTTGGTTCTTGCCCTATGTTAACAACTATCTCCCAATTGTGCTGAGTCACCATCAGAACGGTGAGCCTAGGATGGCTGCTCTGCTGTGTTCGTTCAGCACCTCGGACATGGAACGCCACCTTTCCAGAACGTGCAGTCACAGTGATCCTATAACAGTGACCCAAGTGACATGACTCCTGAACTCCTGGCACTCCCGAAGATAGAAACCTTGTGATCAATACTTGTACGCCGTTCCTTTGCTCGTGATTGTCGGCCGTACGATGAAGCGGGAGAATAAGACTGGTCCGCGAGTCTTTCGTGGCGATATGTGCTTCCTTTGGGTGGACACGGACACATTGAAGATTCTCATTGACAGGCATTTGAGGATGTGATGCATCAGTGACTCTGGAAACCATCTCAGACTTCCTACCTTTGCCGTCATGCGTTCTGGCCACCTGGCCAAAGCGGAACTTGCAAAGTCTGTTTATGTGATGGATTGGAAATAGCACATACATGCCTTTACTTTACAGGTTCCTTCATAAAAGGCACGCGGCTGGAATCTAGGACCACTGTGCTCAGAGCTGTGACGGCATCAAATCTT
>CM075992.1:2848797-2853797 GCA_038087875.1 Malacoraja senta
GCATCTTGTTCCCACAGAACAATTCGGGTAACTGTTGCCTATTAACACTGGGGGAAAATGGAGGTCTGAAACATATTGTACATAACACACACGTGGTTAAAGTGTGATGCAGGGTTCCTCAGGTGAAATATTCACTGTTTCTCTCACCATGGATGCTGCCTGGCTTGTTGCTTCCAGCATTTTCTATTTGGGTTTTTTACCCCCCCTTATCCTGTACAAATCAGTCTGACAAATGCCACCACCTTACCACGAACAACACAGGAACAACAACTGACTGTGCTGATAATTCGCCCGTTAAACCATTTCGTTAGAGATACAGCGCGGAAACAGGCCCTTCGGCCCACCGAGTCCGTTCCGACCAGCGATCATACTATACACTAGCACCAACGTACACACACCAGGAACAATTTACAATTTTTACCGAAGCCTTAATCTACAAACCTGCACGTCTTTGGAGTGTGGGAGGAAACCGGAGCTCCCGGAGAAAACCCCCCGGTCTCGGGGAGAAGGTACAAACTTCAGACAGCACTTGTGGTCAGGATTGAACCCGGGTCTCCGGCACTGTGAGGCAGCAACTCTACCCACTGTGCCACCGTGCCACCTGTCTCATCCGGCCATGGGTATTCTCCTTGTGCTTCCCCACCTACTTGTCTCACTAAAAATTAACTTGTGTAACTAACTCGAATCTCAGTTCTGAGGAAGGGTCTATTGACTGTGTTTCCACCCACCACACACCCCCCCCCCCCCCCCAGTTTCTGATTTGGTCAGAGTCATCAGATGACAGTGTATATCCGCAGTGGTTTTCACAGGCTATCAGACCAGTAGGTGTGTGACATGGCTCGATCCCCAGCTACGCTGTGTCAATGTGTCACAGTGTGGCTATGTGTAATCTCCAAAGTGAATCACAGACAGGACTGAGTCAGAGGATGCATGTGTACTGTATAACAGGGAGGTAGGTCTTAAGGAGGAGAACCAAAGGGCTGTAGATGCTGGTTAATAGACAATAGGACACAAAGTGCTGGAGTAACTCTGCAGGCCAGGTAGCATCCCTGGAGAACATGGATAGGTAACATTTCAGTTTGAGACCCAAAATGTCACCCATCCATGTTCTCCAGAGATGCTACCTGACCTGTTGAGTTATTACATCCCAAAAATGCTGGAGAAACTCAGCGGGTGCAGCAGCATCTATGGAGCGAAGGAGATAGGCAACGTTTCGATAGGCCCGAAACGTTGCCTATTTCCTTCGCTCCATAGATGCTGCTGCACCCGCTGAGTTTCTCCAGCATTTTTGTGTACCTTCGATTTTCCAGCATCTGCAGTTCCTTCTTTAACACGAGTTATTACATCACTTTGTGTCCTTTTGAGGTGTTAAAGAGTATTGCCCACAAATAATTGAGTTGCAAATGAAGCCATCCTTGTGTTTCATGGTCCCTGTTGAAGGTGTTGCTCCGGGCAGGGCGACCTTGTTAGACCACATTGCCGCAGAAGGCTGTGGAAGCTAAGAAAATTGATATTTTTAAGGCAGAGATGGATAGATTCTTGATTAGTGCGGGTGTCAGGGGTTATGGGGAGAAGGCAGGAGAATGGCATTGAGAGGGAGAGATAGATCAGCCATGATTGAATGGTGGAGTAGACTTGATGGGCTGAAGGGCCTAATTCTGCTCCTAGCACATGAATTTTTGAACTTATGAATTAAGAAAACCCGCCCCTATCAGATCCAAACTCGGGGAGAGTTGACACTCATATTTACACATATATATGGTACTTAGCTTTGAAAGAAAAATCTGTAATTCATCCCTCCGGTTTATAAAGAATGTATACACAGAAAGTCACTGGAATAGAACAATTGTTTCTAAGGGGCTGTCGGTGAAAGTTATCCAGGAGTTTTAACTCTCATTTTATTGGTGGGGTCCTGGTTAATTCTCTTAATAGCCATGAACACAAATGTTTGATGTTAATTGTGGGCAATCTGATCACAGGGCAACTGCTTGAGGATTTTGTCACCCGGAGTCTCAGCTGCTAAAGTTCGTCGATGATCGTAGTGATGCTCTGAAAAACATCGTCCTCTGTCTCCTCTCCTTGAATCTAAGACAGACAGACAGAGAGAGAGATTGAGAGAGGGAGAGAGGGGAAGAGAGGGGGAGGGTGAGGGAGAGAGGGGGAGAGAGGGACAGGGGGAGAGAGGGGGAGAGAGTGGGAGAGAGGGACAGGGGGAGAGATGGGGAGATTGGGGAAGAGAGGGGGAGAGAGAGAGAGGGAAAGAGGGAGGGAGAGGGAGAGAGGTGGAGAGAGGGGGAGAGAGGGGGATAGGGAGAGGGAGAGGGAGAGGGAGGGGGAGGGAGAAGGAGAGGGAGAGGGAGAGAGAAATAACCAAGCGGTTAGCACAGAGCATTGACAGCAAACACGGAGTGGTTTTCATATTCATAAGTGATAGGAGCAGAATTAGGCCATTCGGCCCATCAAGTCTACTCTGCCATTCAATCATGGCTGATCTATCTCTTGCTCCTAACCCCATTCTCCTGCCTTCTCTCCATAACCCTTGAAACCCTTACTAATCAAGAATCAATCTGTCTTAAAAATATCCACTGACTTGGCCTCCACAGCCTTCTGTGGCAATTAATTCCACAGATTCACCACCCTCTGACTAAACATATTCCTCCTCATCTCCTTCCTAACGGAACGTCCTTTAATTCTGAGGCTGTGCCCTCTGGTCCTAGACTCTCCCACTAGTGGAAACATCCTCTGTGTTTGATCCCATCCATAGATACATAGAAAATAGGTGCATGAGTAGGCCATTCGGCCCTTCGAGCCTGCACCGCCATTCAATATGATCATGGCTGATCATCCAACTCAGTATCCCGTACCTGCCTTCTCTCCATACCCCCTGATCCCTTTAGCCACAAGGGCCACATCTAACTCCCTCTTAAATATAGCTCCACATTAATCCTCCCTGAGATAATGAGCCACCCTTGACCTTGGGACCCCCCTGTACCAAAGCATCACAGCATGGTTTGGGAACAGCTCCCATCCAAGACCGCAAGTTGTTATGTTATCCAAGATCCCAGTTGTTATCAGGTAACTGAATCATCCTACCACAACCAGAGAGCAGTGCTGAACTGCTATCTTCCTCATTGGTGACCCTCGGACTATCCTTGATCGGACTTTGCTGGCTTTACCTTGCACTAAACGTTACTCCTTTATCATGTATCTGTACACTCGAAATGGCTCGATTGTAATCATGTATTGTCTTTTCTACTGTTTAAGAAGGAACTGCAGATGCTGGAAAATCGAAGGTAGACAAAAGTGCTGGAGAAACTCAGCGGGTGCGGCAGCATCTATGGAGCGAAGGAAATAGGCAACGTTGCTGGCTTTACCTTGCCCGAAACGTTGCCTATTTCCTTCGCTCCATAGATGCTGCTGCACCCGCTGAGTTTCTCCAGCAATTTTGTCTGCCTTGTCTTTCTACTGACTGGATAGCACGCAACAAAAGCTTTTCACTGTACCTTGGTACACGTGACAATAAACTAAACTGAAACTGAAAATTGCCTTGGTGTAAATGAATACTTAATGGTCAGCACATACTTGGTAGGCTGAAGGCCATGTTCCTGTGCTGAGTGATCTATGATCATCTACATCATTAAACTGGAAAGAGTGCAGAGAGGATTTCCGAGGATGTTGCCAGGACTCGAGGGCCTGAGATACAGGGAGAGGTTGTGGCAGGCTAGGACATTATTCCTTGACGTGCAGGAAGCTGAGGGCTGATTGAAAAGAGGTGTATAAAATCAGGAGGGGAATAGATAGGGTGAATGTACAGTCTTGTATCCAGAGTAGGGGAATCAAGAACCCCAGGACTTAAGTTTAAGATGAGACGAGCAAGATTTAATAGGAACCTGAGGGGTTCACTCTGAGGGTGGTGGGTGTATGGAACGAGCTGCCAGAGGAGGTAGTTGAGGCTGGGACTACAACAGCATTTAAATGACACTTGGACAGGTACATGGATAGGACAGGTTTGGAGGGATATGGGCCAAACACTGGCAAATGGGATTAGCTTAGATGGGGCTTGTTGGTCAGCATTGATGAGTTGGGCTGAAGGGCCTGTTTCCGTGCTGGGTGACTGTATCTGTGAAAGGTCAGCGGGTAGTCGATGGGAATGTGGGGAGGGTAACAGAAACAGATTTAGAGTGAAGGGAGAGTGTAAACGGGTCTTGGACCTGGTTCTCTGTACTCTCCCCTCTCGCTCTGACTCCCCGAGGCTAAAGTCTTATGGGCCTGTCCCACTTGGGTGACTACAGGCGACTGCCGCAAAATTTTCAACATGTTGAAAATGTTTCCGCGGCAGTGGCGACAATTTTTGCTGTCGTGGGTTGTCGTGGGTTGTCGTTGGTGAATTCCATTAAAACTAGTCCCTGGCAGTCGCCTAAAGAGCCGCCTAAGTGGGACAGGCCCGTTAATGCCCCTGTCCCACTTAGGAGACCTAAACAGCAACCTCTGGCGACCTTGCCCACCACCCAAAAAAAAAATCAAGTTCGAGGTGACCTGCAACCTCCTACCACCTCCCACGCATATGTTGAAAACGTTCCTCGACTATGAAGAAAACCGGCTTCAACTAGACGTGTGACAAAAAAATGATCGATTTTTAAAACGGCAACGTATTTTAAGTCGAGGCCGGTTTTAATCACGATGATAAAATAGCAGCAACCTAGATGAAGCCTCGACCACGCGGAAACCACTTTCGACCATTAGGGAGAGTGACCAAAACCTCCGGGTGACCAAATGGAAACCTGGGTGGCGGGCAAGGTCACCAGAGGTTGCTGTTTAGGTCTCCTAAGTGGGACAGGGGCTTTACACCGCACGGCAAGACGTGAGAGGGAGCGTACCTTTCTTAGTAGTCCTTTGTTCTCGTAATGTTTCACCACCGGGACAGAGTCCACGAAGTAGGTTTCAACCCTCTTGCTGATCGTCACCTCGTTGTCGTCGAAGCGGCCGCTGGTCTGGCCGCG
>CM075992.1:2856297-2873797 GCA_038087875.1 Malacoraja senta
TGCACGTTCTCCCCGTGACCCGCCTGGGTTTTCTCAGAGATCGACGGTTTCCTCCCACACTCCAAAGACGTACAGGTTTGTAGGATATTGGCTTGCTTTATGTGTAGATTGTTCCTAGTGTGTGTAGGATAGTGTTAATGTGCGGGGATCGCTGGTCGGCGCGGACTCGGTGGGCCGAACGGCCTGTTTCCGCGCTGTATCTCTAAAGTTCAAAAACCTGAGAAAACACTTTGAACGATGCCTGTTTATGTCGTGGCCAGAGATGTTGAGTAAGCTACGACTCTATTCCTTGGAGCGCAGGAGGATGAGGGGTGATCTTATAGAGGTGTACAAAAATCATGAGAGGAATAGATCGGGCAGAGTCTCTTGCCCAGAGTAGGGGAATCGAGGAGCAGAGGACATAGGTTCAAGGTGAAGAGGAAAAGATTTGGACACGCTGGAGGCAGGAAACATGTTCCCGATGTTGGGGGAGTCCAGAACCAGGGGCCGCAGTTTAAGAATAAGGGGTAAGCCATTTAGAACGGAGACGAGGAAACACTTTTTCTCACAGAGAGTGGTGAGTCTGTGGAATTCTCTGCCTCAGAGGGCGGTGGAGGCCGGTTCTCTGGATGCTTTCAAGAGAGAGCTAGATAGGGCTCTTAAAGATAGCGGAGTCAGGGGTTATGGGGAGAAGGCAGGAACGGGGTACTGATTGGGGATGATCAGCCATGATCACATTGAATGGCGGTGGTGCTGGCTTGAAGGGCCGAATGGCCTACTCCTGCACCTATTGTCTATTGTCAGTCCACGTAAGGAGATATTTATAGCCTCAAATATACAGCCTCATCAAAGTTTGATAAAGCTGCAACATGACCTCCTGACTCTTGTACTCAGTGCCCCGATCGATGAAGGCAGGAGCAGCACTCTCGCTACTTGAGGAGCCACTATCACAAGAACAAATTGATTAGTGCTGCATTGTCATGTTTGCTGTGGGAACATTTATTTTCTAAAAAAAAAGGACCACTCTTTGGAAGTATCTCCTTGGCTAAACGTACTTTAGGTGTCCTGAAAGAAATGCAACCAGCAAAACAGAAATGTTTTGGAAGGAACTGTAGATGCTGGTTTACATCGAAGACAGACACAAAATGCTAGAGTAACTCAGCGGGACAGGCAGCATCTCTGAAGAGGAGGAATGGGTGGCGTTTCGGGTCAAGAGTCTTCTGCAGAAATGTCACTTATCCATGTTCTCCAGAGATGCTGCCTGACCTGCTGAGTTACTCCAGCACTTTGTGTCCTTTTTTTTTGTAAACCGGCATCTGCAGCTCCTTGTTTCAACACTTTAAAAAGACCTATTGCTGATTAACAGACTGTACTTGGCGTTGTAGCCTATAAACCCGCACGTCTTTGGAGTGTGGGAGGAAACCGGAGCACCTGGACGAACCCACGCGGTCACAGGGAGAACATGCAAACTCCACTCAGGCAGCCCCCTTGGTCAGGATTGAACCCGTTGATTCTGATTAGTATGGGTGACTGGGGTTATGGGGAGAAGGCAAGAGAATGAGGTTGAGAGGGAAAGATTGAATGCGGAGTAGACTTGGCCAAAATAGCCTAATTCTGCTCCTGTGACTTCTGAACTTATATACCCGGGTCTCTGACATTGTGAGGCATCAGCTCTACCCGCTGCGCCACTGTGCCACCATGGTGGGTGAAGGAGATCACACGGATTTAGTATCATCTATTATGGCACCAAATTTGAGCGCAGGTTTAAAAGGTATAAAGGTACAGAAGTGTGAAAACGCACGCCTCCAGATTCAAGGACAGTTTCTTCCCGGCTGTTATCAGGCAACTGAACCATCCTATCACAACCAGAGAGCAGTGCTGAACTACTATCCACCTCATTGGTGACCCTCGGACTGTCCTTGATCAGACTTTGCTGGCTTTATCTTGCGCTAAATGTTATTCCCTTATCACGTGTCTGTACACTCTGAATGGCTCGATATTAATCATGTATTGTCTTTCCACTGACTGGATAGCACGCAACAAAAGCTTTTCACTCTACCTCGGTACATGTGACAATAAACTAAACTGAACTGAAACTGAAACTGAGAGTAACTGGGCAATGGTATAAGATTTGATCAGATATTTAGCACCTCCTCCAGTGTGGTGTCCCCCAGTACCTCTCCCCCTACCACATGAGGGTAGCGAGACACTGTCTCCCCAACAGTGCTGAACCCCCTCATCTCTCCCTCTCTCAGAGTGCAGAACTCCCACAGTGGTGCAGCTGGTAGAGACGCTGCCTCACAGCGCTAAAGACCCAGGTTCGATTCTGACCTCGGATGCTGTCTGTCTGGAGTTTGCACGCTCTCTCTCTCTCTCCGTGACCGCGTGGGTTTCCTCCGGGTGCTCCGGTTTCCTCCCACGGGTGGAACTAAGGTGGGCAAGTGATGTGGGGGAGGGGAGGAGGGGGGACGGGTGGACGGAGGGGGACACCGGCTACTCACCAGCGGGACCAGACCTCCGTCTGCCATTATCTTCTTAATCTTTTTGCCTCGGTCCGTTTCGTTACTGATCTCCTTCCGCATCAGGTTGCCGGTGGACAGGTGTGTGAAGCCGTATCTCTCCATCATTTTCACGCACTGGCTCCCTTTTCCTGACCCAGGGCCCCCTGTAACAGGAGAGCAGGTCACCGCAAGATTGGCCTCTCCATTCGTTTACAAGACCCTAAAACATGAAGCGACTCTGGTGTACCTGCTGCCTCTCAGGAGCTTCGCGGGACAATTAGCCAGTACAAAACTAACACTGAGGTAACCAAAGCTTGGTAAAGAGGTGGCTTAGTGAATGGATCCAGAGGTGTAGAGCATTAGCACTAGGATTAGATGTAGGATTAGATATGGGATTTAGTATAGGGTTAGGTTTAGGAATACGGATAAAATCAGGTATAGGATTAGGCATAGGATTAGGTATAGGATTTGGTATAAGAATGGTTATAGGATTAGTTATAGGGTTACATTTAGTGTTAGGTAAGGATTAGGTAGAGAATTAGATATAGGATTAGGAAAAGGATAAGGTATAGGATTATGGTTAGGCATAGCATTATGTATAGTGTTAGGTATTGAATTGGGTATAGGATCAGGTTTCGGATTAGGTATGGTATTAGTTTTGGAATTAAGTATAGGTTTAGATATAGGATTAGGTATAAAATAAGGTGTCGGGTTGAGGCTGGGATTGGGTATGGGATTAAATACAGGATCAGGTGTAAAATTATATATGCAATTGGCTATAGGATTAGATACATGTTAGGTATTGGATTAACTATAGAATTTTTCATAACAGGAAGTAGAATTTGATGCCATAGAAACATAGAAATTAGGTGCAGGAGGAGGCTGTTTGGCCCTTCGAGCCAGCACCGGCCGCCCATGTCGAATTAACTGCAGGATTTGGTACATGGTTGGGTGTAGGATAAAGTATAGGATAAGAGTAGGGAGGTCCAGGATTCGGGGGGAATTCCAGAGCCTGCACTGAGTGACCACAGCCCTAATTGGATGGGCTTAATGCAATGGTCTTGAATTACTTTGCGCCTGGAAGCTCATGACCAGGAAGGATCTCCCACCTTGAGAGACTGTCAGTATCCAATGGTCTGGTGAGGATCAGGGTCCAATTCCCTGTTCCAATTTCTGGGAGAAACATTGCGGGTTTAACGCTGAGATCTGGGAAACATCCCCGGAGATCTTGGATTGAAGAGATCGGGATTACAGCAACTGGGAGCAGTGTGATGGCGGAAGGGATTTGAAGACAAAGCCGGGAGTCTGAAAGCCAAGCCGTTGCTTAACTTTCAAACTTTCAGTGCCTCTACTTCCTGTGAAGTTTACGGAGAGTCGGTATGTCAAGGAGGACTCTCTCGAATTTCTACAGGTGCACAGTAGAGAGCATGCTGACCGGTTGCATCGTGGCTTGGTTCGGCAACTTGAGCGTCCAGGAGCGGAAAAGACTAAAAAAAATTGTAAACACTGCCCAGTCAATCATCGGCTCTGACCATCCCTACCATCGAGGGGATCTACCACAGTCGCTGCCTCAAAAAGGCTGGCAGCATCATCAATGACCCACACCATCCTGGCCACACACTCATCTCCCTGCTACCTTCAGGTAGAAGGTACAGGAGCCTGAAATCTGCAACATCCAGGTTCAGGAATAGCTACTTCCCCACAGCCATCAGACTAATAAACTCAACAAACAAAAATCTGAACTTTAATAACCTATTGCACTTTATATGCTTATTTATGTGTGTGTATATATATATATTCATTGGTATATGGACACACTGATCTGTTTTGTATTTATTTATGCCTACTATATTCTGTGGTGCTGAAGCAAAGCAAGAATTTCATTGTCCTATCTGGGGCACATGACAATAAACTCTCTTGAACTTGAACTCTTGAACTTGAACTTGAACTTGCTCTACAGGGGGGGTCAGAGTGAAGGTCAGAGAGCAGATGGACGGGGTGAGAGTCACAACACAGGCACCAGAGGCCTGGATGAGGGTGGGGAGGGTCATTGTATGTGTTGGAGAGACCTTCCCATAGAGAGCAGTATCTGACAGTACTCCACACCACCTTGGCTTTATCCTGAACCGGAGGAGGCCCGTCAGCCCTTGTGTCTGTGCTTGCCCCTTTGAAAGAACCAAAAGCAACTCCTTTCTCACAAGCCGAATATTGTTCCCCCTTTTTTTTAAATTTCTTCAATGAAAATTCTAAGACCAGTGGGAGAGTCTAGGACCAGAGGCCATCGGCTCGGAATTAAAGGATGTACCTTTAGAAAGATGAGGAGGAATTTCTTGTCAGCGGGTGGTGAATCTGTGGAATTCTTTGTCACAGACGGCTGTGGAGGCCAAGTCAGTGGATATTATTAAGACGGAGATCAACACATTCCTGATTCGCACGGGTGTCAGGGGTTATGGGGTAAAGGCAGGAGAATGGGGTTGAGAGGGAAAGATAGATCAGCCATGATTGAATGGCGGAGTAGACTCAATGGGCCGAATGGCCTAGTAATGCTCTTAGAACTATTGAACTAATGAACCTTTAGGTAGCACTTGCTAGGTTTAAGTTTCGGCAACTTATAAGGTTTATAAATCTCCGTTTGCCCTCTGATTCTTTTGCCTCCCTTCCCTAAACAGTTTCTCCTTACTTACTCTTTGAAGCCCTTTATAATTCCCAACACCTCTATTACATTCCCCTTCAGCTCTCTCCGCTGTAAGAAATGTGGGTCAGATACCACTCTGATGTACCATTACTAGTTGTGAGTTATTAATCCACAGGATGTTTAATCGCAGCAATTCAAAGCTTTGCCTGAAGAACACAGAGACACAAGCAGGCGTTTACTCACCAATCACAAAGATAATTTTGGTGGATCCCAGTTTCTCTGTAAAATAAAGAACCAATATTTAGAACTTTGCAACTCAAACCTTTACCCAACCTGCTACAGCCAACCCTGTGAGCGGCACGATGGCGCAGCGGTAGAGCTGCTGCCTCACAGCGCCAGAGACCAGGGTTCGATCCTGACTATGGCTGCTGTCGGTACAGAGCTTGTACGCTCTCCCCGTGACCGCGTGGGTTTTCTCCGGGTGCTCCGGTTTCCTCCCAAAACCATGCAGGTTTGTAGGTTAATTGGCTTTGGTTATCCTTCACCCCTGCAGCCATTAGATTTTATAATTCGGACCGCTAGGCTGTAGGGGGATGCATTTTTGTATTAAAAAAAAAAAAATTAGTTGTTAATTATTGCTCTCAGGTAGTGTCCACATTGTATTATGTATTTTCTGTCTGTGTTCGTTTGAATGTGTGGGTTTGTTGGTTGGGGGCTTCTGGACATCTGAATTTCCCTGAGGGGATCAATAAAGTATTTATTATTATTATTAATATTATTATTATTATTATTATTATTAATTTGTACATTGTCCCTACTGTTAGTTAGTGTACGGGGTGATCGCTGATCGGTGCAGACCCAAAGGATCTGTCATAGTGTTGTATCTCTACACTAAACTAAACTAAACTATCCCTATGGTTTGATAATCTTTCTCCTACTGCCGTGATATGGAGAGGGGCTGGTGTGCTTAACGCTGTCGTTGACTTTGTTCTTCAGCAACATGTATCTACATACACATAGTGGGACAGCCAACAAAACAAGGCGGGAAACATGTCCCCGATGTTGGGGGGGAGTCCAGAACCAGGGGCCACACAGTTTAAGAATAAGGGGTACGCCATCTAGAACGGAGACGAAGAAACACTTTTTTCACACAGAGAGCGGTGAGTCTGTGGAATTCTCTGCCTCAGAGGGCGGTGGAGGCCGGTTCTCTGGATACTTTCAAGAGAGAGCTAGATAGGGTTCTTAAAGATAGGGGATATGGGGAGAGGGCAGGAACGGGGTACTGATTGGGGATGATCAGCCATGATCACATTGAATGGCGGTGCTGGCTCGAAGGGCCGAATGGCCTACTCCTGCACCCATTGTCTATTGTCTATTGTTTCAGGGTAGGGGCATAGGCCCCAGAATGACTTTTTCTGCCTCAAATCCAGCGTTACCTTTCACCTCGTCACATATCTGTACGGAGTCACCACTTTTGCAGTTCCCCATTGCGCCCTTCTGGCTTGTGTCCGGGCTCCGGAGGACCCTCCTGTGCACACTGAGTATGATACCCGCTTCACCGCTTCACTTGGCCTGCCCTTTCCCCCACCTCCCCTCCTTTCTTTACTGGTCAACCTACCATTATGACTTAACAGTGGGAGACCCAGACATCACAGCTACACATTGGCAGTGCTACAAGGCCGGACCACATCCATGCCACTGTGAAATTGGGCAGAGGCTGGCGACAGGCCGGGCGAGGCAGCCTGCCGCAGCCCCCCTGTGGCTGAATATGTCAGCTACTGTCTAGCAAGGAACTGCAGGTGCTGCTTTAAACTGAAAAAAGATAGACACAAAATGCTGGAGGAGCCATGGCCAGTCTGAAGAAGGGTCTCCACCCAAAACGTCACCCATTCCTTCTCCCCAGAGATGCTGCTGCCTGTCCCGCTGAGTTACTCCAGCATATTTTGTGTCTATCTTAAGTCAGCTTACTTGTAGAAAACGTGGGTGATGCCACAGACTCAGAGCAGGGCGGGAACGGGGTACTGACTGGGGATGATCAGCCATGATCACATTGAATGGCGGTGCTGCCACGAAGGGCCGAGTGGCCTAATCCTGCACCTATTGTCTATTGTCTCTTGTCATTCATTGCAGCATCTAATGCAGACTGATACTACCCCTCCCCTCCCCCTCTGCCCCCACCCCCTTCCACCTATATCCATCTCTCGGGCTTTACACTTCTCCTCATCTGACACCTTTTTGTCTCATTTTCACCTCCAGCCTTTGTCACTTTAGTTTAGAGATACAGTGCGGGAACAGGCCCTTCGGCCCACCGAGTCCGCACCGACCAGCGACCCCCCCGCACACTGACACCATCCTACACACACTGGGGATAATTCACATTTATACCAAGCTAATTAACCTACGAACCTGGGAGGAAACCGAAGATCTCGGAGAAAACCCACGCAGGTCACGGGGAGAAAAGTACAAACTCCGTACAGACAGCAGCCCGCGGTCAGGATCAAACCCGGGACTCTGGCGCTGTCAGGCAAGCAACTCTACCAGTTGCGCCACTGTGATGGCATAAACACCTGTGTCACAGGTGTAAATGAGTAGGAAGGAACTTCAGACGCTGGTTTACACCGACGACAGGCACAAAACGCCGGAGTAACTCAGCGGGACAGGCAGCATCTCTGGGGAGAAGGAATGGGTCGAGAGCAGAGTTGCTGCCTGGCCCGCTGAGTTACTGCAGCTTTTTGTGTCTTCAAAGTGCTCCATCCCCAGCTTCTCGAGGGCGACGATGAACGATGCAAACGCTGGCCTTTCCAATGTAAAACAAAGCCTCCATCTCCTCGTGGTCTCACCCCTTTCTTGTACAGACTGCATTCACACTGCGGACAAAGATGACAGAGAGACGACTCTTGCTCCAGCAACTCTGATTGTGAATGCTCATCCCACAATCTCCCCGCTCAACCTTGCCAGCTCATTCCTCAGTACAAGTGTGGATGGACCCTCTGCCTTTGCTTGCACCTCCTCTCCAGTACAAATGGGTTCACCTCATGTCTTGGCCTTGCTCTTTCTTGCTCTTGCTCTTGCTGGGCTTCAGCCGTGGACTGTGTGGGTCCCTCGGCCACGTAATTCCCTTGGAAGCGTTGGACACATCTAGTGCCCACAGCGCTACTCATTGCCACTGGCCTCACCTTCAGCAATGACGCCACAAAAGGGGCTGCTCCCCGATTATAATCTTCAAAGTCGGAGAGACATTGGGACGTCATAAAGAGGGGAAACATCAGTTCATAAGTTGTTATGGGAAACATGGAACTCGTGCGAACAGCTGATCCGTGGTCGGCGTGGACCACTGTGATGGGCTGAAGGGCCTGTTTCCATGCTGTGCGTCTGAATTAAACCAAATTAAAATGCTTCCAAGATAGACACAACATGCTGGAGTGACTCGGGAGGCACCTCTGGAGAGAAGGAATGGGTAACGTCTCGGGTCGAGACCCTTCTTCAGACTGCCAACGTGTAGTTAGTTGCCATTGCAGACGAACAAAATAATCTGATGTTACTACAGCAGAGAATAGGAGACATTACAGGAACATCCAAGTGACACAGATGATGAAAGACTGTCAATGCCAACCAAGAAGGCACCGATCACTTTGAATTCACCAGGATAATGTTGGTTGGGACAGATTGGAATAAGGGAAAAATAAACATGCATCTCTGCAGCTCCTTCAACGTCCCCACCAGCACATTTCAAAGTGTTTTACAGGCATTAAGCTGCCTTTCCTTGCACAAAACATTATTCACATTATTTCCCTTATCATGTCATAAGGTCATATGGAAGGAAAAATGTTCCCAATGTTGGGCGAGTCCAGAACCAGGGGCCACAGTCTTAGAATAAAGGGGAGGTCATTTAAGACTGAGGTGAGAAAAAACGTTTTCACCCAGAGAGTTGTGAATTTGTGGAATTCCCTGCCACAGAGGGCAGTGGAGGCCAAGTCACTGGATGGATTTAAGAGAGAGCTAGTTAGAGCTCTAGGGGAGTCAAGGGATATGTGGAGAAGGCAGGCACGGGTTATTGATAGGGGACGATCAGCCATGATCACAATGAATGGCGGTGCTGGCTCGAAGGGCCGAATGACCTCCTCCTGCACCTATTTTCTATGTTTCTATGTAATAGGAGTAGAGTTAGTTTCTATGTTTCTATGAGAATCTGTGGAATTCATTGCCACAGAAGGCTGTGGAGACCAAGTCAATGCATAGATCAGCCATGATTGAATGGCGGAGTAGACTTGATGGATCGAATGGCCTAATTCTGCTCCTATCACTT
Organism: Malacoraja senta; assembly: GCA_038087875.1. NCBI lineage: Eukaryota > Metazoa > Chordata > Chondrichthyes > Rajiformes > Rajidae > Malacoraja > Malacoraja senta. The sequence goes on from CM075992.1 coordinate 2,865,719, forward strand.
ATGAACTTGTCTCGAACCTTTGTTTTTGGGACGGCACGGTGGCGCAGCGGTAGAGTTGCTGCCTAACAGTGCCGGTGCCCCGGGTTCGATCCTGACTATGGGTACTGTCTGTACGGAGTTTGTACATTCTTTCTGTGACTTCATGGGTTTTCTCCAGGTGCTCCTGTTTCCTCCAACACTCCAAAGACGTACAGGTTTGTAGGTTAATTAACTTTGGTAAAAATTCCAAATTGTCCCTAGTGTGTGTAGGATAGTGTTAGTGTGCGGGGATCGCTGGTCGGTGCGGACTCAGTGGGCTGAAGGACATGTTTCCGCGCTGTATCTCTAGAGTCCGAAGTCTACCTTGGCGCACGACAATAATAAAACAAAACCTAAAAGCATCTAGTCGTCCAGAAATTCCACCCGTCGCATTTTAGGACGGCACGTTGGCGCAGCGGTAGATTTGCTGCCTCACAGCGCCAGAGACCCGGTTCGATCCCGACTGCGGGTGCTGTCTGTACGGAGTTTGTACGTTCTCCCCGCGACCTGCGTGGGCTTTCTCCGAGATCTTCGGTTTCCTCCCACACTCCAAAGACGTACAGGTTTGTATGTTAATTGTCTTGGTGTGAATGTAAAATTGTCCCTAGTGTGTGTTAATGTGCGGGGATCGCTGGTCGGTGCAGACTCGATGGGCCAAAGGGCCTGTTTCCGCGCTGAATCTCTAAACTAAACACAACATTATCAAGGCACGTGTGTGTTGGATTATCAGAGTTTTACCAATTTATAAATCCTCTGAGGCATGGGAACTTTGGGTACTTATGAAATGATCTCATTATGAAATATCTTGGTGATGGTATTATCTGTTGCATGGCCTGTAAATTAGATGTTTATGCATAATGAAACTAAGCCTTAATTAACAGCTGGCATTAAAATAAATTAAATGTTATATATATGTTATTATGCCATAAGAGATTTCAAAATTCCATTTAATTTATAAGCGCTTCTTAAAAATGTTTATTCCTGCTTTAATCTAATTTTCTTTTGCATTCTCCAATGTTTTTAATGCTAATTAGAAAAAATTCTTAACTGCTGGGAATGTTTAATTAAACATTACAGGAAGGATGTGGAGGCTTTGAATAGGGTGCAGAGGAGGTCTACCTGAATGCTGCCTGGAATAGAGGGCTTCAGCTACTGGGAGAGGTTGGATAGACGGAGTGCTTTCTCTGGAACGAGGGAGGGTTTGATAGATGTGTGTAAAATTATAAGAGGCATAGATAGGGGTGACAGTCAGAACCTTTTCCCCAGGGTGGACATGACCAACACTCGAGGGCATAGCTATATGGTGAGAGGGGGAAAGTTTCATCGTGCAAAGTGCATGAACTCAGCAGGTCATGCGGCATCTGCAGAGGGAATGATAAATGTTTTGGGTCGGGACCCTTCTTCAGATTGATTGCAGTCAATCTGTAGTCTGATGTCTCAACCCGAAACATCACCTACTCCTTTGCTCCAGAGATGCTGCCTGTCCCACTGAGTTACTCCAGCCTTTTGTGTCTATCTTCGGTGTAAACCAGCATCTGCAGTTCCTTCCTCCACAACTCACTGTTATGTCCTGCTTTGTGGTTTTGTCGTTTTTTGCACAATCCGCAGGCATTGCCACTTTCATTTCACTGCACATCTTGTATGTGTATGTGACAAATAAAGTTGACTTGACTTGACTTGACACCTGCCAGGCTTTGTCCCACAAAACCTCTTTTGCAGCTTTGTTGCAATCACTCTGTAGAAGGTTCCCGACCTGAAATGTTATCCATGGTCTCCACAGATGTTGCCTGATCCGTTGAGTTACTCCAGCACTTTGTGTGCTTTTTTGTCAACCAGCATCTGCAGTTCCTTGTGCCTCCTGCCACTCTCCCTGTCCGCATTAAAGTTAAAATCTCTTACTCTTTGACCTTTCTGCTTCTTAATAATTGAAACACATGGCAGAATCCAGCTTTGTACTTCCACCTGGGTTATTGCTTGCCTTAGGAGTGATAGATTCACCTTGCATCTGATCTCACAAATTGTCTGGTGCCTCCATCTCCCACACTGAGCTAACATTAGGCTTCAGACAAGACGCGGTCAGAAGCAAAGTGCCTACCACAGAGACATAAAGGGTAGACCACTTGATATCAGAAGGTCATCTGCCGATTCCTTTCATTAGTTCCTGTGAAGCCCTTTTCTGCCTTTGACGTCATCTCTTAGATACTTGGACACACACTGTGTCCACGTCTTTATTGTCCTAAACGGGGGATGATGAGGTGGATTCAGAAGTTAAATGGAAAAAGGATCATCAGAGGCAAGTCTTTTACATTACTGAAATCCAATATTTAATCAAAGAGCAAATGTTTTTTGGCCTTCTCCCCAGAGATGCTGCCTGTCCCACTGAGATACTCCAGCACTTAGTATCTAAACAGATTTAATCATTCCTTGCTTCTCCGATATAGAGTTTATGGCAATCCATTCTAAACAGGAGATATGAAAAATGACCTTATGATGCCTCAAAGGTAGATAAAAATGCTGGAGAAACTCAGCGGGTGAGGCAGCATCTATGGAGCGAAGGAATAGGTGACGTTTCGGGTCGAGACACTTCTACAAATGCCTCAAAGCATTTTACAAATAATGAATTGCTTTTTGAGAGTCCCCCCCCCCCCCCCCAGTGTAATTTTGGGAAGACAGGGGCCAATTGTTGCTCAACAAGATCCCATCAGTAGCAATGAGGTCTTAGAGATACAGCACGAAAACAGGCCCTTCGGCCTGCCGAGTCCATGCCGACCATCGATCATCCGTTCACACTCGTTCTTTGTTATCCCATTTTCTCATCCACTCCCCTACAAACTAGGGGCAAGTTACAGAGGTCATTTAAGACTGAGGTGAGGTCATTTAAGACTGAGGTGAGAAAAAACGTTTTCACCAAGAGAGTTGTGAATTTATGGAATTCCCTGCCACAGAGGGCAGTGGAGGCCAAGTCACTGGATGGATTTAAAAGAGAGTTAGATAGAGCTCTAGGGGCTAGTGGAGTCAAGGGATATGGGGAGAAGGCAGGCACGGGTTATTGATAGGGGACGATCAGCCATGATCACAATGAATGGCAGTGCTGGCTCCTCCTGCACCTATTTTCTATGTTTCTATGTTAATTGACCTAGAGGCCTGCACGTCTTTGGGATGTGGGAGGAAACCCACACGGTCACAGGGAGAACGTGCAAACTCCACACAGACAGCACCCGAGGTCAGGATCGAACCCGGGTCTCTGGTGCTGTGCCACAGTAATGAACAGTATTGTTAGTTAAGGGATATAATTTTAAGACTTTAGACTTTACAGATACAGAGCGGAAACAGGCCCTTCGGCCCACTGAGCCTGCACCAACCAGCGATCACCCCGTACACTAGCACAATCCTCCATGCCAGGGACATATTACAATTTTACCAAAGCCCATTAACCTGCAAACCTTTATGTAGTTGGAGGAAACTGGAGCACCTGGAGAAAACCCATGCGGTTACCAGGAGAACATACAAACTCCACACAGATAGGACCCGGAGTCATGATCGAACCTGGGTCTCTGGTGCTGTAAGGCAGCAACTCAACCGCTGCGCCACCAAGCCACACAAACATCGGGTAACATTGGCCAGCTCTTTATCAAACTGGTACAATGGCATGTTTTACACGTATCCCAGGTGGTTGATCACCCCACACAACCTGAAAGATGCTGAAAGCACAACTTCAGAAACAGGAGGGTAAAACTTCAGGAAAAAAATGTGCATTCAGCAAGACTGATGAATTAGTAAAGATCAGACAGGTGCAGACGTGGAAAGACTCGCTAAGGAATAACTCGCGATAAGGGCGGCATGGTGGCGCAGCGGTAGAGTTGCTGCCTCACAGCGCCAGAGACCCGGGTTCAATCCTGACTACGGGCGCTGTCTGTACGGAGATTGTATGCTCCCCCCTGTGATCCCGTGGGTTTTCTCCGGGTGCTCCGGTTTCCTCCCACCTTCCAAAAACGTGCAGGTTTGCAGGTTAATTTGCTTCTGTAAATTGTCCCCAGTGTGTAGAATTGAGCTAGTGTATGGGGTGATCACTGGACTCGGTGGGCCGAAGGGCCTGTTTCCGCGCTGTACCTCCAAACCAAACTAAAACTGAAATGCGACAGGACAGGAGGCAGGTACAACAATACAAACACAGACACCCCACCAATTATCAGTGATCAGGCAGAGATAAGGTACGACAATACAAAGGGGCATGAAAGAAATGAATGAAAGGAAGGTGCCGTGAAAGGAGAATAAGGAATGAATTACAGGAGGAAGACGGAACAATAAGGAGGCTCATGAAAGAATTTTCAGAGATCAAACAAAAGAAAAGAATGAAGGTGCTTCTGAACGACAGCATCATTGCTGTAGGTGATGGAAGGAGGTTCTCAGTCAGCAAGGAAGAGAATAACCGAGTGATTTAAAGGCAGTCATTGGCGCAACAACAAGGACGACAAATGCAAGTTGAACCAAGGACTGAGGAAGAAGTCGAGCAGAGCTGGAGAGGTGTGATCCAACATTGATGGAGGGACTGTGGAGAAACATAGAAACATAGACAATAGGTGCAGGAGTAGGCCAATCGGCCCTTTGGACCAGCACCGCCGTTCAATATGATCATGGCTGACCATCCACAATCAGTACCCCGTTCCTGCCTTCTCCCCATATCCCTTGACTCCGTTATCTTTAAGAGCTCTATCTAACTCTCCCTTGAAAGCATCCAGAGAATTGGCCTCCACCACCCTCTGAGGCAGAGAATCCCACAGACTCACAACTCTCTGTGTGAAAAAGTGTTTCCTCATCTCCGTTCTAAATGGCCTACCCCTTATTCTTAAACTGTGGCCCCTGGTTCTGGACTCCCCCAACATCGGGAACATGTTTCCTGCCTCTAGCGTGTCCAAACCCTTAATGATCTTATAGGTTTCAATAAGATGCCCTCTCATCCTTCTAAATTCCAGTGTATACAAGCCCAGCCGCTCCATTCTATCTGCAGCTGAAAAGGAAAAGAGCAGAACGAGGAATGGTGTCCAGTACAAAACCCAGCCAGAGTTGGGCGTCAAGGTGGAGCGATGGTAGAGTTGCTGGAGACCCGGGTACGGAGATTGTACCTTCTCCCTGTGACTGCGTGGGTTTCCTCCGGGTGCTCCAGTTTCCTCCCACATCCCAAAGACGTGCAGGTTTGGAGGTTAATTCACTTTGGTAAAATTGTAAATTGTCAGTCAGTCAGTCCATTTTATTTGTATAGCACATTTAAAAACAACTCACGTTGACCAAAGTGCTGTACATCAGTGCAGGTACTAATGTGCCACATACAATGGTACACAGACCTAACAATACGTACATAAACTGTTTACAGCGCCCCTTCAGAGGGGCAGTTCTGATGAGGAGAGGGATTTATTATTTTCCTATTTTCCTATTTTCTATGTTTCTGTGGGTTATTGGGGACACAAAAATGATGGAGAGACTCAGCGGGTGCAGCAGCATCTATGGAGCGAAGGAGATAGGCAACATTTCGGGCCGAAACCATTCCTCAGATTATTGGGGATGATCAGCCATGATCACAATGAATGGCGGTGCTGGCTCGAAGGGCCGAATGGCCTCCTCCTGCACCTATTTTCTATTTTTCTAAGGATGCTGTGTGGCCCTCGTGTGTTGGGCCACACTATTGTCCCTCTACTGCTGCCCCACCCTGCCGCCCTATATATCTCTTAGAAACAGTGTTGAAGTTCTATTTCATTGTGAATTTAAACTACTTCTTAAGTTTTGTAATTATTTGCAAAGATACCTAAAGAAAGAGACTTTATTCTCTATTCGACTCTTTTGTTCTCTTTCTTCAAAAATCTCTTTGTTCCCTTTTTTGTTTCTCTCTCTTTTTGTTAACATTTAGACAACTATAGATGGAACCAATACTGGATGGAATCAGATCTGAGTTCCACAATGGTCATGAGTAATTGGAGCTGATTTTGTAAATGTATGCATATTTCTAGTTCTGCAGATGAGATTCCCCAATAGAAATTGGGCACTTTAAATTGGCATTTTGCAAAGTTGATGAGAGGAGGTTGTGTGTAAAATTATGAGAGACACAGCTAGAGTAGACAGACAGAACCTTTTTCCCAGTGGAAATGTCAAAGACTAGTGGGCATTGCTTTAAGTTTAGTTTAGTTTAGTTTAGACATAGGCCCACCGAGTTTGCAGCAACCAGCGATCTCCGTGCACTAGTTCCATTCTACACACATTAGGGACTGGTTACAGAAGCCAATTAACCTACAAACCTGCACGTCTTTGGAGTGCGGGAGGAAACCGGAGCACGTTGTCACAGGGAGAACGTACAAACTCTGCACAGACAGCACCCGTAGTCAGGATCGAACCCGGGTCTCTGGTGCTGTAAGGCAGCAACTCTACCGCTGCACCAGGTGAAAGGGACAAAGTTTAAAGGAGATGTATGGGGCAAGTTTTTTTACATAGAGTGTAATGTGTGCCTGGAACACGTTGCCAAGGGTGGTGGTGGAGGCAGATATGATAATAACATTTTAGAGAGTTTTAGATAGGCATGTAGATATGAAGAAAATTGAAGAATATGGATCATGTCTTGCAGAGGAGATTAGTTATACTTGGCATCCTGTTCAGCACAGACATTGTGGGCCGAAGGGCCTGTTCCTGTTCTATATTCTACATTCTACTTTGAGACTACTCAGAGAGAATCTAAAATATTATTTGCCTTGACAAGATATTTTCTTCTGATAAAGTTTAATTCTAATAAAGACTTGCTTTCACAAAGCTTCCTAATACTTATTTCCTAATAATTTTAGGAAGACAAAAAATGCCGGAGTAACTCAGCGGGACATGCAGCATCTCTGGAGAGAAGGAATGGGTGACGTTTCGGGTCGAGACCCTTCTTCAAACTGATACAAACTGATCTTCAAACTGATACAAATTTATGATAAAATAATACTATTTTAGAGTGAGTAGACAGATAAATCTCTCAAAAAGGAATATTGAATTACCAGTTCTGAATGGAATAACCCAACCATAATTTGGAAAGGTTGATCGTATAATATATGCATCTGAGTGGATTAGTGATATTCATTTAAAATAATTAACAAATTATAAGACATCGCCTGATATTGAGCATGTGTTAATTAAGAAGCTTGATTAAATCTCACACAGTCTATCAGGCATGTGGTAATCTTTCTAATGATATGATAATAAGAACAGCTAATCATTTAAGTGTCGGAAGGAACTGCAGATGCTGGTTTAAACTGAAGATAGACACAAAATGCTGGAGTAAGTCAACGGGACAGGCAGCATCTCTGGAGAGAAGGAAAGGGTGACGTTTCGGGTTTGATGATGGGTCTTGAAACTTCACCCATTCCTTTTCTCTAGAGGTGCTGCCTGGCCCGCTGAGTTTCTTCAGCATTTTGTGTCTGTCTTCCAAACATATTTCCCTCCTCTCCTCCATACTGCAAGAGAAGGCGTGATTCCAGCTCAAAGATAGATCAAGGATGAGACTCCATTCTCTGGGCAGAGATTAATTTAGTTTAGTTTAGAGATACAGCGCGGAAACAGGCCCTTCGGCCCACCGGGTCCGCGCCGACCAGCGATCCCCGCACATTAACACTATCCTACACCCACTAGGGACAATTTTTTACATTTACCAAGCCAATTAACCTACAAACCTGTATGGAATGTGGGAGGAAACCGAAGATCTCGGGAGAAAACCCACGCAGGTCACGGGGAGAGCGTACAAACTCCGTACAGACAGCACCCGTGGTCGGGATCGAACCCGGGTCTCCGGCGCTGTGAGGCAGTAACTCTACCGCTGCGCCACCGTGACTAATGGTGAAGGGAGGAGCGTGCACCCGTTACACTGTGGTGACAAGGCTGATGGTTTGCCCAGTGTGGAGTGAGTGGGGGTGTGTGTGGAGAACCTGCTGGGGACTGACCTGCTAGCGGCTCTTCGCCTGAAACTCCTTCCGCGGGCTGTAAAACAGACATAGAGAGAGTGCAGGAACACTCGTCAGTATTGACCACTCGGCCACCAAAGAC